>VDFB02281492.1:534767984-535052995 GCA_007258455.2 Sequoia sempervirens | reverse complement strand
AAAACCTAAATCAAAACCTAAGTCTATTTAACACCTCTTTTCAATGTATTTTTCATTATTTTTGCAGGTAGCATCCAGAGGAGAAAGTTGGAGCAGCAAGTTTGAGAAATTTTTGTGATTAAAGAATTCATAGTTGCTGGTTTTACATCAGATTTTTCAGACCAGCAAGCATAAACCCTTGTTTTTTCAAGCTTTTTGTTCCAGAAGATCAAGTTTTTCAAGCAGAAGGCCAAGGCTTTCAATTTTTCAGTCATCTGGGTCTTTTTGCCTCTATCTTCTGAAGAATTTTTCAAGAACTTCATCAAGTTGCAGCAAGTGCTTTTAGACATTCTTGCATGTCAAGAAAAACCCTGCATCTATATTTCAAACTATCCGGTCCTTTCCATCCGCCTTCCTCAAGAAACCTTATATCGGCAAATTTTTTTAAAACCTAGGGTTGGCTGCTTTTCAATCAAACGTCAGAGTTTGCAAATCCAATCAACTGGGTCCATTTCTAACGATATTCTGAACAAAACCCAGATGCCAGCTTTTTTCGGGAAAAATTGAAGAAATTAGGGTTTGCTGTTTTTTCAGTCAAAATTCAAGATTTTCAAAAACGGACGATCTGGGTTGTCTTGTATCGTCATTCTGAACAAAACCCATATCTCAGAAAAATTCTCAAAAAATTCGTCCGTTGAAGCACAAAAATCAGCATTCTAAAAATAGAAATTGTTCAAGACTTGTCTGAAACAGGGCGAGTTTACAGTCATTCTTCAAGTTTTCCTAAATGGACACACTCCTAATGTTTTCAAGTCCCAATTCAGCCTCTTCTCTATAATTACATCAAACAAATTAGAGACAGATTTGTATCATGCTCAAGCCGGTGTTCACCCACACGCCTTTGGAGAGAGAGAGTGTGCAACACTTCAATCAGAACCTCGGGTCATTCTCGGACTCCTCAGAAGGCCTATTCCTATATCAGTCAGAGTCTTCGAAGTTCTAGAACGCTTGCATTAAGCATTACAACCCGCTACTAGAGATCCAGCCGTTGCATGGCGTGTTGATTGCGCCAAAGTCCACATGTATTGAAGTGTTTTTCCATTCCCCCATGGCCTGAAAGTGTAACTCTTTCTAGGGATGAGTGTGAAAAGATGTGGAATATGCATAAGGACAAATACAGCAAGAAGATTGCCCAGAGATGGATGAAAGAAAAACATAAGACATTGCCCAAGAATGTCGGACGAGGGGAGTTCAAGGACGAGGTTGCCATCATCATCACTTTGCTCAACAGGGTCACTGTTTCCGAGGATGCCACCAAGTTCCAACCTTTGATGTTTTATGCCATACCTCACATTATGAAGAAAACCGAGTTTTATGACTGGCCTACTTTGATAAGTGACTGCCTACATCAACAAATAACATAATATTTCCAGTTTCATGTATTCCACATGGTGTCATATCTAGTCTATTTGGTGGCCTATCAAGGTCAATTCAGAGGATTGAACACCGAGGGATCTTTGAGCGTTCAACACATATATAATTATTATCCTCAGCTGGAGTTCACAAAGTCGTTGCACCACTGCAAAAGGGTGAACGAGGCATTCCTGATGTACACGGTGCGTGACTTAGACAATGAATTGCACGTCCGCATATCTTCAGTTGCTAGGGCAGCAATGGCAGAATGGGCAGATTGGTTTATACAGTTTCCTACCTTTACCTATCTCAGGGTTTATGGTTATTCAGGTGCCCCGTTCATGTTGCCAAGGTATCCGTCAGACGAGGTCATCTTCATGGAATTCTTGAGGCAAGCTCACGGTGTTCATACAGTCTTGAGAAAGTTAGAAAGAAACCCTCTTTACCTTCCATTAGGGTTGTGTATTTATACATGCAGGACTGCTGCAGATGCCAGGACAATTGGAGAAGAACTAGATAAATTCGGTCTCAAACCCTACAGTGAGAGGCGGTCATTTGATCCTCATGGTGTCTACGCTGGCCGGTTGGAGAAGAACTACAATCATATACCCGCACTTGAAGATCTTTGGGCTAACTGTGCAGACGAGTTTGAAGTACGAAGGCGTAGTTACAGCAGGTTGACTCTCCATCAGATGAAAGACTGTTTGAATGAAGACATTGAAGGACTCTCTGATGATGATGAAGATGTTCTTCTACCGATGTACGCTCAGAAAAGGATCAAGGATCAGCCTCTTCCACAAGTTAATTAAACAAGGAATCCTCTTCAGCTTGAAGACGCATCAAGATGTCGGTATAGTAAGGTTTTCTTAGGTGCTTTAAAAAGGAAGAATCCTCCAAGAAAGGTATTTCTCGCCTAAGGAGAATTCCCCTCTTCTACAAAGACACTAAAAGGAAAAGGGTAAAAAGTCAGCCCCCAGATGGCCAAAGGCGATCAAATAAAACAAAAGAGAAGAAGCCACTCTCTGCATAGTCATAGCCGTGAACAGCCTGCTGATTCAGGAAGTTCCTCCTTGACGCAGCCCATACCCCTGCACGAAGCAGCAGGGAGCCACCGTCAACACATGTTCCTGTACCTTTGACGGGTTCGTCACCAATTCATATTGATCTTGATATTGAAGATGATGAAGAGATCGCAGCAGTACCTCCTGAGGAAGTTAGTAAAGATACTACGGTGTCTTGGCTTGAGAACTCCTTAGGAAGGGTTAGGAGAAGGCCTTCATATCAAGTGAGCGTTGATGATCTCGATAGCATCTATCAGGAACCTCCTAAGAAGAAAGCAAAGAAACAAGTTCACTTTGACAGGAATCCTGATAACGAGATTGTTGTAGAGACTGCTGTGCCTCCAGAGGATAAGAATAGAGATGAGGTGAACATGGATGATTTTGTAATGGTCAAGGCTAATCTTGGTAGAAATACCAGACATGCAGATTTGAGTCTCTTCAAAGTTGTATCTGAAAACCTACATGAAAGAGTGCTTAAAGACGGAGAAGACAAGGCCGCCCTCAAGGCTGAAAATCAGCAGCTTAAGCTTTTTATTTCTAACCTTGCTCGTGGTTCTTCCCAAACAACTCAGTTGCTGCCCCAGATCTTAGAGACACCAGCTGATCACCATCAGTTAAGACAGCTGGTCATATGTGGGAAAGAGACTCAGGAGTGGATCGAGAGCTTCATTGTCAGAGGAAAGGAGATCTTGGCTCGGATGTTCCAGTTGAGAGAGAATGCTCATAAACTTCGTCAAAGCATCCAAGGATTTGAACAAACATGGGCTGAAGTAAAACCTAGGCATGAGATTATCATTGCTGATTTAGACACAGCCTACGGTTCAGCAGTTTCAAAGGAGCATAAAAGACAAATCCTTGCTTGGAGAGAGCGTCATGTTTTCAAAGTTAAAACCTATGAGAGGATATCTGAAGAATTCATCACCTACAGACAAAGGGTGGTTGAAGCTCTCCTTTTCATCAGCGAATTTGTCATAGAGATCCCCTCTCAGTACAGTCTTGAAGATGGTTCTTATGTCGGGCTTGAGGAGGTGCAAAATCAGTTCCAGAACGTTGTTCATAGTTGCAGCCCAGTTGGCGGAAGGATAGGTCATATTTCAGTGATGTCAGCAAAGTTCAATAAAGCGGCCAATGAGATTGAAGATTTCCTAAGATCTATTGAAGATGCCGAAGATATTCTTGAAAAGCGGTGTTTTGCTGTTGATGGTATAGATGCACCGAACCGGGACACAATCTCAGACTTCCTAGCGGATGTGATCGAGCTTTAAAGCAGCTTTCTTCTAGAAGCTTTCTTTCCCGCTTTCTTTCTATTCTTGGAATCATCCTTATCCATTCTTTGAGGATAGAAAGAAGATAAGATGTAATAGTTGGCGTTTCCCGCTTTTTCTGCTTTTTAGGGTTTTAGTTGTTATCTTGTTTCTAGATTTAGTAATAAAGTTTGCTTGCTGAGCAAGCCCTAGATTGTGAAAGCAAGGAGATTTTAGGGTTCCCTACTCCTCTGCTTCTCTATAAATAAGAGCCTTTGCTCATTTAGTTTCTTTTAACCGTGCTAGTGAGAACAAAACGCTGAGCCTATTGTGCCTTCTATTTGTTGCTCAAGTATTGTTCATTTGTATTGTGATAAGCAAATTGTTGAGCCTCTTTAGCCAACAAGGAGTTAGTGAGATTGCTGTTTTCTATTGTGTTAAGAATAAGTTTGCAAGCCTCCTTAGCTGCAATTTCTTATTCAAGGCATGTTAGAAGGGAGTTTTGTTTTAGAGATTTGAGTAATAAAATCATGAGCCTCTTTTGCCTTGGTCTAAAATCTCAGATTTCCGTTATCTATGTTATGCTTTCATGATCTTTATTTCAGCTTACAGTGAAGTGTGTAGGTGTTTGTTGAGAGAGAGATTGTTAAAGTATTTTTGTCAGAAAATCTACCTTGTTAATTTCTAACTTCTCTTGCTCTGCTATTACTTGAGAGGTTAGGAACGTCTTTAGTCTAAGTTAGTCGTAGTTGAACTTCTTATCAGAAAATCTCAGCTGCGGCGTTTGTGTTTAAAAAACCTTGTGCTCTAAGCTGATCCAAAAAGATAGGCAACTTAGTTTTAGTTTACTTTCTTTCAAACACCATCAGCAAGAGGGAGCTTCCCCTCCTAATTTGAAGAGCAGTTTATCTGTGCATAGCTGTCCGTTTTCAAATCCGCATTCCAGAGGTGCGAATTTAAACGCCAACACATATATAGATTTACAAAGAGTCAATGTTTCTAAAAAGAAACAATCGATCAGGAGCAAGAATATAAACATTCTATTATACAACAATATTGAGCATTAATAAATAAATAAATATTATTTTAATACTTGTGTTCGGTGGTGAGACTAATCCACCCTAGCTGGTCAAGTTGGAGAGATCATACAGGTCTTTCACAGTGTTCGATATTGCCAAATTTGTGAGTCTCCTTCGGACACAAATTTGCAGGATAACGATATATTTATTTCTTACACATTTCAGGGGCCAATTTATAGAGTAAGGTTTGTGGGTATCAAGCGATAATCCTTTGGCATTTCCGTCGACAGCCATTCAGGTATGGCGCTTTATATTAGCAGTTGCCATGAACAATTGAAGTGATTGTATTCTTGGTGGAGGCGTGGAGTTTGTGAAATAGATAGTGTGGAGCTATATTATTGATCTTGGCATTGAGTCTCAAATCCTTGGTGCCGAATCAGAGTAATGTTGTTGGGGGAAGAATAGGTTGGTGAGCCGTGTGAAGGAATAGACCCCATTGAATGAGACAAAGGGGCGTGTGAGTGTTGCGTTCAATTCAGCGCTTCATATTCTTGGCCGCTTTGCAGAGAGGAGGGCTCGTGAGGGAGTAAGAAGGGGATGTGAGGCTTTTACAAGCAAATCCGCTAGTCTATAGGGGCCGCATGATAGTTTGTAATGACCCGAGGTCCGGATCATTAAATTTTTCGATTAATACCTTGTTGGACTGACATCAAATTGTCATCCAAAACACTAGAATATTGCTATACTTATGTATGAATTCTTGAAATAATTATTATCTTAATAATGGTAATATTCCAAACAAATGTAATGAATATAATGCTGCTTCTGATATATTAAGATGGAATCATGCATTGTTTATGGAAGAGGTTTAGACCTCTTTAATTGCTATTTCTGGGGTTGTCTCTTTTATACTTGCAATTTTAGAATGGATGCTATTTCTGATTTATGCTATTTGATTATGCATCTTGATAGTTGAGTTGCTGATTCCTTAGGAGCACTTAAATCTGAATCTTTAAAGAATATTTCTGCCCAAAAACTTCTTCCCTCTTAATTCCTCAGTCTCTTATTCTATTTATATCTTGAAGCCTCTTCGAAAAGAGACACCATTTCTTCATGTCACTTACCAAAGGGACACTCCTGTTCATTCTCTACCTTTCCTAAATAGATTTTTTTGTATTAATAATAGAGTAAGCATCATTACATATCAAAGAGACATAATCTGCAGCCTAAATTTCTGCAGAAAGACATTCACCAGATAACGAATTGACTCATAAGGGACTCATTTAGCCTGAATTGCTGTACACATTTCATCTACAGCACAACTGAACCAAAAAAGAAGAAGGGAAAGACAAGAAAGTTGTTAGTTTTATGATCAGATGTAATGCACAGAAAATTAATTCAAAATCAGACACAATAACACAGCAGATACTCTGGGAAAACCCTCCTCTTGAGGGAGAAAAACCCAGCAATAATATATCTCTTATATATTAATTCTCAAGGATGTTTCCTTTACAATGATGGCCGATATGAAGGCCAAAGAGAAAGCACCACACACTGATGCAATCACAGAATCTTAGTGATGCGATCTGCAGATAATCTCAGCCTTCTATAAATCTCGATCTGCTCTTGAGATGAATCGCACTTGATATCAATGAATGAATGTGTATGAAAAACGGATGATCGAATGGAATGCAACAAATGGAAGTATATATGATGTGAAGGAGGAGGACGTGCCTTTTCATAACAGCATGTCGGCCTCATCCAAGAGGCGTGTCTCTAACAAGTAAGAGGTCGGCCTCTTAGAAGATCGTGACTCCTCTTAAATACAATAAACAAATATCAAATGTCTTAAAAAAAATGTGACTCTTCAAATCATCTCAAGTCGGCCAAGAGCAATGTATAGAATGAAGTGTTCCTTCATCGAATATAATAATCACAATTCAAATAGCCGTTAGGCTAGCATTTGAATTGTCTTCAATCATGCGGACCTGGAAGAAGCAGCCCAATGCTGCTAATAACATCAACACTCCCTCTCAGCTAGGGATGATACTTCTAGTTGCACAAGACATATCACCTCATCGTGATGTCTACCACAGTGGCTACAACCATATGTGGAAAAGAAAGATATCACCTAATCGTGATATCGGATATCACCTCAACATGATATCAACCATAATGGCTACAACCATGTATGGTATGTACAAGTGTTCATCACTTGCGTGATGTTGTCACCTCAACATGACTTTCACCATGGCTCTCCCAGAGGGTGAAACACAAGTACAAGAAAATCATCACGGACTCTCTCATGTGATGCTGTCATGGAGTCACACACATGACATCCACCATGGCTCTCCCAGAGGGTGGAACAAGGGCTTTCACCTCAAACTTCTCTTGTAGAGAAGAATGCATTAACAAGGGATTTCACCTCAAACTTCTCTCACAGAGAAGAACTCATTAAAGAGGATCACTGATTCTGAGACTCCTTCTCAGTTAAGGCTGTATTCTCCACCATACCAAGCTTATCTCGAAAGTACACAAACTTTATCCTGGAGAGAGGCTTGGTGAGAATGTCTGTCGTCTGCTCATCAGTGCTGGTATACCTCAACTGTATAGCTTTCCTCAATACCATATCTCTGATATAATGGTATTTGATCTCAACATGCTTGGTTCTGTCATGAAACACAGGATTGACAAAAAGCTTCACACAGCTCTGGTTATCACAATGAATGCTAGTAGGCTCCATTGATTGTCCAAACAATCCTGCAAAGAGCTTACAAAGCCACACTGCTTCCCGAGTTGCCATACAAGCTGCAATATATTCTGCCTCTGCTGTACTCAATGCTACAGATGACTACTTTCTACTGCACTAGGAAATCATAGCAAATCCCAAACTGAAGCAACATCTAGAGGTGCTCTTCCGATCAGTAACACTCCTTGCCCAATCAAAATCAGTATAACCATGCAGCTCCAAGTCCACATCTGAAGAATATCTCAACCCATATCCAATTGTGCCACACAATTATCTCAGGATATGTTTTGCTGCAACAAGATGTACCTGCCTCGTTTCGCACATGAATTGACTAAGTGCACTCACTGCATAGCAGATATCAAGTCTAGTGTTAACTAGATACATCAAAGATCCAATCAACTGCCTGTACATCGTGGAATCCACCAGGTCTGAACTAGCTGCAACCTCCTTTAACTTATTTAAGTTGGTCTCCATAGGTGTAGACATGGATTTGCAATCCATCATACCAAACCTCTTAAGTATATCATTGGTGTACTTACCTTGAGTTAAAATCATCTCATCTGGCTTTTGCCAAACTTCTAAGCCAAGGAAGTAATGCATGAGCCCAAGGTCCTTCATTTCAAACTCATAAGCCAACTCCTTCTTGCATTTGAGAATGAGGTGATCTCCAGTAAGAATCAAATCATCAACATACAGAACCAAAATCAATGCTTCACCATCGATTACCTTAAAATACAGATTTGAGTCAGCATCGTTCTTGAGGAAGCCCAAGCTTGGCAGACAACGATCAATCCTTTCGTACCATGCGCGAGGCGCCTGCTTAAGACCATACAAGGCCTTCTTCAGCCTGCAAACATGAGACTCCTTCCCATGTACCTCAAATCCATCAGGTTGCTCAATATAGACTTCTTCCTCAATTACTCCATTCAGAAAAGCTGTCTTCACATCCATCCGATGAATCTTCCATCCTCTAGATGCAACAATGGCAATGATGGTTTTGACAGAAGTGTAACAAGCAACAGGGGCAAATGTTTCTTCATAGTCAGCTCCCTCTTTTTGTGAAAACCCTCTAGCCACGAATCTTGCCTTGTACTTCTCAAAGCTCCCATCAACCACATGTTTGATCTTGAAGAGCCATTTTGAAGATACCATTGATTTGCCTTCGGGTCTAGGAACGATGTCCCAAACATCATTCTTGAGAATTGACTGATACTCCTCTAACATAGCATCTCTCCAAACCTATTGACTAGAAGCTTCCTCAACACTAGAAGGCTCAAACTCAATAATCTAACTCATCAAAGCAACGTAACTGGAGAACTTATGCAGTCTCTTGCTTTCTTTGAAGGTTCCTCTTGGTGTTGCAAACCTTTCCGCCTCCTGCATCGTTTGCTTAGCCCAGAGAGGTCTTTTTCTCCCAATCACAATATCAGTAGGCCCATTAGTAGGTTCCAAGGGCTCAACTGGATCATCATCTTCGTTCGGTTTTGGAGTCTCCCTTTGAATCTCAGGAGTATGGTCAACTTCCATATCCTGAGGAGACTCTTCGTTATCAATCTCCATGTGAGTGCCCTTGGATCTTCTGAATGCAATATCTTCCTCAAATGTGACATCCCTACTGATCTCAATCAACTTTTGACCTGGACTGTAAATCCTGTAGGCTTTTGATGTCTCACTGTAACCTACAAATATCCCCTTCTTGCCAGAAGGCTCCAACTTGGTTCTCTTTTCCTTTGGTATATGAACATATACTGGACATCCAAAGATCCTCAAATGACTCACCTTTGGCTTCTTCCCAGTAAATGCTTCTTCAGGAGTCATGTTCTCTAGGATTCGGTGAGGGATTCTATTCTGAACATAGACTACAGTCCTAGATGCTTCTTCCCATAGGAAGGTTGGCAGATCCTGGTCATGAATCATGGCTTTTGTTGCTTCCACAATTGATCTGTTCTTCCTTTCAGCAACGCCGTTCTGTTGAGGATTATAGGGAACACATAACTCCCTCTTAATCCCAACTTCAACACAAAAATTCCGCAAGATGCCAGAAGTGTACTCTCCTCCATTATCAAATCTTAGGACTTCGATTCTTTTCTCGGAAAGGTTCTCTACTTGAGCTTTGAACTCCTTGAACCTTTCTAATACACGCCTTCCTTATAGCTGATTCTTGGGACTTTGATTCTTGGTTGTTCCCTTCCTTAACATGCCTTTGAAACTCATCGAGGGTTCTACAAAATAGTTCAAGTGCTTTACCATATAGCTGATGCGTCTGGCCGCCACTCCTTGGGTTCTTTTTTGATTGCAAATTGCCTAAGTTACCGGTTCGGGTTCGGGGACGGGTGCGGGTACGAGAACCCGGTACGTGGGTACGTGAAATTTTGTTTTAGGGGTTTGGGTATGTATGGGTACGTGTGTGTGTGTATATATATATATATATACACAAAAAAAAAAAAAAAGGAGATATATACAGAATTGTAAAACTAAATCATTTCATAGTATGATACTTGATCATTGATCAATGCCAAATGCCAAAGATAAATATTTACGATCATTGATCATTGATTGAGCAAGATTCACCATACATTTACCCTGGCAAACACATTCCCAGGTCTGAGATATTTATAAACTCATTCTATTACTTGTAACTGCTGTTCATTCTATTATCTGATGTTATAAATCAATGTATTTGCTGCTACAATAACCTTGTCTCAGATTGAGTACAGACTTTGTTCTATCCGCTGTTAATTTTCTGAGGATTAACTTCATACATCAGCTCTAAACAGAACACAAGAAGTTCTTTGTAGGTTATTCTGAGTATGTACAGGCTGATATTAATTTCTGAGCAGTTGTCTATTGTGTATCAATCATATTTGAAAGTTGGAATGGCTTAGTATTGATTCCCAGATTTGCATCTGCATTACACATTGAATTATCACAATGGAAATCATCACTATGAAATGATCAATGATCAAGTATCATACTATGAAATGATCAATGCTGTTTTAGGGTTAGCAGGAAAAAAATTTAAAAAGAAATGTTTTTTTAATCAAGTTTGGGCCCTTTTTCTTTTAACTTGGCCCATGGGTTCACCTGGGTTCTCCTGGGTTCGTGTTGGGTATGCACAGGGTTCGCACACCCACGAACCTTGGCGAACCCACAATGCTGGGTGCGCACCCTGTGCGTACCCAACACGTATCCGCAGACGAACCCAAACTGGGTGCGTACCCGAACCGGGTTCAGGGCCTGCAGGTACGAACCCTGCATCATAGCAAATCGCCCAAAGAATTCTCCATGTTCACTGAGATCTGCAAGGAAATATTAAGAAACGTGAGTTTTTTATTAAACTCAGTAAGTTCCCTCTTAGTCCCCTTAAATTTGCTTTCATTTCTCATTTTCCATATGTGCCACATTACTTCGTTAGTAAGTACCAAAACAACTTGTAGCTTTTATTAATCTTAAAATCTGGAAATAACACCTTGTTCCAATGAGCTTTACCATTATCATTCCAAAAATTTAAATTGTAACAAAACATGTTCCAAATTTCTTGAGCATAGAAACACTTAAAAAGAATGTGCTTGACCGATTCTGGGACTCTGCATATGCTTCAAATTTTAACATCAATAGAGTTATTTTTAAACAAAATCTTTTGTAAAAGAACAAGCCATCTGAAAGAAGCCTTTTTAGGCTCCATGGAACTATGCCAAACAAAAGAAAAGATATTTTGAAGCTTCTTAATGTCCAAGGACATACCCCAACAGGAGTTAATATGGTCCATCACAATGGTGCTGCTCATAAGATCATTGTATATTGTTTTGGCTTTCACATTACCAGCGATGGTGCCATCGTGCCAAATGATATCCTCGGCAATGTTAATCGTTTCTCCCAGAGCCATCGACAAAACTGCACCATTGCAGGCTTCTTGAATGGTGGAGAAGGTTCTGGAGTTGGAGCTTGGAATGTTGAACTCCAAGCACAGCTCATTCCAGGGTTTTAAACTACTACTGGAGAGAATATCTCCAAAGGTTTTGATACCTTTAGCATTCCATGCTTTGGCAGAACACCCTTGAAGAAGCGCAAGAGCCTTGTTATTATGCTCGAGATTCCACCACATAGATTCAGAGGAATGACACTTTTGGTTATTCTTCAAAATTATGTTATAATTTCTTAACTTTATGCTTAGTAAGCTCCCACGCCCTCCAGATACTCCTGAATATCAGCGAAGCAGTAGGGACCATGTGGCATTTGCTGAGGAGAATGTCACTAAGGGAAGGAGTTTCCAAGATTTGGCTTTCTTTGGGACCGCCTTTTGAATGTTGTTTCTCACCAAAATTTTCTAGGGCTCATTACCACTCAGGGACTTTAGGATCCATTTAGCAGCAAGTGCTATTCCTTGAGCTTTTAAGTCTTTCAAGCCAATACCCTCTTGAATTTTACTGAGGCAACACCAGTCCCACTTCACCGAGTGCCTCTTTCTTTTACCCTTCCTATCAGACCAAAGGAATCCCCTTATCTTCTTTTGGATTTCGTTAACTTGGTAGCTACAGAAAAACCACACAGATGCGAAGTAAATGCTGTATGAAGCAAGAATTTTCTGACACACTTGGATTGTTCCTACAAGAGAGAGATATCTCCTGTTCCAGCTCTCAAGCTTCCTATCAATTTTACCTCTGATCCAATTCCACATCTCTTTGAGATTGGGATTGACAGCAAAAGGGATCCCCAGGTACCCGACCAACTTGTTGGGGCCTCCCCATTGGAAACCATACCTGTTCAACCAATCCAGAGGATTTTCTTTCCAGCCTAGGAAGATGGACTTAGCTTTGGACAATTTGGCCCCAGATGCCTGGTAGAATAAGTCAAGCTTCACCATTAAAGAATCCAAATTCCTCTAATCCATTTCCACAAAGAATGAAGTATCATCAACGAATTGCACATTAGTGAGATCACTGTTATCAGGCAATCTGATCCCTCTGATTTTGGGGGAAAAAAAGTTATCTTTTAGTAGGTATGAGAGAGCATCAGATGCAATCACGAAAAGGGCCAGGGCAAGGGGGCAACCTTGTTGGATTGATCTCTCCAATGTTTTTTCCTCCGACAACCTGCCATTAACATTAGCTTTGGCCGAAGCATCCTTCAGCAAGGTATTCACCATACTGCAAAAATTCTCAAGGAAGCCAAACGCTTGGAGAACAATCCTTAGGAACTCCCACTCTACTTTGTCATAAGCTTTCTCTAAATCCAACAGCAGCATGGCCGAATCTTGGTTGGACTGTTTGGCCCATTCTAGAGCCTCCCAACTTGTGATCAAGTTTTCCAGAATATACCGCCCTTTTATGAAGCCAGTTTGAGTGTTGTTATAAACTTCGGGAGAATGTTGGCAAGCCTTAGGGCAATAACCTTAGCCAGAATCTTATAAGTGACATTTAATAAGGTGATGGGTCTCCAGTTCTTAACTAAGGATTTGTCTCCTCCTTTTGGGAGCAGCTTGATGACCCCCCTGTTAATCTCTTTCCCTAATGAACCCTTGTCCAGGGCCTCCTTGTAGACTTGCAGCAGGTCCTTGCAAATCCAATCTTCAAAGGTTTTAAAAAACTCAACAGGAAGCCCATCACAACCAGGGGACTTGTCATTGCTCATAGAAAAGATTGCCTTTTTGATTTCCTCTTTCGTTAAATCAGCCTCAAGTTTAACCACATCTTCCTTTGCAATCTTTTTAGGAATGAGTCCTTTGATGAGTCCCCTTGCCTTCAAGCTATCCACTCCTCCATCCTTCGAGGAGAAGACGTCTTTATAGAAGGAATGGAACTGCTCAAGAATTCCTTCCCAAGATGAGTGCATTTGGGTACCATCCCAAACTTGGCCAATTTTCTCCTTTACGTTCTTTTCCTTCAGGTAATTGAAGAAAAACTTGGAACCCTTGTCCCCGCACTTTAGCCAATTCAGCTTGGCTCTGATTTTTTGCCCTTGAACTTTGTGATTTTGAAGCTTCCTTAATCTGTCTTTAGCAGTAATCAGTTCCTCACAGAGCAGCTCTTCACTCGGGTTTCTTTGCAGTCTAGACTCAGCCTCAAAGACTCTGTCTTGGAGGTACCCTTCCTCCTTCCTTCTGTCGAAAGCCTTCATTTTGCTGATGGTTTGGAAAAGTTTCCTTCACCCCTCCACATTTTAATTCTATCTCTCTAAGTGGAGTGATCCTTTAGCATCCGCTTATCGATCTCTCTTGGAGAGGCAATAACATCCTGGCAATTAGGGTCTTTCAATAGCTCTGTGTTAAGAATGAAACCATCTTTTCTCTTTGACTCTTCCATGCCCCCAAAGGAGGCTGAAATACTAGCCTTGATCGGATGATGATTAGAGAGCGTGTAGGGACAAACTTGTACCATTGGCCCATCCTTACTTTGCTTGAAAGAAAATAAGTTTTTACTTGCACATATTCTATCTAGTCTGCAATAGATCTTGTTGCCCCCTTTTTGGGCATTGCACCAGGTGTACCAGATCCCTTTAGAGTCCTTTTTGTTTCCCTCCAAGGGGTCAAAAAGCCCTAGCTTGTTCTTAATCCTAAGCCAAAAGTGCTTTTCATCTCCTTTCTAGGACATATCAGCTCCCCCCCTCTTATCTTCCATCCTCTCCACCATGTTGAAGTCTCCTCCTACTAGCCAGGGAATCCCTTGCAAACAGGGCATCCATTGCTAGAGCCCGATCCTATCCCTGTGGTCATTGGGAGCATAGACTGAGCAAACCCCAAAATCCATGCCCTCCCTTTCAAGCTTGATCCAAACCAACCTATTACAGGGGGATGATCTGTGATCAGTAATCCATTGAGCCCATTGATTAGAAACAAGAATGGCAGCTCCTCCCCTCCCCTTTTCATGGGAAGTAGTGAAAAACTTGGAGTCATTCCAGATAAACCGCAGGTTAGTTTCAAGAGAGAAGCCAATGGCTTTAGTTTCTTGAAGTAGAACAAAATCTTTTTCTTTATCCATGTTAAGGAATCTTCTAACTATGTATTTTTTGTCAGGGGATTCCAACCCCCTGATATTCCACGAAATACAGTTAACTTTCATTGCCATTTATCATAGGAGATTCCTCTAGTCTGTTTTTTGAAGTTTTCAAAGCACTTGGGAAGTTTATCTTCCACTTCCAGGTTTTTGGAGACAGGGGACTGCAACACTATACTTGTTTTTCGTCTCCTGTTTTTGGAGATTTGGATTTTCTTTCCCCCTATGGGAGTGTTGCTGTATTTTCTTGGCCTGTCCGGACCATTTTTTTGTTTTGGGGCAGCAACCTCCTTCCCCCCAGTGAAATCCTCCTCCTCAAATTCCTCCATGGTTCCTACAGGCTCATCATTATTTAGGACATCCTGATTTTTATTTTGATTCTTAGTTTTAACAAATTTTTTATTATTTTCTTCTTCGTAGTCCTTATAGAAAACTGTCATGTTATTACAGGCAGATTCTTGTTTATTCATTTCAAGCTTAGTGCCCACTTCATGGGGAGTGGGGTTGATTTAACCTCCAGAGAGGGGGGTGGGGTAGAAACGGTGGTCTGTCCGGGGGCCAAGGAGGCAAGCCCTTCAGATTGGGATCCTATGCCCCCACATCCAACTTCATTGCTGGCAGAGAAGGAAGTTCCTTGCGGGTTCTTTGCAGGGGTGACACACATGTTCACCATTGGGCCACCACCCAAACTAGGGGGGAGGTAGCCAAACTAGGGGGGACGTAGGGAACTAGCGGGGTGTCTCCACTGCATCCGGGCAGATCACCCCAATTACCACCATCACCCTCACTGGCTAGGGAATCAACCAAGGGGCCTTTCGTGTTGTACCTGTTAGCCAGGTTAGCCTGGATCCTCATTCTGATTTTTTTCATGGCCAACTGTTGGGCGTTAAGCTTCTCAACCAGCCCTGTGTACACGGTAAGCTGATTCTCAAGCACCAGGTCTCTCGTGTATTTGATACCCTCATCAACAGGCAGTTGGGTATCAGCTTCTAGCCCGCCATCACCAACCTCCACTTGCGCAAGGAGGGCAAAGGAGTTTCTCACCGGGGTCGCTGACTGGCCTGGATAATCAACCTTTGTTGCTTGACTGCCCATTGCCTCACACAGAGGGATTTCCTTGCGAGAGACGTCGTCAGGTATAAGATGAGCATTCAAGACAATTATTCACGTTGCCAATTTTCGGCTCGGGCTGGGAGCCCATTCAACTGTCTTTGGGAGTATTAGATCCTCGGGAGACCCCCCCATAATTATTCTTTGTTGATTCGCTAGGGGGCCTGGAGGTTGGTTTCCTCTTTATCAAGGGGCAATTTTTCCTAATGTGCCCTCCTTTGCGGCATAGGAAACAGGCGTTAATCCCCTCGAGAACTTCCAGGGGGCAGACAACTTGGCTATTATCTTCTTTAATGACAATATTGTTCGGCATATCGACACTAGGTCAAAGGAAACTAGTGCCTGTGTGTCTAGGTGAGGGAGAGTGACCTTGGCCTCATCAATCCTAATAACGACCCCCAAAGGAGCCAAGATTTTCGGGATTAACCTCCAGAACTTAGGCACAAGTTTTTAATAGTGACCCATCCAGGGCACGACAAGGCAATGATCTCCTCGGAAATGGTTGCCGGAGACCAGTACAAGGCCCGAAAGGTGCAACCACCCACGTTCCAATAAGGTTTCTCAATGATTTTTTGTTGCATATCCTGATTCGCCAGCATTATGACGAATAGACCAAGTTGGATCATCCGGCAAAATTTAACATGAAATCCTAATTTGGTTCCCCAAACCCTAGCGAGCCATGAATCAAGAAACTTCCTAGCCGGAATCTTACCAGCGTCTAGCGCCGCAAAAAAGATTACAGTGTTTTTTAATCTAACTCTTTCACTTAAAATGACTTCCTTTAAATCCTTATTCGGAGAAATAAGCAAATCATTGGGGCTAGCAGAGGGAGACTTACCTTCGTCTGCTCTGTCGCTGTTGTTGTCGGAGTCCACCACGAATTTGGCATTGACTGAAAAATCACCATTGTTCCCTGTCAGGGCCGTTTTGAAAGACTTCTGATCGCCAAGGCACAAAGAGCCTTTTTCAATCTCACTGTTGGCGCTTGGGGGGGAGGGTGTCGAGCCCTCCTCCATTATTGGAGGGAGGGGATGTGGCCGCACCACACGCACCCTGAGGTCGGCTTCGCTACAATGGAAGAAACAACAAAAAGCCTAACAGGGCACATAAAGAACGAAAACAAAAGCAAAAGAAAGGAAGGAGGGAACCCGTGGTTAGAGCAAACCTGGGTTTGGGTGCGTACGACCTCCCCCACTAGGCCTTGGCACGAAATCCGAAGGCGCCACCAAAACCCTACGCAGCCTTAGTTGCAGACAATTTCATAGAGTTCTCACCCTCTCAAAATTTAACTAAACAATCTTCCTAAATAGATTTTAATTGGTAAATGCTTATTATACTTAGCATAAACTTAATCGCCTTCTTTATAATCATTTCCATCATTGCCTGCCTTAAATGATTCATTAACATTTTAACTAGATGCTTTTAATCATAATATATTCTCCTTTTATCTTTAGATGCTGCCTGGGAATAGTTCGAATCCTTTTAACTGCTGCTTGTTTATTAATTATGATCGTCTTTAATAAAGAATCACGGCTCCAATAATTATTCATTCAAATATATGCACTCTTCAATCCTTTGGCAAATGGAGTGGCTGCGATAACATATGGTTATGCTGATATGATACAAAGGATGATGGTTATAGATTTGCTAGATGACCCCGTTCCTTACAAATTCTTTGGCAGATAATCCATACTAGAGGTGATCGTATACTTTGTTCGATACCTTCGCCCCTTGCTGCCGTCATGGATAATAGATGATGTGGGCGGGCATATTGTCGAGGTGGAGAGTTATGTGATGTTCATATTTTAGTCACTTAAGATGTGTCGGCCCCCACGTAAGGAAGAGCCTTCAATTCTTGAATACAATTGACCAGCCGATAGGAATGGAAGGATTGGGGAATATGAATTGTAGAAGAAATAACACTCGTTGCCATTGACAATAATATCTTCCCGCTGATATACTATTGTATATGCTCATCAGATTTCATCCAAGATGGGACATTACAAATATTCACAAGAGTTTATTATGCCACGATAGGAGAAGTCCAATGCTTCCTTCGATTAAAGGAAATGGTTCCTGAATGATACACGCATAGCACTCAGACATAACCGTTCCGCTAAAAGGATAGAATCCATTCAGTCACTAATTAGACTATATATGTTTGCTCTTTATCACATTTGACTTTATATATGGTTCTGAGTTTATATTTGCTTCTTATATATATATATACTCTTTATAATAAGTTCATTGTCTTCATGGTGTCATACTTATGCATAGATTTAGATGCCTTGATAAGTATTGTATTTCCTTATATCCCTGTATTCCATTTGATTGCTGCCTTTATTTCTTTTAATATATATTATATGTTTTAATACATTACTTCTATATTAGTTTCATCTGTTTATATTAAAATATTATGATGTCGATCATAACCATAATGGTCATTATTTATATTCAATAAATATAATATGGTTATATTTATTTATAATTACCATATTATCTTATGATAATGGTAATTATAAGAGTAATAAATGGATAATATTCTCTCTTATAATTTTAATTTAGATTTTGTTATTCATTTGATTTAATCATGTGTATTTCAATGTTAGGGCTTTTAGCGCTGCAATTTCGGGGACATGACAGTTTGCAGAAGTATTAAGGGAGCCGTGGCTTGTGTAGAGGTGCTGCAACCCTCTCCAAGTTGTAAATCAGAGTTCATTCAACTGGGCAAATATTGTAATATCATTTCCAGGTATTCATTGAAGGTTATTTCTACTCAGAAATTTATTATAAAAGGGTGCAAAACTGTGTATGATTGTTGACAGTCCAACAACACTACTCAGGCCAAAAATATTAATTAATTTCCTGTAATGGTGATTTTCATAGAATGAATTAAGTTGGGGTTCTGCTGTGTATCAATCTCTTAATATTTTATGGTGAATTTACTTGCATTGTAGCTCTGCAATTCGAAAACTATTGGTATTATTCCTATTTGCTATTTATGTTAAATGTTTGACAAAATGTTCACATGTCAAACTGAAAAAAAAATCATAAAAATATCGTGCATTACAAGAGGGGTTTTTACAGTGGTATCAAAGCTAGTATTCCTGCCAGCTTGTGAGTTTGCATGACTATTAATGAATCTGGAGGACAAGGAATATATCACATACGGGAGTAGAAGACAGAGAGGGGCTGATAACATATTTCTCTTAGAATTAGAAGAGGAAAACATGGGGGATAGGAATGAACCGTCTAAAGGTAGTACTATGCAGATTTTGAATGACCTTGCAAGGCGTCAACAATAGTTGGTTCAACTTCTTACCCAATTCATAACAAATAATCAAGGAAACCATAACAATAATGGCAACAATGGTTCAAGGGGTACTAATGGTAACAACGGTAATAATGGTAACAATGGAATCCATGGTGAAGGGAACGACACTCATATTCTTGCACAAAGTAACACTAGGGCAGCTAGCAGAGTGACTCCTAGACCTCTTTTACCTCATTTCTTGGAAGGACAGCAAGCTGGAAACCAGGGACAGCAAGGACAAGGTGAAGGGTTCATTGACTATTTGAGGGAGTATCAAGCCCTCGGTGATGAATTTCATGAAGCTATGTCTTTACATGATTTTTGTACCATTAAGTACAGGAATAGGCCAAGAGATCACAATAGGGGCCCACAGAATTAGGATTTCTAGCGAAAGGTTGGGAAGTTGTCTATTCCTTCCTTTGATGGTTCTAACAAATGCACTGCCAGAGCTTGGGTTCAGAAGTTGGATACATATTTCCAACTCAACCCTATGTTGGAGACAGAGGCAATCAAATATTCTACTTTGCATTTGGACAAAGAGGCCCACGAGTGGTGGTACCATGAGCTAGTTACTTTGGGGCATGCGAGTATTACTTCATATTTGGACTTCATGCAGAAGCTTATTGACCTTTTTGACGAGGATCTAGAGTTACACTTCAGGGAGTTGGCACAACTCAAGCAAGTTGGGATAGTGGATGCTTACATTTGCGAGTTTGAGAGGCTTTCAGTCATGGTGACCGATGTTTCAGAGCATAGATTGATTATCCTTTTCATTGAGGGATTGTTCGAGCCACTACGTGGTTGGATTAAGGCCTTCAAACCAGAGTCTCTACAGGGTGCTATCATTAGAACACAAGACATGGAGAATTCAGTTTGGAAAAGTAAATTTCCTCCTAAACCTTTCCTTAGAAAAACAAAGACAAAAAACCATTCCAGAAGGAGTGGCTCAGGAAAGACAAGTTGGATGATGAGGCTCGTAAGGAATTGAGAAGAAAGAAGCTATATTTCAGTTGTAAGGAGCCTTGGGAACTTGGTCACAAGTGTATTGGTAAGGGTAAGGTGCATTACATAGAGGCACTTTCTGATAGTGATGGGGAGGAGGAAGTAGACCAGGTTTAGGGCAGTGAACACAACAATTCGGATGATGAGCAGCCACATAAGGAGGTTAAGGGTGGGACTATTGCCCATCTATTAGGTACTCCTAGATTTAACTCTTTTAGAGTTTGGGGAATATTACAGGGGTAGCGTGTCACAATTTTGATTGATAGTGGGGCAACCCACAATTTCATAGACTCAATTTTGGTGGCTAAGAGAGGTGTTCCTATAGAAAACTTTGAGGGATTTAATGTGATGTTAGCTGATGGTTTCAATATGACTTGCACACAGAGAGTTTCTCGATTGGATGTGATGTTGGGCAACTATATAGTGACAAATGACTTCTATGTAGTTGATCTAGGAGATACTAATGCCATCTTGGGAATTCATTGGTTTCATTCCTTGGGAAAATATTCTCAGAACTTCCAAACAATGGAGCTGAAATTAAAAACAATAGATGGTAAGAAGGTGGTTTTGAGGGGTATGGCCAATGGTAGTCCTAGGATTGTTCTAGCCAAGTGGATGTAAATCATATTCAAGCATGGAGATGTAGCTTGGGCAGCAAAGTGTCTGATTATGTCTAAGGAATCTTTAGATAGCAGCCAGCCATACCATGTAGACATTTTGACATTGTTGGGCAAACATGATAGGGTTTTTGGAGAGATTTTTCCAGGGAGACCTCCTAATAGAGGGTTCAAGCACACTATTGAGTTAGAAGAAGGGGCCAAACCAGTTATAACTACTCCTTATAGGCATCCGAAGAAGTTCAAAGATGAAATAGAGAAGGCCATCAAGGAGTTGTTAGAGATGGGTCATATTAGACCTAGTTCTGTTAGAAAATTGTCATTGATGTCAAAGGACAACTCTTTTGCAAGAACAGACAACATGTTTATTATAGACCGACCTTCATTATCTTGATGCTACATTGGAAGGAGATTCAAATTAAAATATTGTCTTTAAAATATATTGGCCATTAATATTTAAAATTACATTAATATTTTTTGGTAAATAAATAGTCATCATTTAATTGCCTAAATAGAAAGAAAATATAAAATGGAAAGAGGTAGCTATTCGTAATTTCTAAGTAGAAGCGATTCTCATAAAGCAATTAATAAAGGAAAAGCATCAAGGAAAAGACAAACAAAAGTCACAAAAGACAAAAGAAAAAAGAAGAGAAAAAGACAAAATCTTATAAAACAAAATAAAGAAAAAGACAAAAGTAAAAAAGGCATTTAATATTTGAATAGGTATGAATATGATACATTGAAAAGGCAGCAATTCATATATCCAAAAGCAGCGATGGAAATAATGTTTTGGAGCAGCGATTAGAAAGTTAACACAAGGCAGTGATATTTATTATATAAAAAGCAGCAATTACTTATGTGAGAGGGAAAGGCTGTAATTAGTTTTGAAGAGACAAAATTTAGTTATGAATAGTAGTCATGATTGGTTGAAAGGTCCTCTCTATTCAAAGAGATGCCTCTCTTCATGAAGAGGCATAAGGATATGTAGATATAAAAGGTGATAAGGAATGTGGAGAAAATAAGTTACATTACATATACACCAGTAGATATTCTAGTTAAGGTTGGAGGTTGTTTTCAGAGGTTTCTATTGCCGTTTGGGATTGCAACAGTCCTTAACAGACCTGCCAGTGCTCAGAATTATATATTGACCTGTTCCTTTGTGTTGGGTAGCCTTTATGACAGTGCTGGGCTATTGTTACTTGTGTGGTGACTTTTGGGTGGTATCCTATGTGTGAATGGAGGTTGATTTTAATGGTTCCACTGCTGCCATAACCTGCGACTGAAGAATTGCAGCCCTGTAGCCATTCTCACACGACAGTTCAGACTTGTAATGTGCATCATAACCTCTATTTCAAAGGTACTTCAAGTGGTATTCTAAATGACACTTATTTTATGTATTGGCAATATTTATGAATGTTATTTCATCAAGGAAAATTGTAACAGCAGTTATGTGGAAGCTAGTTACTAATTTTCAGTCTAATAACTTCTGCTTTCTTCCTTTGGCATGAGTTGGTTGAAGTTTATGTTGTCATTCAAACAGTTATCTTTTTTCCATGAATGAAGTATCAACTTGTTTATCTATTACCAAGAAATTTGAACAACAACTATAAGCGCATTGCAAAGCTATGTCAAACCTCAGTGACAGCAGTGAGTCCTATACTTGCAAATTTATGTTGTGATTTATTTGAGAAAATTACAAAAAAGATTCGAGGGTGGTTATTACAGTACCTAGTGCGAGTACCACTCCATTTACATGTGGTTCCAATGATGTTGAACCAAACGATGACCTTGATCTAGATCCTTTTGATATCATTTTGATTGTATTTATTTCAAATTTTGTAATTGTAATGATTTTCATCATGGTTGAAAAACTCAGACTCGGCAATAACTTGGTAGGCCAAAAATTTTAAAAACTCGGGACTTGGCAAAAACTTGTTGAAAAACTTAGTAATAACTTGGCAATTTTATCGAACATTTTAAAATACATAAATTTTTAAAAATATTCTTCAAAAACACACATATTACTAATTTTGTAGAGCATATTGTTGATTTTCATCATATATAAATCAAAACTACAGTTTAATACATATCATAGACCAAAAAATGAGGTCAATCTCTAAATGAGTTACAATGCTACTTCCACTAGCCATGTCATATGTAGAAGTTGCCTCATCTAAAGAGATTTTTTGCAAGTTGTGCAATAATAACGTCTAAGTTAGCACACTTGGAGTTATATTTCAAATTTTCAAGTAACGCCTCTAATGGGGTCAAGGGGCAGTGCCCCTTGTAAGGTCAAGGGGCAGCCAAACCCAAATTAAGGCCTTTGAAACCACACAAACTTTCATTGCTAGTCGCCATGTCACTACATGCCCTAAGTCACCAACCTTGTATGAAAACGAAGTAAAAATCATGTTTTTTTAAAATTGCAAGCAAGAAAAAATAATTATATAAATTTCAATGAGTTATTGACAAAAAACTTGTGCTTTTTTCTGATTACTTGCGAGTGTTTTGCAGAAAAATTGCTGCAAGTTTTTCAAAAACTTGTTGGTGAGTAACTCACCTGGCCATTTGGCTCACAAGCACTTGCGAGTTTTGCAAAAACCTTGCGAGTTTTGCAACTATGATTTTCATTCCTAGACATATATGATATATGACATAATATTGAAATTTTGAGCTATCAATTGACATTTATATTTATCACTACCATTTATCAATGATGAAGTATCATACTATCAAATGTATTTACAATTTTGTTTTTTTGCATATATATAATATAGCCATACCCAAACATATTGTTACTAAGAAAAATAATAACTTTTCGTACTAGCATACCAGAACTCAGTACTCAAACCCGATGATCCTATTCCAAAACCGACAACTTAGTTTGTAAGTTATTCCAACACTAAGATCACCATTTTCAACAGCTCCCACATCTTCTCCAATACCATCACCCTAAATAGACATCTTTGCAATTCTGAATAGAACTGTACTTCCTCTCCCCTTACAAGGAAACAACCCAGAGTGTCATGTCCCCAAAATTATAAGGCTAAATTTGAAATATTGAAATACAAATCAAAGAATCAAAAGTAGCTAATTTCCATTATTATAACTATAATGATAATTATCAAACATAAAACAAATAAAATAAATATAAAAATACATATGAGATGTAAATCTGAATATCACATTATAAATACAATTATAATCATATAAACTAATAATAGAAAATAAATATAATATGAAATACACCAATATAAAATATAGGAAAAAGAAGGTAACAAATATAAAGTAAAATAAATATTAAATATACTAAATAAATATAAAGTAAAAATATTAAGTAAAATTACAAAATAAATTTAATTAATAAAGCAGTCAAACCATTGAGCCGATTCTAAAAGGCAACGCATAGAGTCATGTCCCAAGCCAAGGCCTTGATCGGTTATAAGAAGAAGATCAATCATCATCGAAGGCAATAGAGCAGGAAGAGGAGATCGACACTCAGCTGAACAGCATTACTTTGCAGGTGTATTTCTGCCATCAATCACCTTCAGACGATATATATTCATATGTGTATTGCTTACTAATACTCATGATAGCGCTAGGCTGATACAGCTCTACAAGAAGTTAGAATCATATTATAATTGCAGTTCCGATCTATCTGTCTGAGTTGATTGCTTCATTCATACGACATAGATATTTATGCTTTCATACGTATATATAATTGAGATAGGAGATAAAATATAAAGGAAAGAAGCACGGGTTGTTATGGGAGGACAGAAAGATATATAGGTGTTTCCAATCTGTGATACCCTACATTCATATCATCATCATGGCTAAAACAGAACACAATAATCACTGGAATAGGAAGGAATGATAACATATATGCTGTAGAGGGAATAAGGATAAAATACTGTTAGAAAGAACATTCTCTTTGACCTGATCAGACACAGGGCAGCAAATAGAGGTAAGTACCATCATGCGTTGGATAAAGGTAGTTAATTACTTATGAATTTAGAAAGATAAGAATAGTAGACTGAGGTGGGATGACTACCAAAGATATAATTAATCTCAGTTGGTACTTAGAAATATATGTAAATATATTATGATTTACTGATCTATTTAAATATATTATGATGGGTAGATATGTTCAGAATTCAAAAGACCTGTTGTTATTTATTTAAATATATATTTGGATATATATCTATATTGAGACTCATAGTTACATTATAAATGGTGGACAAATACAATATATACAAAGATTATATATATATATTATTCCTGACTATCTAATAGTGAGGCTTGTAGCAAATATTACACCCTATAGTTAATAATGACTATTCATTTGCTATGCCGTTTAATGGTGTAATAGAATCCATCTATGGGACCTGGGAAGATGTTAACAACTACCCTAATGTACTTAGGAAATATATTATATGAGAATCATTCATAGTGAATGATAAGGAGGAAATAAATGATCCTTTAATAAGAACGAAATATTTATATCATCTTCGATCTTATTCGATATTAGCGCTGAAACTTATTGATCTTTAATGCTTCTAGTGTCTCTTTGAGAAACACGTTAAGTGTTAGATTCAGGTTTAAGTGCCTCCACTAGAAAGGGGTCATTACACTTATCCATCGATAGAGGGAAGGAGACACGTAGTGGGTACACTGATGGGGAACACATCTTAGAGCGACAATTGGAGGTAAGTATCTTCAGCCGTCTGAATAACACTGAAGGTCATGTATTCTGGAAATTCGAATTGCTATTTATAGTAGTGGATTATAGTGTAATAACTAATCCATATCTTATTAGATTCAATATCAGTGAATGTTTATAAATACTCTAATCTGTGATGATTTGTGAATTCAATCAAATATAATATGATGAGTGAATGCATAGAGAGATTAAATGACATGTTCTGCAATCAATAGATATATATGTCAATATATTGAGTTTCATCTATACAGCATAAGTGAATGACAAATTCCACATCTAGAGATAATGGATATTATTTATCAATGTCCCATTAATGATGCTTATAGCAATTATTGCACCTCATAAGCTATTATGATTCTTACTCCAAGAATAGATTCCGGTCAAATCCCTTTCGCTAATACCCAACGAGGATAGGAAGTTTGTGGAGGGAAAGGCGGGTAATTCGGTCACGTGATGGATGGATCCCAAGATGGGTAGGAAACCTTGAGGGAGTCCGCTTGGAGACTATTCACGCACCCTTGGCATAGTAATTCTACCATCCTCTGATGAGGTTAGGAAAGAGGGAAGGACGAAGATCTATTCAGCTCCATAGTAATAAGTTATATCAGATTATGATGTGTTTTATGCACTAGATAATAATGCATCCGCCTTATTCTTAAAATGTTCAATCTGGAATTGTTTAATTTAATCTTGACCAAGGAATTATGGTATTTGTTGGTAATGCATGATGTGTGCAGGTCCTCAAGGCAAATTACATGTGCAAAATAAGTGTTGGTAAATACAAATTCTTGATCCTAACTTGTGCATATTCTGTTTCTAGGACAGGTTAGCCTGAGTTTAATAAGGGGACATTACACAGAGCATTGTGGACACCCAGGCTCAATGAACTAAGGTAGGAAAAGAAATAAAGCAAAAAGGCTCAAAAGAACCCCACCAAACAAAACACCAGCCACCTAACAAACAACTTAAACACAAAACAAACAAACCAAACCCACATTCATGGACACCAAGAAAACCACAAGAAGGAAAGAAAGCAAGAAAACATGATGGTGGAAGGTGACTTTACACCTACCCTAGCACTACTCTTCTCCTTCCAAATATCAATTTGACTATTCTAAGCCTTTGTATTTTATTATTGTTTTATAAGTACTTTGCTTTAAAGTTGTTTTCTTTCTGTTTTTTCTGCTCTTTCTAGATAGATTTTCTTTAAAGCTGCATTTTTTGGAATATTTTGTTATTATCTTTTAAATCCCTAAATCTCTTTATTTTAACCTATAAATAAGTGCTTTGAGCACATAAACTCTCAATGATAATTGAAGTTGGGCTTATGTTGTAGAAACTGTTATTTATTCTAATTTTTAACTTATAAATAAATGCTTTGAGCACATAAACTCAAGTGATGGTTGAAGCTAGACTTATGTTGTAGAAATTGTTATTTAGTTGATAGTTTGCTTTAAAATTGTTTTTTTTCGCTGTTCTTGCAGCTTGTGGATAGATTTGCTTTAAAGTGATACTTTTTGGAATATTTTATTATTATTCCTTAAATCTCTAAAAGCTCTCTACTTTAACCTATAAATATGTGCTTTGAGCACATAAATTCTTAATTATAGTTGAAGTTGGGGTTATGCTGTAGAAACTGTTATTGGGTTGAAGTTATTATGAAAACTTATGTTTGTAATTAATTGAGTAAATCAAAAGGAGATTTTATTTTATTTTTTGATCGGTAATCACTTTTGATTGGAGCTTTGAACCAGTGAGGCCACAATTTATGGGGGACCTCATCCCCATGTTTGTCTGGTATTAGCACTAGTCCATTTCCTTTCTTCTCTTCCTCTCCTCCATCTCCTCTATTCTTCTCCTCTAGCTCCTTCCGTCTCCACTCTTCCATCTCTCCTCTACTTTCCTCTCCTTCGCCTTACTCCACCTGCTCACTCCCTGCTCCTCATCTTCCTTCCACCTGTCGCCATCCATCTCCTTGCCTCCTTTGTCGCCGTGCTTTTCCCTACCATCGCCATCTACAACCTTCTTTTGCTACCTCTCTTCTGTCACCGCCCAACTCCACTCCTCTGCTCTTCCTTCACTCTTCGTCATCATTGTCCACACCTTCGCTCCCTGTCCCTTATTCTCCATCACTCCTTATCTCTCCAATCCTCCCTCCTTTTGGCTAGTTCCACTTGTTGGAAATATATGCCTCAATCTCACAGGCTGAAACCTCTAAGAGAGGCAAGTCGGTGTGACATGCTTTGGGTCTGGCCGACTAGTAGCTTTGGATCTTGTGGTTTGTACAGGTTGTCGAGACAATGTTTAAGTCATGCCGAAAAAGCTTATTGTTGTGGCTTGTGATTGTCGTTGTAGCCCTATGCCGAGTGGGGATCTCTGGCCGATAGGCCATTCATATCGTATATCGGGGAGACCCTTGGCCGAAAGGCTTACTTTGGTGTGAGGTCCTAGCGATAGCTAATGTCTTGCCGACAACGTTTTCTGTTGAAGCCTTCGGGGAGTGTCTTGGGTGTTCGGTAAGAAGTCTTACCGATAGGAATGTCTCGCCGATAGCATTTGCTTGGTGTCTTCGGGGTAATATGGAGGTTTCGCTATGAACTCCTAGCGACAGTTGGTTTGTCTCACCGACAGTATATACTCGGAGTAACATGCGATGGCTCGGTAAGAAGTCTTACCGATGTGTGATGTCTTGCCGAACGGTTTTGCATTGAAGTCATCGAGATAACGAAGGAGGTCTCGGTGTGAAGTCTCAGCGACGAACGAAGTCTCGCCGACAGTGTTTCTTTTGAAGTCTCGGGGAGAGTCTTAGAAGTTCGGTATGTTCTCTCAGCAAAAGACGATTGTCTTGCCGATGTGAACACTCATGTCTATGTGACTTATGGAGCTTCGGTATGACGTATCACTGATAGCGATGAGTCTTGGCAATAGCGATACATGTGAAGAACTTCGGTATGAGGTCTTAGCGACACGAGGAAGTCTTAGCGATAGTCTTCTGGACTCGGTATGACATCTTGCCGATAGGTGAACTCTTGGCAATATCGAATGTTAAGCTGTGTGGCATCGGGGAGACACGGTTAGTGTCTCACCGACATGCCAGCACAGATTGAAGCCTTTTGACCGAGTGAAGACTATCCTATGTGGCTTGTTGTCGACCAATCAGAGGAGCCGAATGGGAACTGTTAAAAGACAGTTCGTTGTGGCCGTTACTGAGAGGAAGCTCGACAGACAGGGACGACATGGATTTACTCTATGGTCGCAGATGATGTCTGGTTCGATGGATCAACGGATTGGTGTGTGATTGTATGATCAGTGGATGAATTCTATTATGTGAAGACTGTAACGTGAATGTTTTGTAACGAGGTTGTTCATGGTGAATGCTGTTGTAAACTGACATCAGAAAGATAAGTCAAAACTCTGTTTGTAATCTTTATTACTGTAATACAAAGTGACTTCTCTTGGTGTGGTTGGTTTTTCTCCCGTAAGGGTTTTCCCACATATATCTGGTGTTCATATGTGTTTGTTTATTTCTCTGTTTCTGTAATCTCTTTCTAGTGCATTTTAATTGGACTATAATTGTAAAATTTAAAAGAGTCTCTGCATTCTTCCCTGAGGTTTTGACGTTAGGAGAGTTGCTTCCGCATCTAGCTTTCCTTACAAGTGGTATCAGAGCCTGGCCAATTGTGTTATCCTTGTGGGTACGTTGGGTTTTTTGTGTCAATTTCTGTTCAGTGGGAGTCTTGTAGAAGTTTGTCAATTTATAATTACAGATTGAGATGGCAAGCACGTCAGGAAAGATTGAAATAGAGAAGTTCAATGGCAACAATTTTGAGTTGTGGAAACTCAAAATGGAGGATCTCTCAGTGGATCGTGATCTGTGGCTTGCTGTGTCTGGAACTAAACCTATAGGCATGAAGTAAGAAGATTGGGACCTTGCAGATAGAAAGTCTAAGGGGCTGATAAGGCTCTGTTTGGCAGACTCCGTTCTTCTGAATGTGCATGAAGAGAAGACTGCATCTTCCTTGTGGAAGAGATTGGCATCTATTTATCAGGGGAAGTCTTTGGTGAATAAACTGTTCCTGAGGAAGAAGTTGTACACTTTGAGAATGCAGGAAGGAGGGTCCGTTGCTGATCATTTGAACGCATTCAATATGCTGATTGCATAGTTAATATTTGTTGGTGTGAAGATTGATGAAGAGGATCACTGTATGCTAATATTGTGTTCTTTGCCAGATTCATGGGATCACCGGTGATGGCTATTGGGAGTACAACATCCAGTTTCAAGATGGAGGATGTTGTTGCTTCTTTGTTATCAGAAGAGATGAGAAGGAAATCTTCTGAGATGGCGAAGGAGGCCCTTGCTGTTAGAGGAAGGTCGAAAGAGAAAGGCAAGAAGAAGGACAAGAAATCTAAATCGAAATCAAAGGGGAGATCAAAGTCTCCTGGCAAGAAGTCCAAGGTGAAGTGCTGGAACTGTGGGCAACCTGGTCATGTCCGAAAGGATTGTAAAGAGGAGAAGAAGAAGCAGTATTCTTCTGACAATGATTCTTCTTATAGTGATGCAGACGCCTTCATTGCAGCCTTGGCTACGCAGGCATCGATGATGTCCTGGCTGATTGATTCTGGAGCATCTTTCCACATGACATCTCATAGAGACTGGTTTACGAAGTATGAAGAATACGATGGTGGAAAGGTGTACTTGGCAAGTGATTCAACTTTGGAAATTGTTGGCTGTGGAAGAGTCAGAATCCAATTCCCTGATGGAAGAGTGAAGGGAATTAATGATGTAATGCATATACCAGGTCTGGTTCAAAACTTACTTTCTGTTAGTAAGCTGAATAATATTGGAGTGCAAGTCACCTTCTCTGGAAATGGCTGCAAGATGACTAGAGGCTCAATGGTGCTAGCAAGGGGTGCTCGTATTGGTACCTTGTATAAGTTGGATGCACATGCTGTTTAATGCAACAGTGTCTCTTAAAAGTCACAAAAGGCTACTCATGGAGAAAAAGAGGGAAATGTTCCTAATTGTGTAAACTCTATGGAAGTTAAATTTCCAGCAGAAAAGACTATGCTATGGCATCATAGGCTTGGCCACATTGGTGAGAAAGGTTTTAAAACCTTGAAGAATAAAAACCTGGTTGAGGGGCTTGGAATAAAAACCTGGTTGAGGGGCTTGAAGATTGCAACCTTGAATTTGAATTCTGTGAACATTGTATATATGGAAAACAGCATCGTGTTTCATTTTATTGAAGTCCTCATAAATCTTATGGTTTGCTAGATTATATTCATTCTGATGTATTTGGTCCAGTGAATGTTCCTTCTTTATCTAAGTCAAGGTACTATGTATCGTTTATTGATGATTATTCGAGAAGAACATTTGTTTATTTTTTGAAAAGTAAATCAAAAGTGTTAAGTCGGTTTAAGGAATTTAAGAACCTTGTAGAAAATCAGACTGGAAGAAAAATAAAATATGTAAAGACTGATAATGGTGGTGAATTTTGTTCTGATGATATCGAGAGGTATTGTAAAGACCATGAGATTAATGTCATGTCCCCCGAAATTGTGTCACTAAGATATAAAGTATCGAGAAATAAATAAATAAATAAAACATATATAAGAATGTTGGCAATATAATCATAATTATAATTATCTGAAGATAATGTTATAATTACCGAATATAAAATATAAACAAATAACATTAGTAATTTAAGGTCATTATAATATTGTAAATACTAAAATAAATAACAAATCAAATATATAAATATATATAAGAAACTAATATAAAATAATAATCATTATTTATAATCTAAAATATCATTATCAAATCTTAATTACCATATAAGTCATTAATACTATTCATTATAAAATAATAAATTGATAAATCTTATTATCTTGCAAACATAATAATGAATAAATATAAATATAAATACAATAAAATGTACATACAAATATATACACATATTGAATAACAAATAATAAAGATAGACAATAATAGTAATAAAAGATATATATTAAAAGGCATCTATGTAAAGCTTATTAACTGCTGCATAGGCAGCGATTAAACTTCAGAAGAAATCGCTTTAAGAGGCAGCGATTGGGAAGACAGCAACCTTCCAAAAAGGTACGATCTCTTCTCTCCAAAGAAGAGTATTTAAGATGGGCATCGAATGGAAAAAAGGAAATGATTCCAGACACAAAAAGGCATCGAATGGTAGAAGACTAAAAGAGATCATCACTGCGGCTAGAGGAAAAAGTGAACTCTGGTGAAAGAGGAACATATTCTGTTAGAAATATTCTCCAAAATCTGACGCAGGGCAGAAAGCAAGGTATATATATATGTATATAAGGTAAAGTATAGTCTTCTTTCAAATTTGAGTAATGGATGTCTAAAATAGACAATATGTGCATACGTCTGGATGAATGTTTGATTTAAAAACTCATAATTAAATGAAAATAAGGAATAAATAAACACAGAGATATATCTACTGATTAATAAATTCAGATAATGTAAAACTAAGAATGAATGAATGCTAAATAGTGTACTTTATATATATATATATATATATATAGACTAGATCTAAAGTGAATAATATGAAAGAGAAAATATATATATATATATATATATATATTTCTGAGTGGGAGATAAGAGTAGAATATAAATGAAGAATAATTATATAAATGTATTTATGAGTACCAATAAATATAAGTAAGAATAATTAATGTGGGAATACCAATCAATACAGATAAATAATTATATATAAATATCAATCGATATAAATAAGGGAGTGATTATATAGAATAAATATATATTATTTTCGATTACTCAATAATGATGCTTGTAGCAATTATTGAATCTTATAAGCAATTATGATTCTTTGATATACAAAGGGAAAACGATTTATTTGATTCATACTAATGATATATTCTAAGTGTTAAGGACAGACGGTTCAATTAGGAGGAGAATGAGATCAGGATTTCAGATATCCTTGTCAGTATAGCAGCTGCCAGATAAGTATGAGATATTATATTATTCTTGTAGTATGTTATATTTTACTATGATATGCAATTAAATATATTATTAGTCATGGGTAACAACTCTCTATATCGGAGTTATCAATTGTTGCTAAAATATGAATAATGGATCTGTAACACTGATTTGATATGTAAGAACATAATGTGTCTACATTATGGATGTTATTTATCAAAGCCACAATAATGTTGTTTACAGCAATTATCGTGTCTTATTGAGCTATTATGACTTTACCTTGAAGAATAGACTTTGGGCTCAATCCCCCTTTCGCTAACACTCAATAGGGAGAGGATGGTTGTGGAGGGAAAGGCTGGTAAGTCGATCCCATGTTGATGTCCCAAGATGGTAATAAGACTTGAGGGAATCCACTTGGAGATTGGTCACGCGCCCTTTGCACTGTAAGGCATCCCTCCTCCAATGAGGTTAGGAAAGAAGAGCTAAGGCAAAGATCTATTCCAATCAAGAGTAATAAGTCATATTAGTTTATAATGTGTTTATGCACTAGTTAATAATGCATCTGCCTTATCCTTAAAATGTTCAATCTAGAATTGTGCATGTTCAAAATTAGGTGGTGGTAAATAAATTTCTTGATCTTAACTTGTGCATTTTATGTCTCTAATAAGGGGACATTACAATTAAAATACATAAGACTACACCTTATACTCCACAGCAAAATGGAGTTGCAGAAAGGTTCAATAGGACAGTGATGGAGAGAGCACGAAGTATGCTGAGTAGTGCTGGCTTGGAGGAGAAGTTTTGGGCTGAGGCTGTTGCTACTGCATGTTACTTGATTAATCGTTCTCCAAATTCTGCTCTTGTTGAGAAAATACCTTTGGAAGCGTGGTCTGGTAAGAAGCCCTCTTTAAGACATATTCGTGTTTTTGGCTGTGAGGCATATGCTCATGTGCTGTATGAGAAAAGATCTAAATTGGAGAACAAGGCTGTCAAATGTATTTTTATTGGCTATAGCGCTGGCATAAAAGGATACAAGCTTTGGAATCCTGATACAGAGAAGGTTGTACACAGCAGAAGTGTAATCTTTCGTGAACTGAAGCCTTCTACCTTGGATCTGTTGTCAGAGACAAAGTCAAAAAACAATAAGGATGTAGTTGAAATTCCTCCCACGCCGTGATAAAGAGGAATTGAAAATTCAAATGTACCTGAAATTGAGGAGAGCCTCGAAGTTCCAAAAGCCTGAAGAACCTCACCAAGAATTGACAAGGTCAACTCGAAAGAAAGCAACCTGATAGGTATGGGTTCTCTTTGATAGATTCTACTTGTGCATATGCTTTAATTTCTAGCATTGATGAGCCTATGACTGTGAAAGAGGCATTTAGAATGTCTGATTCAGACTCTTGGTTGGAAGCCATGAATGAAGAAATGGCATCATTAGAAAAGAATGATACCTGGAGTTTGGTGTCATTGCCTAAAGGCAGAAAAGTTGTGGGCTGCAAATGGGTATTTAAAAAGAAGACTGGTCTGGATGGCAGTGTGGAAAAATATAAGCACAGGTTGGCTATGGAAGGGTTATTCCCGTAGAGGAAATTGATTTATGGGGAGATTTTTTCTCCTCGTGAGCTGTTGACGGCCCATTAGATTTCTTTTGTCACTTGCAACAGTATGACTTAGAGGTCAACGATGGATGAAGACATCATTCTCCATGGTGATCTTGGAAGAAGAGGTACTATATGTCCCACCGCAGCACTTTGCTTTTTCGAAAAAGGTAAAATGAAAAACCGGTTTGGCAAGTTAAAAAGCTCTCAGATGGGTTAAAGCAATACCTAGAATGTGGTACCCTAAATTTGATACTTTTGTATTATCTTTTTGGGATTTGTAAGATCAAAATCTGATCATTGTGTGTATTACAGTTTAACATGATCAAGTTCTTATTATTGCTCTCTGCGCTGATGATATGCTGTTCATAGGCAATAGTAAGTTAATGATTTCTGATCTTAAGTCTTAGTTGTTTGCGAAGTTCCAAATGAAAGATCTTGGTGCAGCAAAGTATATTCTGGGAATGGAAATAACCAAGGACAGGAAGAATAGAAAACTTTGGCTCAATCAGAGTATGTATATTAAGACTGCTCTAGAGAGATTTTGTATGACTGACGCAAGCAGCTAGTTGTTCCAGCCTTTGTAGGAACGGCTTATCTGCTGAAGATCATTCCAAAATCTCCAATGAGATGGAGGACATGACTATTAGTGTAAATTCCTATGCTAAAAGCGGTTGGCAAATTTTATGTATGCAATGGTTGTACAAGGCCGTAGGATTGCCCAAGCAGTTGGGAGTTCTTAGTCGGTTTATGGCTAATCCCGAAGGACACATTGGGATGTCAGAAGAGAGTTTTCGATATTTGAAGGGAACTTCAGAGTTTGTTTTGTGTTACCATGGGAACTTGGTTGAATCACAGAGGACTCTCAGTATTCGAGGCTATGTGGATTCTGATTGGGCAAGGGACATTGACAACATGAGGTCCACCAATGGATATACTTTCATGCTGAATGGTGGTGCAGCTGAGTTGGATGAGTAAGCCGCAGTCGTAGTCGCTGTCCACTGGCTGCAGGTCAATACATGGCAGCCTACACATGCTTGTAAAGTTAAGCGTACCGTTAAAACGCTTTGTGTTCTGGGCAACATTGGTTTTGATGCAGGGCAAATAACTATTTTTTGTGACAGAGTGCAATTTGTCTGGCAAAGAATCCTACGTTCCATGCCAGGACGAAACATATAGATGTACAGTACCACTTTGTACGAGATATGGTGGAGGATGGAAAGGCCAAATGGAAAAAGCTGATAATTGAACAAGCCGCGTGATGCATTGATTTGCCAGTGAGCATACCGTACAAGTTCAGTGGTGTGCTAATTCAATGGGCCTTAGTGCCCATGATTTTCAAAGAGGTTTTGTTGTGGTTCGAGGTGCCTCAGCAGGATCTTTGTCAAGTGGGAGATTGTTGGAAATATATGCCTCAATCTCACAGGCTGAAACCTCTAAGAGAGGCAAGTCGGTGTGACATGCTTTGGGTCTGGCCGACTAGCAGCTTTGGATCTTGTGGTTTGTACAGGTCGCCGAGACAATGTTTAAGTCATGCCGAAGAAGCTTATCGCTGTGACTTGTGACTGTCGTTGTAACCCTATGCCGAGTGGAGATCTCTGGCCGACAGGCCCTCCGAAAGGCTTACTTCGGTGTGAGGTCCCAGCGATAGCTAATGTCTTGCCGACAACGTTTTCTGTTGAAGCCTTCGGGGAGTGTCTTGGGTGTTCGGTAAGAAGTCTTACCGATAGGAATGTCTCGCTGATAGCATTTGCTTGGTGTTTTGGGGGTAACATGGAGGTTTCGCTATGAACTCCTGGCGACAGTTGGTTTGTCTCACCGACAGTATATACTCGGAGTAACATGCGATGGCTCGGTAAGAAGTCTTACCGATGTGTGATGTCTTGCCGAACGGTTTTGCATTGAAGTCATCAGGATAACGAAGAGGTTTCGGTGTGAAGTCTCAGCGACGAATGAAGTCTCGCCCATAGCGTTTCTTTTGAAGCCTTCGGGAAGAGTCTTAGAAGTTCGGTATGTTCTCTCAGCGAAAGACGATTGTCTTGCCGATGTGAACACTCATGTCTATGTGACTTATGGAGCTTCGGTATGACGTCTCACCGATAGCGATGAGTCTTGGCGATAGCGATACATGTGAAGAACTTCGGTATGAGGTCTTAGCGACACAAGGAAGTCTTAGCGATAGTCTTTTGGACTCGGTATGACATCTTGCCGATAGGTGAACTCTTGGCGATATCGAATGTTAAGCTGTGTGGCATCGGGGAGACACGGTTAGTGTCTCACTGACATGCCAGCATAGATTGAAGCCTTTTGACCGAGTGAAGACTATCCTATGTGGCTTGTTGTCAACCAATCAGAGGAGCCAAATGGGAACCGTTGGAAGACAGTTCGTTGTGGCCGTTACTGAGAGGAAGCTCGACAGACAGGGACGACATGGATTTACTCTATGGTCGCAGATGATGTCTGGTTCGATGGATCAACGGATTGGTGTGTGATTGTATGATCAGTGGATGAATTCTATTCTGTGAAGACTGTAACGTGAATGTTCTGTAACAAGGTTGTTCATGGTGAATGCTGTTGTAAACTGACATCAGAAAGATAAGTCAGAACTCTGTTTGTAATCTTTATTACTGTAATACAAAGTGACTTCTCTTGGTGTGGTGGGTTTTTGTCCCGTAACGGTTTTCCCACGTATATCTGGTGTTCATATGTGTTTGTCTATTTCTCTGTTTCTGTAATCTCTTTCTAGTGCATCTTAATTGGACTGTAATTGTAAAATTTAAAATAGTCTCTGCATTCTTCCCTGAGGTTTTGACGTTAGGAGAGTTGCTTCCGCATCTAGCCTTCCTTACACCACCCTCCACTACACCTTGTGCTGTACCACTGCCTTCACCTGGCGTCAACTCCTTGCTCCTGCTGCGGGGTTCGTGTGGCCTGAACACCACCGTTGACTGGGATCTCAAATTGCATCGGTCTTTCATCCTTTAACAACCGCCAACAGAGAGGCTCCTTCGTGCGATGAGGAGAGTTTTGAACTTGCGACGCCCTATCAATAGAGCCCATGACTTTACCGTCACACTGCGGGTTGAACCCCCCAAAAGGAGATTTTATTGATTCAAGCTTTGTATTGACAAAATTTGTCTGATTGAATTGTAGCTCTAAATGCATTCTAGTTGTTTGTGTTGCAAGTATGAATGAGTATGGTGGTGTTGTCATTAATGTTTTCATTGATGTCAACACAGTACAGGTTGTTGCAGAGAAAGGAATCAAGTGATTGCAAGTTTTGCATGTATAGTTGAGATATTGTAGAGATGTTGTGAGTACATGGAGTTATCCTTATGTTGTTGCAGGTGTGCTGATAGAAGTCAGAGTTGTGTGTGTTCAGAATGATCTCCGGTTTGTGCTCTGCATTTCTTTTGTGTTGATCCTATGCTTGTGCGGATTTGAAGCGTTGTTTATGGGCATTCGTGGGTGATATGTCTCAGATTGTAGCTTCTGGTTTGATGAAGTATGAAAGTTGTGTTCATTGGTGTGTGAATTGGTTTGGCAGAGTTGGTTGTCTGTGGACTGGTATAAATTTTTCTGCTCCACAGTCGTCCGCTGGTTTGTTTCTGGTCTTGCGGATCTGGTAGAAGGCTTGTATTGATGTTAGCTGTGTTCTATCAAAGGTGTTCATGGTTTGGTTCTCCGGAAGATGAGTTTCAGAGTTACTGTGTGTGTCTGTGTAGTCTGGATGGACTGATGGGAAGTGTTCTGAGTATGAGGATTGTTGCAGCTGATGCAGATGAATCTGATGGTATCCATGATGTGTTCCAGTGTTTGGTGAAGTGTGTTATGTGGTTTGCATGCTATCTTCTTGTTGTGGAAGCGTATACTTCAAAGTTCATTTGTGTTTTCATTGGGTTTGGCCGACCTGGTGTTTACACGACATGCAAAGGATAAGTATCAATTGAGGAAGCGTGTGATTGATCCGAGACGTTGTTTTGGGTCTTGGTTAAGTTGGTCCGCTCTCATACTCTTCCACTGCGGGGATGTTGAGTTGCCGACCTAATTTGAATTTGTAAAATGAAGCGTGTGTAGCTGACCTTGGAGAATGTTTCTAAGGTTGAAGATGGTATATATACAAGTCGAGATGTTATGGATTGATGTATCAGATATGCCACAAGTGTGAGAAGCAAGAGTGTGCAAAAGTGAATTGAGGCAATGGTACTTTAATGTGGTAGATTCTTGAAAGTAGTGAGCTGATGGTTTCTGCAATCTTCTGATCAAGGTTGCAGATGTGTGTAATTTGTTGTGGTGGATTTTTCTGTTATCTTTTGTATTTGTAGGTAGTGAGCCTCCCTTTTGGATAGTGAGTCCTATCTGTAGGCAGTGAGCCTTGTATCCGGACAGTGAGTCCTATCTTGGGTAGTGAGCCCTTTGGCAATGAGCTTCTTTGTATATGGTTTTGCAATTACTTTATATTGTGCGTTAATCCTCACCGTGGTTTTTCCCTTATTGGGTTTTCCACGTAAATCTGGTGTTTCTTGTGTTAATATTGCTTTCTGTTATTTGCATTTTATGCTCATACTTAATAACAGATTGAAGTTGATAAGTGTTTGAGATTTGTGATTGTATTAGGTGACAACTGATTCGCCCCCCCCCCCTCTCAGTTGTCTTGCACCTTTCAACAGTTTGCTTCTTGAAATTGTGTGATGTTCAAACTGTTATCCTTCAAAACCTTGTTTGCAGCAAAATATTGGTCTCTGATTTAGCCAATAAGAAGTTTTTGTGCCTGGTCATGCTTAAATAGTTTGCTTTCTTTAATATCTGAAAATTTTGTTTGCAAGGTTTGACTATTAACAGTTCGATGCATGCATTGAGGGAAAAAAAAAAGGCATTTAGTAATTTCTATTTATGGAAATTGTTGGCATTATTTGTCATTGATGTCAAAGGTCATAGAGATAAGACAAAGCTTTGATGTAGTTCATGTTGATGAATGTTGTTGGTGCAAAGACAAGGTAGGTGACAATGAGTATTTGGATTCTTTGATTCAGAGTGTATCCTTGATACATGCATCATTCATGAAAATGACATATTCATGTTCTATGCACTCTATTCCAGTGTTAAGATATTCACTGCTCATCCTTCATTCAGTTCATTGCAATAGTACTTAAAGTTGCTTGACATTAGTGTTCAATTTGAGCAAAAGTGTCAAAGGGTGTAGAGATTGCAAAGCGTAAAGTGTTGCTTCAAGGTAAATTTTTGAGAAGGTATTTCAATGTTGAAGGCATTTCAATGTTGTTCATCATAGTGACAAAGTGCAAAGTGTTTGGTTGATGCAAGACCTTGAATCTTAGTGTTGTGCCTTCTTTAGTGTCAAGCTTCAAAGGAGTAATGCTCTGCAAGTTAGTAAATGTGATGAAGATCAGGGTTTGTGACATACTCTTGGTTTCATGCTTTACTTTATAGTTGATACTGAAATCTCTTCAAAGGTTTCACATAAATAACCTCTACATAGGTTTTTTATAAATGAATGGTGACTTACAATAGCAAGTTAATAATCTTTTAAAAGGTTGTTTGAAGGGTTTAAAAATACATGATTTACTGGCCCCTTCTAGGGTTTACCGACCCAACAAGTAAAGCACTTTATACTTCATCACTACGAAGGTTTCAACCTATTGTATGAAATAGCAAATAGGGTTTCAAAGCTTATTGTATGAAACGACTTGTATCGAACTTTGACAACACCAAAATCTCAACAGTTCTTTGAGAGGGTCTTAGACATCGATGATTATGTGCAGATTTTTGAAAGATTCTGTGATACTGCAGTTAGGATTTGTAAGTTCGAGCTCTTCATTCAGTTACAAACTGTCTCCAACAGCGGTGTGGCTTTAATGCATTTTATCAGGTTATTGATAGCTTTGTATATATTGCTTATGCATGGCATATTGAGGGTGAGAGTTGAATGTTCAAGTTTGCAGATTTATTTGTTTTGGCTATATGATCATAGTGAATGTATAAAGTGGTTTCTCTTGAAACCCTCTGAAATGAATTCTTGAGAATGCTGTTCATAGTTGGATTGTAATTGTGTTTTTAAATACTGTGAACAAAAAGACACTGTGCTATAATGCTTTTGAACAAAAAGACAGTGTATTATAATGCTTTTTGTGTTTTTTAGGTTTCAAATACAATGAAACCTATAGGACATAAACTGCATTAAGACTGAAAGTTGTCATGAGTTACAGTGAAATAGAGAGATCCTTTGTCTTTTATTCTTTCCAAGATTAACAAAAGAGATGTAAGGTCATGTCTAACAAAAGAGATGTAAGGTCATGTCAGTGAGACATAGATTGACCTTTGCCAGTGAGGCTGTACTTTGCCAGTGAGGCTGTAATCAGTGAGATTGCTTTTGTGCCAGTGAGGCCTAATTAAATGAACTTTCAGAGTGTTTTTTTCTCCCTATAAAGGGTTTTCCACTCATAAATCACTGTATTATGGTTTTTATGGTCTTCATGTTCAAACAATTCAGTTTTGCTGTTTCCTTTGTGAACTTTTCAGCATTTGAATCTCTATGTTAATCAAGCATTTGGTCTTGGCTATTTCATTGGGTTATTTTTTAGTAATTAAACATTCAAGTTGTCACAAAGAAACTATATGCATAAGTTTATGCGAAACAATCAAATTGAATTTATTTTATAACTTGAAACACTGATTCACCCACCCCCCCTCCAGTGTTTCTGTACTCCAACAGAAACACCCCATGAAATCTTGTATAGTGTGCATACTTGTAAATTGTTGTTTGTAGTTTATAGTCTAGAGATAGTTTAAAGTTTAATTAGGTCTTAGGGAGCTTCCCTTTACAATTGAAGAACAGTTCTACCATACAATATAAAATACTAACACCTTGAACAGGAAAAAGTCATGGCTCTAAATCTAAAATTTGGATATTTGTGGGCAATGGCATCAAAGCAAAAAGATAACATAAAAGACCAAACTAAGGTTAAGAGGGGCCTACTTGGAACATGTCATAAATTTGCCCATTTTACCAAACCTATCAACCACGACAAAGACAATCGTTATGATCTGTAATTATTTGGAAACCACTTAATAAATTCATAGAAGTGCTTTCCCATTGGTATGACACAAGAAAAATCAAACTCCTTATTGGAAGGTTTGCAGACACAACATAGTAGAGGAAACCTGAAAAAGTGAAAAAACACCATGATGAATAATAAGACCCAGATTTGTATGACCATTCTTTCCTGTCTTTTCCTTTAATTAACTTTGAGAGGGGGATTTTCACTGTGAAGACACTTACATTTGCAGTAGTGAAGCTTTCCTTTTATAGATTTCTGAATAAGACAGTTGCTGGTCCTAGTCATTTGAAGGTGGATTGAAGTACCAAGCATGAGGAGATCAACTTGATAATGTAAATTTTAATGATCAGATTGTATGCACATAAATTAATTCAAATCAGACACAGTAACACAGCAGATACCCTGGGAAAACCCTCCACTTGAGGGAGAAAAACCCAGCAACAAAGATCTCTCTTATCTATATAAATAATGGCAACAATTCGCTTTACAATGAGGCCAATCACAAGGCCAGTATTCAGCACCTACACTAGATGCAATGACAGATAATGATCTGCACTTCCTTGATATCTAAATCTGTTCTTGAAGAAATTCGCAATCTGCTCTTGATGAAATTTGCACTTGAATGAAGGAATGAATCGAACTTGCTTGATGTCTAAAGAAGTGAAATGATCTTCTATATATACATATTGATAGAGAGGTCGCACCTCTTCAAGAGATAGGTCGGCCGTCATACAAAATATAATTACAAAGATAGGAGGTTGGCCTGTAATGTCCCTTACCTAGCCTTGCTCTTGAATTCGCTTGTTTGCCCTAGAATTCGATTGTTGATTAGGTTTAGGGTTTCTTCTTTCCAAAAGGAATGTGTTTCTCTAATGAAATAATCCTAGATTGAAATCTGCATTCACCAATTTAAAAACATTTCCACATACACATATTTGTTAGCAATAATATCTAGATATCCACAATATATTCATAAACATAAATCAATTAATGAAGACATAAGAGGAGTGCCATAGGTGGATCCGCCCTGAAGCCCTCATGTAAACTCAAGAGGTTGTCCAACACAATCCTTCTTGCCTAGGGGCTTAGTACCTGCATACTCCACTCATGGCAACACCTCAGAAGACACTCGTCCTATTAGGGGAGAGGAACCATAGAGTCCAAGTGGCCTAAGGCCTACCACCTTCTCTTGCCCAATCCCGTATCTTGGGCCTAAGGGGCAGAGACCTAGGTGGGACCCCCATCTTTCTATAACCCAATCCCTAGTCAAGGGCCTAAGGGGCTGCAAAGCCCAATCCCTTGTTAAGAGCCTAAGGGGCTGCAAAGCCCAATCCCTTGTCTAGGGCCTAAGGGGCTGAAAGTGGGGTTTTTAGGCAATCCAACTTCACCCATGTTTCGTCCATCCTAATAGGTTTACAAGCACATAGTAGACAATCTTTTAACAATCAGATATATTTGCATTCATCCAAAATTTATTTCATGCCTATAATCAAATATATTTTCATTTACCAATGGTTCTTTAAGTTCATCATTTCCTATGATAATTCACATTATGATAAGATTAAAGGATGTCATTATATCAATAATCAAATTAACAATATCTAGTTCTTATATTCAAAATATGCTAAATATTATTGCTAAGTGAATACATCACCTTGAGTTGTTGTATCTCTCCACCCTTTCTGATTCCTTACTCGCCTCCTTCAACCCTATATTGGATTGATTATAGGATGAGGACAATTCATAAATATACATAAACTCCTTATGTCTATATTAAAGAGTCATCATTACTAATAAGGCATAATAATTACTGCAAGTATCATTATTGTATATTTATATTATCTATATGTTCCTATATATATATATATATATATATATATATATCTATATCTATTATTAGTTAATCTAACTACCTTTACATATACATGTTTTCTATATATATATATATTTACTTATCTCTATATATAAGATATTTAGTTATTCACATATAATATATATGTGTCTATTTCAAAACCTATCATTTACTTCCTTAGATTGGTCTATATCTCCTACTGGGTATAATAATTACTGCCTAAATCCCTTTCCTTATTTATTATTCTATTCCTTCCTGATGTATATCTATTTCCCCATAAAAATGTTGTACCTCCAAACATATTAATTTATTATTCTGAAGTTCCATCCTATCGTAAATATGTTGACTTACTATTCTGGAAGTTAATTCTAAAACCAGTATACTAACTTGCTGTTCTAAAATTCCACTATTTGATATATATCTGCTCGTTGTTTATGAACTTTCCTTTTCTTTTTCCCCTTCCTAATCCCCTGCCTCTCTTGTTTGACTTATTTGTCTTATATATCTGATCGAGTCTCAAAAGACATGACCTTTCATGTCATCCTTGGTACCCGCTTTTTCCAAGTGTTGTGTCCTTTGCAAGTGGACATTCCTTTTACCGGTTACTAATAAGGATCATTTGCTTATTATGATTGCTTTTAGTATATCCTATTTAAATATTTATTATTTTATATCGGTTATTTTATTTGTTATCTATTTATTATATTTTATATTTTGTTATTTATTTCATACTTTTTATTTGTGTATTTTATATTAATTTTATTCTCTATTATGATTACAATATTTAAATTGTTTTATATTTTAATATTTATAATATTGCATTATAATATTATCTTGTGAGAATTATAATTAAATTACTAATATTTATAATTTTAATATGTATTTTGTTTTTATCTTATGATATAATATTATTATAATAATATTTAAATTGGAATTTTATAATTTTGATATTTATTTCATTTAGTGTTTGTATGGTATTGGGGACATGACATGGCCTCCAATAAGAAATGCCTTTTCTATTTAGGATGCAACCAATAGAGAGAAAGTCGGCACACATAGAAACTAGTGCCAATCAAATTAAATCGCACCTCTTTATGGATAGAGGACTCTATAAATTAAATAGCTCTCTAGCTATTATTTAATTTATTTAATCAACAATAATAGGCTGGAAGAATGCGACTGAAGCTGAATGTTATCATCAACACTCCCTCTCAGCTAGGGAGTAGACTTCCAGCTGCACAGGACATATCATCTCAACATGATGTCCATCACATTGGCTACAACCAAATGTGAAAAGAAGAATATCACCTCAACGTGATATTAGATATCGCCTCAACACGATATCAACCATAATGGCTACAACCATACTATGGTAAGTACAAGTGTTCATCACTTGTGTGATGTTGTCACCTCAACGTGACTTTCACCATGACTCTCTCAGGGTGAAACACAAGTACAACATATGTCATGGAGTCACACACATGACATCCACCATGACTCAGCTCAGAGGGTGGAAACAAGGGCTTTCACCTCAAATCTCAAACATAAATGCATTAACAAGGGTTTGCACCTCAAATTCCTCCGTCTCAAAGGAAAATGCATTAACAAGGGATTTCACCTCGAACTTCTCTCACAGAGAAGAACTCATTAAACAGGCTCACTGATACTGAGACTCTTTCTCAGTCAAGGTTGGATTCTCCACCATACGAAGCTTATCTCGAAAGTACACAAACTTTATCCTGGCAAGAGGCTTGGTGAGAATATCTGCCATCATCAGTGCTGATTTCAACTCAAGCCTTCCGCAGTACCATATCCCTAATGTAGTGGTACTTTATCTCAACATGCTTGGTTCTGTCATGGAACACAGGATTGACAGAAAGCTTCACACAACTCTAATTATCACAATGAATGATAGTAGGCTCCATTGATTGTCCAAACAATCCTGCAAGGAGCTTACGAAGCCACACTTCTTCCCAAGTTGCCATACAAGCTGCAATATACTCTGCCTCTGCTGTACTCAATGCTACAGATGACTGCTTCCTGCTGCACTAGGAAATCATAGCGGAACCCGAACTGAAGCAACAACCAGAGGTGCTCTTCCGATCTGTGACACAACTTGCCCAATCAGAATCAGTAAAACCATGTAACTCCAAGTCTGCATCTGAAGAATATCTCAACCCATATCCAACTGTGCCGCGCAAGTATCTCAGGATATGTTTAGCTGCAACAAGATGTATTTGTCTCGGATCACACATAGACTGGCTAAGTGCACTCACTGCATAGAAAATGTCAGGTCTAGTGTTAACTAGATACATCAAGGACCCAATTAGCTGTCTGTACAATGTAGGATCCACCAAGTCTGAATTAGTTGCAGCCTCCTTCAAATTGTGTAAGTTGGTCTCCATAGGTGTGGACATGGATTTGCAATCCATCATACCAAATCTCTCAAGTATATCAATGGTGTACTTTCTTTGACTTAGAATCATCTCATCTAGTTTCTGCCAAACTTCTAATCCAAGGAAGTAATGCATGAGCCCAAGGTCCTTCATCTCAAATTCCGAAGTCAACTCCTTCTTACACTCAAGAATCAGGTGATCTTCTCCAGTAAGGATCAGATCGTCAACATATAAAATCAAAATTAATGCATCACCATTGATTACCTTGAAGTAGAGATTTGAATCAACATCATTCTTCAAGAAGCCCAAACTTGATAGGTATCGATCAATCCTTTCGTACAATGCACGAGGAGCCTGCTTAAGACCATACAAGGCCTTCTTTAGCTTGCAAACATGTGACTCCTTCCCATGAACCTCAAATCCATCAGGTTGCTCTATATAAACCTCTTCCTCAATCACTCCATTGAGAAAGGCTGTCTTCATGTCCATTAGGTGAATCGTCCATCCTCTAGATGCAACAATAGCAATGATGGTTCTGACAGAAGTATAGCGAGCAACAGGAGCAAATGTTTCTTCATAATCAACTCCCTCTTTCTAAGAGAACCCACGAGCCACAAATCTTGCTTTGTACTTCTCAATGCTCCCATCTGCAGCATGCTTAATCTTGAATAGCCATTTAGAAGATAACACAGACTTGCCCTTGGGTCTAGGGACAGTGTCCCAAACATCATTCTTAAGAATTGATTGATACTCCTCTCTCATAGCGTCTTTCCAACCTGATGACTAGATGCTTCCTCAACACAGGTAGGCTTGGATTCTATAATTTGACTCATTAAGGCAACATAACTGGAGAACTTATGTGGCCTTTTACTTTCTCTGAATGTGCCTCTAGGAGCTGCAAAACTTTCAACCTCTTGCATAGTACGCCTGGCCCATAGAGGTCTCTTTCTCCCAATTTTGATGTCAGTAGGCCCATCAGTAGGTTCCAGGGGTTCAACTGGATCAAGATCTTCCTTTAGTTCCAAAGTCTCCCTCTGAATCTCAGGAGTATGGTCAACTTCTATATCCTGAGGAGACTTTTCATTATTGATCTCCATATGAATGTCCTTGGATCTCCTGAATGCAACATCTTCCTCGAATGTGACATCTCTACTGATCTCGATCAACTTCTGACCTGGAATGTATATTCTGTAGGCTTTTGATGTCTCACTGTAGCCCACAAATATTCCCTTCTTGCCAGAAGGCTCCAACTTAGTTCTCTTTTCCTTTGGAACATGAACATAGACAGGACATCCAAAGATCCTCAAATGACTGACTTCAGGCTTCTTTCCTGTAAAGGCTTCCTCCGGAGTCATATTCTCCAAGATCTTATGAGGACTTTTGTTCTGAACATATACAGCTGTCCTGGAAGCTTTTGCCCATAAGAAGGTTTGCAAATCTTGATCATGGATCATGGCCTTCGCTGCTTCCACGATTGTCCCATTCTTTCTTTCCGCAACACCATTTTGTTGAGGATTATAGGGGACACATAACTCCCTCTTAATCCCTGCATCAATACAAAAATTCCAAAAACTGCCAGAGGTGTATTCTCCACCATTATTAGATCTGAGGACCTTAATTCTTTTACCAGAAAGATTTTCTACCAAGGCTTTAAATTCCTTAAACCTATCTAACACTTCCTCAGACTCTTTAGTTTTCAAAAATAAATCCAAGTCTTCCTAGAGTGGTCATCAATAAAAAGAACATAATACAAGAATCCACTCGAAGACGGAACAGAGATAGGACCACATAAATCAGAATGAATAAGGTCTAAAATACACTTAGATCTATTTTCTCTACTATGAAAAGGGGCTTTTATATTTTTACCCAAAGCGCAGCCCTTGCAAGTACCTTTGTGCTCTTGGTTGAACTTAGGAAGGCCCGACACCATCTTCTCCATGATAGGTAAGGCTCGGAAGTGTAGGTGAGCCAATCTCCGATGCCAAAGATCACATAGACTTGAAGAATCATGAAGCAACGCTTGTAAAGGATGTGTGCAGACTCTGTAAAGACTTTCATGTCTAACTCCAATTACTTGAGCATCCTTGAATCTAGAGTTCTCCATCCACACTAGAACTTTGCCTTTGGAGAAGGTAACATGATATCCTTTATCTTCCAAGGCTGAAATAGAAATAAGATTGCGCTTGATTCCAGGAACATAAAGAACATTACTCAACTGAAGTGTGATGCCAGAATCCAAATGAAGTGAAGAGGTCCCAAATCCTTTCACGGAGTAGCTAGCATCATCTCCAATAATGACTTGCTCGGAAGACTCCTTCTCCACCAAACTTGATAAGTGCTCCTTAAAACCAGTGATATGTCGTGAAGCACCATTGTTGATCAGCCAAGTGTTGGTGTCGTTAGGTACACTGCTTGCCAATGCCGAGTAGAACAAATATTCACTTGAATCCTTTTGCGGAGAAGCATCATCAACATCCGCAACAGTAACTTGTTGCTTAGGTCTAGTTGGACAATACTTGGCAAAGTGCCCAAACTTATCACACCTAAAGCATTGAATCTTGGACATATCCCTCTTCTGCTTGAATGGAGGTGCATCATCATTTCCCTTGTCCTGATTCCTCTTGAAGAATCCTTTCCTTTCTTCTTTGAAGCATGGGAGGCGAGAACATGAATGTCTTCATTCTTTGAACTTTGACCAACGCCTCTTGCCACCAACCTTGATTCCTCTTGAATGCAATCTGATCTTAGCGATCAAACTTGGGCAATTTTGATCTTGCACTGATTCCCTGAATGTAAGATTCCCAAGACAAAGGTAGACCATTGAGAGCAAGCATAGTCAGGTCTTTGTCATCAACCATATGCCCTATTGTCGAGAGCTGATCTCTCAAATCTGCAATCCTCATAAAGTATGCAATCACTGATTCACCTTTCTCCATCTTCACATGATGTAGTTGTTGCTTCAGTGCAAGTGCTCGGCTGGTATTGTTGATTTCATACATCTCTTCCAATTGTTTGAACATGTCTCTTGCTGTCTTCAACTTAGAGACGATAGGAACAATGTGATCCTTGACGGAATCAACCAATATCTTCATTGCTTTAATATCTTTCTTTACCCACTGCAACTTCTCTTCATCCTCCTCAGGTTCAGGAACGCTAGACTCCACGAACTCACCAAGTCATTTTCACGCAATGTAAGCATGATCCTAAATCTCCATGAAGTGAAGTTAGATGCTCCCTCGAGTCTATCCTCAATCTTCAAACCGTTCACCAGCTTGACTAATGTAGATAGATGAACAACTAAGGTATTGCTGATTAGGAATAATCTGATCACGATCCTCTCAAACCCGCTCTGATACCATGTAAATTTTAATGATCAGATTGTATGCACAGAAATTAATTCAAATTAGACACAATAACACAGTAGATACCCTGGGAAAACCCTCCACTTGAGGGAGAAAAACCCAGCAACAAAGATCTCTCTTATCTATATAAATAATGGCAACAATTCGCTTTACAATGAGGCCAATCACAAGGCCAATATTCAGCACCTACACTAGATGCAATGACAGATAATGATCTGCACTTCCTTGATATCTAAATCTGTCCTTGAAGAAATTCGCAATCTGCTCTTGATGAAATTCGCACTTGAATGAAGGAATGAATCGAACTTGCTTGATGTCTAAAGGAGTGAAATGATCTTCTATATATACATATTGATAGAGAGGTCGCACCTCTTCAAGAGATAGGTCGGCCATCATACAAAATATAATTACAAAGATAGGAGGTCGGCCTCCAATAAGAAATGCCTTTTCTATTTAGGATGCAATCAATAGAGAGAAAGTCGACACACATAGAAACTAGTGCCAATCAAATTAAATCGCACCTCTTTATGGATAGAGGACTCTATAAATTAAATAGCTCTCTAGCTATTATTTAATTTATTTAATCAACAATAAATAATAGGCTGGAAGAATGCGACTGAAGCTGAATGTTATCATCAACAGATAATACCTTATAAACTTGCTGACAAAATTTGTAGATATATTTGTTAGCATTATGCCCTAGGATTTCCAACATGAATTCTTTGAAGCTGATATCATCCAAATTAGACAGCATGCCATCATGGCAAGAGACAGCTTTTGGAAAGGTGATTTGGAAGGCAAAGCAGCTGTCCATTCTGGTGTTCTTGGCAGGAGTTATACTGCTATAAATGTACAGATCATCACTGGATTTATCCTCATATATGTGTCAAATAGATGGTTTGCATTATTAAGTATTGATCATGCAAAAAAAATAGGATCATGAAGCCATCTTAGATTCTGGAACTGATGACAAAATAATGTGGCATTCATATTAGAGATTTGAGCACATCTATGGTTTTCCCCTTATGTTTTAATGGTATCAAGTGAATTTTGATTTTTGTTGTTATATATTAATGGCGAAAATCTCTTTAGTTTTATTATTTTTCACTCACCAGATGTTTCTGAGGAGAATCACAATGATGTGCTTTGTATGGTTTGCCATATTTCAGTTTAATAGATCTTGCATCTTATTTTTGGTTACTTCATAAGAGCTATGGTGGTTTCATAAGCATCACTTGCCTTGTTTGGCCTTCTATTCATATTTGTGTTCCTTGCCCTGAAATTCTGTATCTTGTAACTGTGAATCCACATTTTTTGCAGTTAAAGATTTGAAACTTGAAGCTGTGGAATTGTTGAAAGGTTTTCATTATACTGCAGTGGGAAAACATCTTTGTGGACCAGCAACAGGCAACTATATTATCTCCAAATTTATAAACAATGTTCTTGATGCTTACATGGATTAAAATCTTTTACTAGAAGTAGTTGAACTATACAATTCTCTCAGCAAAATAACCTTGTTTGCTTACTTTAATGCCATTTCACATTTCTTATTATGAATTTACCAATACAGATCTTGCCTTAAGATGCTGCCTTCATGGGAGCAACAGGAAGAATATATCTGAAGATATGAAGGGAAGAGGAAGTTATCCTTAAATAAAAGGTCTTGCAATTGCAACATGTTGCCACCATCTTTGTCAATGGAAATCCTATGTGAGTAAGTTTATTTTCCCATGATAGTGGAGAAAGGTTCCTTTTCTAGAAACTATGGCCATTGTAGTTCAGTTTATGAAATTCTAAAATTAAACCTATATACTTCAGAGAATCAATTTTGCAGTTACTTTTTTCTTGAAAAGACAAGGCTAGCAATAGTAAATGATTTTTTCTTAAACTGTAAACTTTCCCTGTCCTTTGTGTTTCGACCAAAATTTAATTCATTTTAGAACATTAAAATAATGTTTTACTTTCTCATGATTACTAGCTTGTTGTCAAGAATGCATTCAGTTTAAAATACAACTAGCATGTAAATATGTATTTTGCTGTTAACAAACTTGCAGTTAAAGCTTGTACATCAGAAACCATGTTTCTATTGAAATTTGATTGCTCCATTATCACGAGCATAACTATTTTATTATGAGTTTGCTGATAATCACTTGGTAATATTATTTGTCTCTTTTAGAAAATGTTTTGTCCATGACTAGTGAAGTATAAATGATCCATTGAAGTGCGAAGGTTGTTTACGAATAGCACTAAGGGGTGTAAATTTTACTACCAGACATAAGAAGCCATTGGTAAAAGCTGTGATAAACGTTTTTATTAGTGGAATTTGATTTCAAGCTGCTTATTGTAATTGCATCAATCAAAAAAATAATTTGGAAATGCAATTCTACACCTTCCAAGTACTTCACAACAATCTGTGAAAAGGATAGTAATTATCCGTGTTCCCAAATCTCATTGAGGTATGCTTTTAAAAAATAAATGTGCTGATAGGATGAATGGGTTTCACACCCCTTCAAATGGGAAAAGGAATGATACTTTAGGGTAGGTAGTTTGATAAGTAGGATCAGTTTTCCATTAGCTTCTTTGGGCTACTACATTGGTGGTTTAATAGAAAACATCTTGAATTGAGTTTTCACATTAGCAGTCTTATCCTTGTGCAGCATACGGGACTAAAAATCATTCCTCAATTGTAAGGATAGTAATTATCTGTGTTCCAAAATCTCATTGAGGTATGCTTTTAAAAAATAAATGTGCTGATATGATGAATGGTTTCACACACCCTCAAATGGGAAAAGGAATCATACTTTAGGGTAGGATCAGTTTTCCATTACCTTGTTTGAGCTACTACATTGGTGGTTTAATAGAAATGATTCCTTGACAATCAAGTACTTGACAAGAATCTCTGAAAAGGTTAGTAATTATCTGTGTTCCCAAATCTCATTGAGTTACGCTTATACAAAATAAATGTGTTGATGGGATGAGTGGGTTTCACACACCCTCAAATGGGAAAAGGAATCATACTTTAGGGTTTTCTCCTTTTCTCTGTTTGTAAGAGATTGCATTTGCATTTGCACATGGGTACCTAACATGGCCTTGTAGCCGAGACCCATCTTTGTGTCATTTGCATAATAATCAACTACTCCCTAAGTTGCACTTAAGGGGGGGTGTTGGTGTAAATAGGTGTTTTACCTATCTAGTCATTAGTAGGTCCTATTTACATGTTAAGTTTACTTAGGTCCTAGGAGGGAATCTTTCTAGAAGGTGTTAGTTGTCATTAGAGCTTATCATATCTTTTGACTTTTAACACATGTTCTAGGTAGTTATGATATGTTGTAACATGACATAGGATTAAGACATTTGTCATAATCCTGTTTAATCCTATGTCTCACCTTGGCTATATAATCAAGTGGTCTCATGTGTAAATCAACAATTGAATTCTATTGGATTTAATTCCATTGCAATCTTGAGCATTGCATATTGATCTCTCTTGTGCTTTCATGAAGTTCCTAGATCTTGGGTGGTTATAATCTTCAGCCAAATCTTGCATGGTGTAGAGTTATTCTATACCAACTCTTACAACAACACCATTCACCTTCTATGTCGATCACTAGGCCCTCATGTATTTGGTGAACAAGCCAATAATTCAAGGTTGAGTGAGTAGGTGGTTCTTACTATTGGAAGAATTTACATTCACTATTATTGTTCAGCCGGGGAAAAGCCATGTTATAGCCAACCAATTGTCTAGGATTAAGTCGGGTGAACCACCCAAAGGAGTGAATGAAGATTTTTTAGATGCTCATCTATTTTAGATCGCAACACTACCTCCATAGTATGAGAACGTTGTAGATATCTATCCACTTCCACTTTCCCGAAGGAGATGCCAAAGAGAGAAGGAAGCTAGTCTTGAAGAGTAAAACTTTCCAGCTCATTAACAGATTATTGTACAAAATGGGGTTTGACCATGTCCTAAGGTGATGTGTCATGCAGGAGGAAATACTAGGAGTACTCAATGAAGCAAACAAAGGGCTTGTCGGAGGACATATGGGACCAGATGCCACAACCCAAAATTTTTTTTTGGCAAGTTTGTGGTGGCCGACATTGCACATGGATGCTCGAGAATGGGTAGTGGGATGCGACACTTGCTAGAGAGTTGGAAAACCACTAAAAAGAGACTCTATGCCATTGTTCCCATCATAGCCACAAGAACTTTTCGAGAGATGGGGACTTGATTTCATCGGTCCGCTTAAAGGCAACCAACTACACAGATGCAGATACATTGTCATAGCCAAAAAATACCTAACAAAATGGGTGGAAGCCGGAGCACTTCCTGACAACACTGCAGTCAGTACGCCAAGGTTCATCTACAAGCGAATTGTCACTAGGTATGGTATCCCCATACAAATTACCAATGATAGGGGAGGACACTTTGTGAACCACGCCATTCGTTTGATGATGACGGAGTTTTGTATTTTTCATAACTTGTCAAGTCCGTACTCCCAAGAGTGAATGGACAGGCAGAGTCTACGAACAAAGTACTCATCTCCGTCATTCACAAGTTGTGCAACATCTAAGAAGTTGACTGGGAAGAAAGGTTGCCAACCATACTGTGGGCATATCGAACAACGTAGAAGGTGACTACAAAACACACCATTCCACTTGATGTACAGCCAAGAAGTAGTAGTCCTTGTTGAGTACATGGTATCAACCTTAAGGATTACCATGGAGAATCGACTAGGTGAAACAAAGAGTTTGAAAGAGTGACTATTCCAATTGAACAAACTTGATGAACAAAGGGTGTTGGCCTAGTGGGTAACAAAAGGAATGCAAAAAAGAGAAAGTATTAGCATGACAAACATCTATGATGAGTGAATTTCCAGCTTGGACAATCAGTTCTAAAATATAATGGTCATAATGAAATAAAACCAAGAAAATTCAAGGTGAGATTGCTCGGTCCCTTTAAAATCTGAGAAATCTCTGACAATGGGGCTATCAAGTTAGAGAATTTGGATGACACTCTACTAAAACATAGTATTAACAGCTTGAAACTAACACCATACAAGGAGAGAGCAAAGACTCCAATAACAATCGATATGGTAGATTGGATGGCAAGTGGAAATGATGCAGTAGTAGAAGAGAAATCTTTTATGCGAGAACTAGAAGGACCGGTAGGAGTAGCGGTAAAAACTGTTATGCAAGAACTAGAAGTGGCACTACCAAGAGTCCATCTACACTTAACAAATGCTTTCTTCAGGCTACCTATTGAATGGATCAAGTTGCATGGAGAGTGGCATTTGAAAGCACCCTATTCAGGAGAAAGGATAGGGTATATTAGTTATGAACTGGATGAAGAAAAAGAGGAAGACCGTAGAGCAATGGCACAAATCAATAGGAGAACATTCAAAAGAATTAGATGAGGAAGGACCTAGCCTATGATCAGTGAATTTGGATGACACTCTACTAAAAGACAGTATTAACGGCTTGAAACTAACACCATACAAGGAGAGAACAAAGACTCCAATCACAATTGACATGGTAGATTGGATGGCAAGTGGAAATGATGTAGTAGTAGAAGAGAACTAGGAGTGGCAGTACCAAGAGTCCATCTGCACTTAACAAATGCTTTCTTCGGGCTACCTACTGAATGGATCAAGTTGCATGGTGGGTGGCATCTGAAAGCACCTTATTCAAGAGAAAGGATAGGGTATATTAGTTATGAAGTGGATGACAAAAAAGAGTAAGACCGCAGAGGAATGGCACAAATCAATAGGAGAACATTCAGAAGAATCAGATGAGGAAGGACCTACCTACGACTAGTGATGATGGCTGAAAACTATTTTATAGTGGAACATTCTAGATATAATGAAGACCTCATACAATCACAAAAGATTGTAACATGGAGCCACCTCCGCTACCAACCTCCAACAGATTATGGCGAGTAGTACACAATCTGGCGACAACCTCGACAGTCGAAGGAGACAAAGTTAAGTGGTATCAACAAAGGGGAGGTATGTTCATCGATAGTAGTGAAAGGGATAAAGGTATGGAAAAGCCACCTCTACTACAAATATATTTTCGATTTAGAATATGTTGGAACATGCTGTGAGAATGAATGTTACAAAAGACTGTGGCAATTTTGTATGCTACGCTATGCCTTAGAAATAAAACAAAATACACAAGTCCAATGAAAAGGTGAGAAAAGAAAAACAAAAAATGGGGAAGAAAGAAAAAAGAAAAACAAAAAATGGGGAAGAGAGAAAAAAGAAAACAAAAAATGGGGGAGAAAGAAAAAAGAAAAAGCAAAAATTGATTAAAATGGTGGAGCTAAAAAATATAAAAGTATCAAAGTTGGAAAATATTAAAAATTTAAAGCTGGGAAGTATTAAAATATTAAAGTTGTCAAATATTAAAATACCGACTCTCAAAAAATATAAAGTATGGCCATATATGTTTTAAATTGTACGACACAAAAGAGGGGTTGCTTATAAATTGAAAATTAATAAAGGAAAATTATAGGAATACTATACAAGCAAAAATTATAAAGCAAAAAGATCAATAATCACTTGGCAAAAGAAGCGAATTCTTGCTAACCGGTCTGAAAGTTCAACCCACTTGGCCGTATGGAGATCATTGCTTGAATCCATACATCTTGCTTGCATCATACAGTGGACTCATACATCAAATCCCCTTGTTCACTCTGTATGGTCAAGTGATTTACAGAACGTATGGTGGTCAACTATTCATTACCTTCACCATGTATGAGTTGCACTCTTCCTCCCTATTCGACCTCTCCCTTGCCTGTGGCAAATCCTCCCTTGGATCGTATGGCTCCATTTGCTTGGCAGTCAACTCAACTTGTCTATTGTGCCACATCTTCTCTTGATCGTATGACCCTCACTTTGGCAATTTTATAACTTCAACATACAACTCCTTGTCTTTTGGCGATTTCATAATTGCAGAGTACGACCCTTGCCTTCTTGCAAAGTACGACCCCTATATTCAAGCCTGTGCACTCATAGTGTACGACAATTTCTACTCTTTATTGCATCGCCGAACTTGGCATTGTTAGTGCACCTAAATAATTTTTCCAGAAGCCCAACATATTTTAGCATTTATGTAGAGGGAGTGTGAAAAGGAGCAAAAGTCTCTTCAAAATCAATACCTTCAACTTGAGCATAACCCTTACAAACTAACCTTGCTTTTTTTCTTACCACTTGACCATAAGCTCAATTTTCTGAATGATTCTTCTAAACAAATCTAGATGGTGTCTTTGTATCTCTTCGTCCTATTTCTTCTTTTCCATCTCCTTCTTCCTTGCAACTTGAGCCTTCAAATTCTTCTTCCTTGCAGCTTGAGTCTTCTAGGTGACCATTTTCTTGTAATTTCTCCATTTGATGTCTTGCTTCATCCACTTTTACATTGCCACTTTCTACAATCTTTTGCAAACTTTTATTATAACATCTATAAGCCTTTATTTTTGAAGAATAACAAAGGAAGATGCCTTTATTAGGTCTGGAGTCAAATTTTCCCAAATCTTCATCTCTTCTTATGTAGCACTTACTTCCAAAAACCTTGAAGTATTTGGCTGTTGCTGGTCTTCCTTTCCATAGTTCATAAGGTGTCTAGCCATTGTTGACTCTAATTTTCCCTTTGTTTAGATTTTAGAATATAGACTGTTGTGTTAATCGCTTTTCTCTAGTGTTCTACAGAGTTTCCTGACAGGGGAACAGGGGGACGCGAGGATGGGTTTCGGGGATTTTTTTTGGGTGCAAGGGCCTAAGTTTGGGGATGGCGGGGTGATGGTGGGGGAAGGGGGGGGGTGGTGCTGAAATACATATAGTACTTGAAAAAATAGTTATAAAAAGATGTATAAGTATAAGAATTACAAATTTACAAATGAAACCTTGGCAAACTAGTAAAAGTTAAAACTTAGAAACTACTAAACTATGAACTTTGAACTTTGAAGTTTGAAATGATCATTAACAATTTAACATTGAACAATGAAAATGTCGAATTCGAAATTTATATTATAGATTTCATAATGATGATTACATTGAGTACAATGATGATAACATAAACAAATCAAAATGTTCAAAATAACAAAATGGAGTGAAGTGAGGCCTCTAATCATCCCCAAACTTCTCATCACTAGAACTGCTGGAGTTGAACTCCACATGTTCAAGCTCCTCCATACTAATACCAACCAGCCCTATCTTTGTAGCATCCTCATCAATTTGTATTGATTCCTTTGGCTCTACATCCCATTGTGTTGCTAGACTCTCCTTGCGTCTTGCAGTTAATGAGTTGCAAGGCACTATGTACATCCACAAGCTTCTCTGCTCTCCTAGAGGTAAGCCTGTTCCTCTTAAGGGAGTGGATGAAGCTATAAGTAGACTAGTTCCTCTCAACAACAGAGGAAATAGAAACTTGAGATAGCAAACAAATGGCTAGAGATGTAGTCATACAATTGGGTCCATGCATAGTCCACCACAAAATTGGGTCCTCCTATGCCATAGTCCCCCTATCCATCTTGGCTTCCTTAGAATAACCCCTAAGAGTGGAAAATTTTGTCCACTTAGTACGAATGATGCTAGCCTGTTTGGGATCATACATCTTTTGGATGGCCTTCCTGAACCCTTCACTTCAATAGCCTATATGGGTGTAACTATACTAGGCCTTTGAATGTACCACTTGGGGTTCAATGCATAGGAAGCCATGTGCAAGGGAGTGTTGAGCTTCTCCTATCTTTGATGAATGATTAGTTGAATGTGCTTATTGTAGAATGCTAATGTGGGGTCCTCTCGCACGACAACCTTCATTTGGCCTAGCATAGAATCAATGCACTCATACACCTCTCCAAAGCTAGGTGCATTGGCATCCCCATATCTAAAGACTTGGAAAATTGGAGTAATGATGGAGATTGTATTTTGCATCACCCCACAAAACATCACTCTTCACTACATCCTTCACCCTCTTCCCTTGCACTATCTTGGACTTGGGCCACCAATTCCATTCTGTTGTCATAACCATTAGTTGCAATGCCTCTTGCAACTCAATCATTCTCTCCAAGAGAATGAAATAGGATGCATATCTAGTCTTGACATTTTTCATGAATTCCTTCTTAGAGAAGGTCCCAAAGAGTGAATGTGAAGTGTGGTGGTTGCAGATAAACATTTGCACATCTCTATCATAATTGATCACTGATTTGATCCAATCAATCTTTCCCATGTCCTTGAGTGCATTATTCATGGCATGCACACAACAAGGAGTCCACCAAATATGTCTATAAGCTGCCTCAATTAATTTACTTGCAACTTTGCACACATGGGCCACATTTGTCACTACTTGGACCATACTTTGTGGCCCAACCTCAATAGCATCCTTGAGGATCTGAAACTGAAAAATTGGTATCCTTGCGATGCCTTGAACAATCAATTGCCTTAAGAAAATATGGCCCTTTGAACATGTAACCATGATATTGATGAGTGGACAATGCCTAACGTCCGTCCACCCATCCATGACAATACTGTATCCATTTGCCAACCAACATTCCTTCATTTTCTCCATTAACACAATTATCTTGGAATAGTTCTTATCCAAGATTGTGGTCCTCAATTTTGTCTCCCCTAGTGGCAATTTGATGGTCCTTCCCTTGCTACCATCGCCATTGCCTCCTTATAATAAGGAGATCAAGCCACATGGAATGGAATGCCATTGGCAAAGCAAAATTTTCCAATGGCATCATTTGCATCATCCTTCATCTACATACTAAATAATTCGGCTATTAGGTTAGGAGCATCAGTTATCAACTTGCGTTTCCCCCTAGCCTTTGATACATGGGCCCTTGAAGTAGAAGATGGCATACATGTAAATTGCCTATGCAAAGAAGTAGAATTGTGTGGCTGGCTTTGATGATCCCTTCGCCTATGCCACAAAGAAGCAGATATAGGTGCAACTACATTGTCTTCACCACCAACACCCCATAGCCTACATATCTCAACCTTGAATTTTAGGTTATTCGGTGACGCCAAAAAATCACATATATCCACACCTTTTCCTCAAATATGAAGGAGGTGGGCATTAACTTTGGTAGTGGTGCCCTGAAATTCAAGGCTACAAAAGTGGCACTTCCACAACCTTGTGTTGCCAGATGTTTGAGGCTTGCTTTGTAATTTTGTTTCAAATTGTTTCAAAGGAGACTTAGGATCAAAGGGAACCTTAGCAAAATCTGCTAGTATTGTGGAGGGACAATTCATATTTGCAATTGCACTAGCCATTGAACTTGTGGTTTGGATCTTGTTGATGTGATTTTTGTGACCGCATCAATCAGCAGAACAAAGTATCCATAGGCTACTCGATTCTCTCTTGATCAAAGTATTCCGTACGCTAAGATTGCGAGAGAGATCGTATGTTCAACTCCAAGGTTTCGATAATGCAATGGAATACCCTCTGTTGGTTCGTTGTGATTTGTTGTTTTCACGAGGGGACTTACACAATTGTCCACAAGTACTTGGCAGCTGACAGCAGATTAATGATGGAAGGGGATTTTCGTGAGTGATGCGAATGATTTGGCAATAAGGTACAAATTTCTTAAAACTAACCAAAGATGTACTGAATTGAAATGAGTGTAGGGTTTAGAAGATATAAGTTCTTTCCTAAAATGGGACGTGGGATCAATCTCAACAGACTTCAGCCAGACTCTGCTTCGCCTCGCATTGGACAGCCTCTACAAAGCCGGTGCAATCTTCAAGGGAGTAGCAATGAATGTTCAAGTTACAATTCAGCATAAAGACACCATCAAGACGACGCATGCCAAGATGTGAATCATAACCAAAGTTAAGCTTATAAAGTGTTCCAGTTGACCACACAAGGCAAACTTGCCATCAACAAGCTGCTAGTGGTATGGATTAAAACAAAGCTGCCTCGATTAAAAACCACAATCCACAACTAACATCTACTTGCATGAAAATGAGAATTACTCTAATTTAAGCTACTTGAAGTAGAAGGGGTGAAGAAATCTTGCTAGTTGCTCATAACAAAAGACGAATTCACCATCAATGAAAGCTCTTTTTATTATGATAGTTTTCACAACTTCTTACAAAGTTCTCAAGGGGAAACTTTCCTTCTCCAAACTATGCTATGCTAACAAACTATGCTAAGCTATTACAACTATACTATCAGTCTCTCTGCTCTATTCTCTGATCTAATCTAATCTAATCAGATCCAAATGAAGGGGGGATGCCCCTTTTATAGTTGGCCAAATCCAGTGGACGACTCAGATTCAATTACAATGAAGGGCTCAAATCGAGCCACATAAACCCTAACTCTAAAAAGCGCCACCAAGAAGAGTGGGGGAATAAATGAGCAATTAATGTCCACCATCCTTCTAGAAGATTCCTGTCCATAGACGCGTTTGCATTGTTCTTGTTCTTTTTGACTGCAAATTGGATGAGTTTGATCATCATGGCTTCTATTTCTTGGACTGGTATGGCAAGTACGTTCTCGATCTGACTTTGAGGCTACGACTTTTTTCTCCCGCTTGATGATGATTTTCTTCTCAATTGACATCCTCTAACTCTGAACTGCATGAGGATGATTATTTCTCCACCCCTGATCCTGAAGGATTTTCTTATCTTGGACTCGAGCATTTCTTCCTTGCCATCTACCTCTTTGAATTGAGTGCATATTAGGTTATTCCAACACTTAGCCATTTCTTCCAACAGGCAACTTTTCTTCTTTCGAGGTTGAAATGTAGTCTTGGAGTATTTGCTACATCACTTCAATTCCTCCCACTCTGGTTCCGACGTTTATCCTGCAAACAAAGGAAGAGAATTAAAACATTTTATAATATGAATCCATTTTACTCACTTGATATCTAGTTTTGATCTCCAATGTCCATCACTTTTCTCTAGCCAACCTTCGCTTTCTTCATAACTTTCAACATCTGTGTGCTAGGGCGCATATCCTTTTGATGTTTGTGACTCCACCAATGCCTTGGGAAGATCTTTCACGTACCCTTCTCAGGAACCTTGAGGGCGTGTTTGAGAGCTTGATGCTTGTGACTTAGACATTTTGGCCAACTTTCTTCAAGGGCGCATTTGGAGCCTTGTCATTTCATTTTCTTCACCTTAGACAATTTTCAAGTTCCTTCTCTATGATGAGCACGTTTAACTTGGACAAGTCTTTCTTAGAATTTTCATCTATCCTGAAGGCACGTTTAGAGGGTGTTGTTTGATTTCTCTCTGCCCTGGAAAATTTTCCAACCAACATATATCCCCTTTTGCCTTAGCCAAATTTCCAACCCATCTGCCTTCAAAATAGTGAACCAGGTGCTCGAGTAAAATCTTCACCTTAAAACCTCTGGCAAGGTGTGAAAAGTTTCAAAATCATCTCCTTGTCGAAGATATCCAGTACCCAGAAGAAAATTTTCCCCAAAAAATGCAAAATTCATGTGTATACCTGCGAAGGGGTTCATTTAATTTTTTATATTTTCCACCTTAGAAAAATATTTCCCACCAAGGTTCATTTTTTACTTCTCCTTTGGGTGCATATGAGCTGGGATTAGGCAATTTTATAACTTAGAAAATTTTCAAGTCCTCTTTTCCAAGTTGGGCGCATTTGAGGGGGTCAACAGGAACTTTCAACACTTAGACAAAAATTCTCAAGTCATCACCTTAATGGGCGCATTTCAGGGGTCCAACTTCCATTTTTTTTTCCTTAGAAATTTTTTAAAACACCTCATCTTGGGCGCATTTTACCCCTTGGGGTTCCATTTTACATGCCTAAGAATATATTTTGAAGCCACCATCTTATTCAACTTGGGCACATTTCACCCCTTCTCCTGCCATTCTTCAAAACCTAGCAAATTTCCATGCCATCACCTCCAGCTTGGGCGCATTTCCTGTCTTGCTCTGCCTTAGAAATTTTATCCTCCCACCACCACAAGCTAGGCTCATTTCATGCCTTGAGGTTCCATTTTTTTCATGCCAAAGGTGTTTTCCAAGCCAACTCCATGGTGGGTGCATATTGAGGGGCCTATTGGAATTTTTCTTACTTAGAAACTTTCTCCACCCACCTCCAAGTTAGGCGCATATCAGGGGTGGAGGAATTTTGAACGCCTTAGCCATTTTTCTGCACCACTATCTTTCTCCACTTTGGGCGCATTTCACTTGGGGAGGAGAAAATCTTAACAAGTTTTGTCCCTTTTCTAGGCCAAGATGGGTGCATTTCAAGTATAGAGGAGGAATTCTTGACACTTAGAAATTTTCCATGCTAGCCCATCAACTTGGGCTCATTTAGCTAGTGGTGGAGGAATTCTTGACATTTAGAATTTTTTCATGCTAACCCATCAACTTGGGCACATTTGAGGGGTGGAGGAGGAATTCAACACTTAACAACTTTTTCTTTAGCCCCCAGCCAACTTGGGCACATTTGGGACCCTCTACAGGAATTTTTACTTAGAAAATTTTCTAGCTCCATATCCATCAAGGGCGCATCTAGGGGGTCTTGCAGGGACTCAACACTTAGAAACTTTCTTCACCTTGACTTGATGAGGGCGCATTTCACTAGTCCTGCAGGAATTTTCATGCTTGGAAACTTTTTAATCCTTTAGCCAGCTTCACCTTGGGCGCATTTCACAGGGGGTGAAGGAATTTGTTCAAACCTAGACATTTTTTTAGCTTGCTCACTCTTATTTACTATATTTAGTAAGTTTATGATTTTCATTCCTCTGAAGCTTGGATTGATTTGGAATTCGCGTCACAGGATCCTCATGATACAGTTAATCTGTTCACACTGCCATCTCGTGCTGACTTGCTATTTATAGCATGTTTCTGGAGGTGATTTACTATTTATAGTAATTGCTTGATTTCAGGACTTCCACAACTCCGTTCAACTTGAAACCTGACTGGTGTGATCCTCATGGGGTGACTTGCCTGTTCACACTGGCGCCTGCTGCTGACCTGCTATTTATAGCCTGTTTCTGGAGGTGATTTACTATTTATAGTAACTGCTTGATTTCAGGACTTCCACAACTCTGTTCAACTTGAAACCTGACTGGTGTGATCCTCATGGGGTGACTTGCCTGTTCACACTGGCGCCTGCTGCTGACTTACTATTTATAGCCTGTTTTTGGAGTGCCTTACTATAAATAGTAAGTGCTCAGATTGCCTTCAAATTTCACTAGTGGAATCCTTGAAAGATACTGATCGCAGTGGGATACATCGGTTTTCGGAGATTCTGGCATTTGACCCCTCATTTTGGGTCTTGAAGCTGGAAACCTTAATCTGACTTGCATGTTGCTTAAACGATCTCCGTTCGACCCCGTTTTTGTTGCATGTCGCCCTATTCGTGATACTGAAGTGCTGAGCAGCTACCGAAGTGATCCTGCTAAAAATAGTAAGTGTTTGAAAAAGTGACCAACCATTAGCCGGATGAATTTGCATGTCACACAGCCCCCGAGAGATCTCACAAAACCCAGAAAGACCCAGTAAACTGGACTGCATGCGGGCACTGGCTAAAAATAGTAAGTTCCTGAAAAGTGATCACCCTGCCTCGCATGTTACCTGTTGTGACCTTTTCACACATCGCCCCATTCAAGATGGGGACCCCCTAATTTTTGCTCCGTTCGGGTCTTTTGGCTTGGGTTTTTCTCTCTTTCTCTCTCGCTCTGTCTCTTTTCTGATGTCTGCCTTTCGAGGGTTGTGCCCGTCATCGAGCTTAAGCGTAAAATTGACCAAGTTTGAAAATTAGGGTTTCATCTTTCTCGGTCAATCCAAGGTCGAACAGGGTGAATAAATTGAAAATTGAGCTTAACGTTGTTGTCAGTGTGCTTCCAGCAGGCTCTCAGCAAGTTTTCATCAGATTCTGGGGTACTTACTAAGTAAGTTAATCACAGAGCATTTTTGGTCCGAGTCACGAGGACATTGAGCACATCAGGCTGCTAATGCATAAAATTTGAGCGGACAACTTTCTATTTTTAGCGATCCGCTTCAGAGACAAATTTCAAGGTTGATCAGAGTTTTTCTTTTCATGAAGGATATTCGATGGGTTTTCGAGACCTTCGCAATGGTATAACATACAAAAGCGAGACTACAACTTTCGAGAATTGATCTTAGAGGCTATATTTTAGGGTTTGCGTGTCGGGGGTTTCTTTTGCATGTCGGATGATTCTGATGGGTTTTGAGACCGCGATGGTGTGACATGCAAACAGAGATAACCACTCAGTAAGGAACTTACTATTTTTAGCAGGTGCATCCGGCAGCTTCCCAGCAGTTAGAATCACGAGCTGATCGCAATGCCACGAAACGAGAGCAAACAGAGATCATTTGATACGCATGCAGAGCGAATTAGGGTTTCAAACTTCGGAGCCTGAAAAGAGGAGTCAAAAGTCAGAATTTTCGAAAACCGATGTAAACCACCGCGATCAGCGTCCTTCGGGCTATCTGCTGGTAAAATTTCAAGTCAAACGGAGCACTTACTATTTATAGTAAGTCATTTTGGAAACAGGCTAAAAATAGTAAATCGAGTGCATGCGTCAATGTCAGCAGACAGGTCACGTGGTGAGGAGCGCCTCATTCAAATTTCAAGTTAATCAGAGCAGTGGAACTACCAGAAACAAGCAGTTACTATTTATAGTAAATCATCCTCAGAAATGGGCTAAAAATAGCAGGTCAGCTAAAAATGGTAGTGTCGACAGGACAACAAGGTCATGAGGATGCAGTGTTTAAAATTTCAAGTCGTTCTGAGCTTCAGAGATGCAAAATTGAGAGGGCTTACTATAAATAGCAGGGCATGAAAAACTGGCGAAAATGAGGAAAAAATTCTAAGTCTGGAACTCCATCTTGCAGCCATGGCAGAATGCGCCCAAGTTGATGGAGAAGCATCGAAGAATTTCTGAGTGTTGAGCTCGTCCTCCACCATGGCCAAAATGCGCCCAAGCTAGAGAAAGTCAAAGGAAGTCAACGCCTTTTCATCCCTCTGCCTAGCCTAAATGCGCCTTCAAGGCAATGCCAAGCACAAAAAATTCTAAGTATGAAGTTTATCCTTCATCAGAGGCTAGATGCGCCCAAAGTCAAAAGAAAGTCAAAGGAAAGTCAACACGTTTATCCTGTAGGCATAGTGAAATGCGCCCAACTTGAGGAAGGAAAGTTGAAAATTTTCTTAGTGTGAATATCCTCCTCACCCCTCTAAATGCACCCATCCTCTTCAAGGGGTGAAATGCGCCCAAAAGACAAACAAGTCAAAGGAGTCAACATATTTTGTCCTCCTCCATAGGCAGAATGCGCCCAAACAAGGTCAAATGAGGACAAAAATGAGAAGTCGAAGGGTCATCCTTCTTGCATGTCAAAATGCGCCCAAGTTGGGGTGTAAAAAGTGAATGTAAGGTGGTAAGTGGGGTAAAAGATACTTCAAGGCGTGGTGAGAGCTTGGTAAATGCTAGGCGTTATCCCTCTTCAAGTGCAAGATGCGCCCAAGGTAATATGTGTGAGGTGGTGAAGATAATATGCCAAGGCGTGATTTTAAATCCCCTCTTCAAGTAATATGCGCCCAGGGTGGTGTGTTAGAAAATATTGCAAGATGATGGATGTATTGCCTAGGCGTGGTGAAGTTAAATATCCTTCTACATATGCTAAATGCGCCCAAGGTGGAGGAATTTAAATATTCTAGGCGTTGAAGGTACTAGGTGATGAAGACCTCTAAGCACAAGATGAATATTTTCCTTCAGACACAAAATGCGCCTAAGATGTTGAGTGAAGAAAAATGAAATATTTCTAAGGCGTTAGAATTTTAAATAAAATTGCCTTGCAAGTGTGAAGTAAAATGCAAATGGTGAATGAGAAATAAATTGTGCTAGGCATGAATACAATTTTTTAAGTGAAGTTGGTGTTTTTCTCACAGGCGGGATTGAATAAAATTTTTAAGGCAAAAATTTTCTAAGGCAAAATTTTCCCAAGAGATGACTTCAAATGTTTTCTAAGGCAAAAATATTTTCTCCCTTAGAAAATACGCCTAGAGCTCAAGGTGGTAAAATTTTCCTTCGTGAAGCACGAGCAAATTTTCTCAGTGATGAAGTCAGAACGATGATAATGCAGGATGAATTCATGTTCTTCAAGTTGGAGCAACACAGGATGATCACGGGCGAAGAATGAATTTAATTTGATGAAGATAATATTTTTCTAAGGTTCAAAATTTAAAAATTAAATGAACCCGTTCGTTGGGTACCCATGGATTCGAAACATTCTGAAGAAAATTCTCTTCTGGGTACTGAACCTTTGTGATGATAGATGGATTTCCAAGTCTTCTGCACTTCGCCAATACTTTTTCAGTGAAGAATTTGATCAGTGCTCAAATTGTGAATTTTCCTAAGGGAAAATTTAAAATTCTCTAAGGCAGAGTGAATAAAATGTGTTTTCAGAGTGAATTTCTCCGAGTGATTCGAATTTGAAGTGAGTTGCCTAGATGATTTTGTTTGAATTCTCCGATGATAAACTTTCCAAGGCTGAAGAAGAGTTAAATTCGAATTCAAGTGATAGAGTTCCGGCTGGTGAATTAAAAAGATGAATTTAAATTAAATTTTTCGAAAATAAATTCAAAAGATGCCAGTCAAAGTCAAGTTTCTAGAAGAGCAAGATTCCTGACGTCGAGAGACAAGTGTCAGAAATACCAGAGAGGAAAAATTCGAATTTTTGAAGTGGAGTAGTGGAAATTAAATGTACTGGCTAAAATTGGCTCCTTCTAGAATTTGATTTTGAGCTATAAAATGAAGAAGTTTCTCACTTATTTTTCACAGCTGGAGAAGTCGACTAGTTCTTGAGAGTGTTGCTAAGCATTGCTGAGGCTTGAGGTTCGAATTTTTTGCTAAGTCTGAGAAGAGCTGAGAGGGACGCCTTGAGTTGCCAGTGCAAGTGTTGGAGAATTGTTGAAGTCAAAAAGGGCGCACTTGCTGAGTTTAATTTGTTGCTGATTGAAATTTGAAGTTGCCAGAGCTAAGAGGGGCGCACTTGCAAGTTGCTGGAAATATCCAAATCTGCATTTGAAGAAGGACCCCTTGAGGTGAAATTGCTGAGAATTTAAAAAGTACGAACTTGCTGATTGCTGATTGGAGTTGCTGAAGAATAGTGAAGTCACTGAAGTTTACTTAGAAGCCTTTTCTAAGTGTTGAAGTTCGATTTTATTGGAGAAGAAGTTGAGATGGCTGAGGCAAGGGCGACTGGCAAGGACAATGGTGCATCCAGGCAGGCCGTGATTAAGAAGCTGAGTAAGACATTCATGCTGGAGTCAAAGTTCATCTTGAAGCTGGGCAAGCTGACGGACACCAACTTGGGCTCCATCAACCTGGAGACCTTCAAGAACAGAATGCTGGGCATTGGAAGTCATCGGCCTTCGACCACTTCACACAATATTGTTCGAAGTGGGTTATATGCAGCTGCTGGTTTCCCGCCAGCCATTCAGTGTTCGGAGTTGATAATGGAGTGCGCCAATTATTATGAGAAGGATCACAGATCGATTATGTCACCAGATGGCCAAGTACTAGCCAATCTTACTCCGGCAGCCATTGGTGAAGCTTTCGGGATCCCGGTGCACAGGAACATGGTTTATAAATCCAGAGAGCGAGCAGAGCGAATGTACGCTTCTGCATTCGAGAGATGCACGGAGACAATCAACACTCACTGGATGAGCACTCCCAAGCCTTCTCGAATGAAGCTGCCGAAGCAAATCATTGCGGATGACTTAAAACAAGAATATTGTGATCTCATTATGATGCTGAGCAGAGTTGGTGGTTGCCCACAGTCCTTTATTTTTGAGCCTTGGATGTTTTACTACATCAACCTCGTGCTGGAAGGGAAGGACTATGTCAATTGGGCCGAGATGATAAGTGATAATTTGCATGAGCAGCTCCTGAGCCTGAGACGAACGAAGACATTTTATATGAGCTCTTACATCATCTATATGTTGGCACGTATGACGAAGTACAGAGGGATCTCTTACAAGGAACCTGTTGGTTGTGGTTCTCACCAGTTTAAGATCTATGACGCTTGTCCGCAATTGCACCTGGCGAGTACCACTCATTACAAGCGTGTCAACGATTCCTTCACCATGCATATCACGAGATTGCTTCAGGAGCGTTTACACCACAGAATCTCGAGGGAAGCCCAGGAATTAATTGAAAGGTATGGGTGCTGGTTTATACAATTTCCAAAATTTTCTTATATTAGGCTGCAAGGTTTTTCATCGTACCCATATAGGCTGCCTAAGTACCCAACAGATAGAATTTTGATGTTAGAGATATCTAGGCTATTACTTGCCTATGATAAAATTCAGAAGAAAAAGGAGGGGTTGAATTCCCAATTATCATGGGCAACTCGGATGAAGTGTGTCCCTCAATACAGGCAGCTAGAGAGGCTGAAAGTGAACTTCAATTTTATCACTTTTCATACCACACCAGCCGACAGCACTACGACCCACATCATAACATCAAATGGGTATTGTCAGAGGAGTTTAAACATAAGGCCACCATTGAGGATTATTGGGCTGATGCAGCTGATGAGATTGAAGTAAGGAAAAGGATGTTCTCTCGGTTGCCGATTACTTTGATCAGGGAGTGTGAAGTTGTGCCGGTTCCAGACCAGGTGAACGAAGATATGGATGTTGTTCATCCGGATTATGCAGCAGTGAGAGATACTCCACTTCCACCTCCAGATTGGTCAGAACCTGAGATTGCAGACTTGGACACACTTTCTATTCCGGTCCTGACATTCACTAGGGCATGGGTTGATAGACGTGTGAGCAGGTTGAAGAGTAGGTCAATTGCTTTGACTTACAACTTGATGGGAGATCACAGGACGCCCACCAGCGGGAAGAAACAGATCACACGAGGTCCGAAATCTCGAAAGAAGGAGCTAGTTCGACAGAGCCCATTCAGCGGAAACCTCCACGAGTCACAGTTGCATCACCATTGGAGACACGTTCTCCAAGTATACAGGAGGTTTCTTTGTTTGCTGATCAGAGAATGCATTGAATCAGGTGCAAGTGGTACAGGATAATAAAGCCTCCACGGAGAGAGTCGGTTGGCAGAGTGTCAACACACCTATTAGGGCTGATCAGCAGGATGATGAGGGGACTATTACTGACCCTCAGTTTCAGCAGGAGTTAGAGGCGGCTATGAAGATGATGATGATATAGTTTCAGGGGACACTCAGCCACTTGAGGACGATGAGCCTCGCCAGAATGATATAGAAGTTGAGCAAGTTCGAGAAGTAGAGGCACAGGAACAGCAGCCCTTTGATATACAGTACGATGTGCCTGATTGGCTTAAGGATAGGATGAGAAGAAGCCCCAGCGAGGAGCTTGATCCAGCAGTTGAGATGGAAGAATTCTTGAACAGGATCAGTGCACCTCCACAGAAGAAGGCAAGAAAGTTTTCGAAGATATCCACTGAAGAGGATGGTTCTCGTACTCTTCACGTTGCTGTGCCACGGGTTGACTGTGACCGAAATGAAGCAGTGCCTGAGAATTATGTGGTCACGACTTTGGAGTTGGGACGCCCCACTGGTGCGCAGATTGTAGAGGAGTGTGATAACTCCTACCTCGCCCTCAAAGATAGGTTATTCAAGAAGGAAGGAAAGTATAAAAGATTGAAAAGAGAACACAAGGCCTTGATTGGATATGTACAACAGTTGTCTCGTTCTCGAAGGCAGGAGATTCCAGTAATAGAGCCTCCAGCAGAGATACCTAGAGAGTCAATCAGTGGCTTGATGGAGTTAGGAAAAATGGCACAGGAAGTAGACAAGTGGGTCACAGGAGTTCGTGTTGAGACCGAGAAGTTTATGGAGGACCTTGCTTCTGCTTTTCAGCAGGCCTCTAGTATTTTGGCACGGATGGAGGCAGTTGATCATGCTTGGGCCGATGCTTCTATCTATCAGAGCAGAGTAATTCAGCGTCTTGAGGCATGTTCCGTTGCAGTTGCTGATTGATGGAGGTGTCATTCAGGAGAATGACAGATATGATTTCTCGAGATGGTATTCTTCAGCGATCACGGGGCGTGGTTTCTTCGACGCGGCACAGGCAAATTCAGCCAGGGTACATAAAGCTATGGCCAATATTATTGATGGAGTTCAGAATACCTTTGAGGCCATATTTGCTAGGCGGCTGAATCCAGATGAAGTTAATGTGGATAATTTGAGGGGTAGGGTGGTGCCTTTCTTTTCAGATGTTAAGACCTTCGTACAGGATGATTTCGAGAATACTTCTACTTTCTCCGCCTTGATTCAGAGCACGCAGGATTCCTTGGTTGCTTGGAGAAAATCTTGTATGAGGCATGAGCATTCAGTCACAGTGTTAGAGTTTCAGCTAGATTGCATTCCACCCGTTTTGGTTCAGGAAGTTGAGGCTGTACTTGGCAGATTTGTTGAGTTTGCAGCTAGGGAGAAGGAGAACGGGAACGCACTGCTGGATGAGGATCTTCTAGAAGACTGATTGTGGGCATTTATTGCCTTTACTATTTTTGGGAGTGAGTGGGAATCTTTGATTCATTTAATGTACCACTCCCCATTCTGGCAGTTTTTAGGGTTAGGGCTGAGGTGGCACGATTCTAGCCACTCTATTGATTGTAACCCTAGTCGTCTTTTGGGACTGGGCTAGCTATATAAAGGGGGAGTCCCCCTCATTTGTAACTCAGTAGACATTAGAGATTAGACTAGCATTAGATTTGGAGATCAGACTAGAGAGTAGAGCATTGTAGACATTTTGCATATTGGAGAAGAAAGAAAGTTTTCCCTTTGAAAACTTTTGTGGAGATTGTTGTGTAACACTTTTCATGATAATAGATCTTTTCATTGATGGTGGAATTCGTCTTGTCATGAATAGCTAGCAAGGTCTCTTCTTCCTTTCGAATCCAAGTAGCTTAATTTTCATGCAAGTAGTTTACTTTGATGTGTGGTGTTTTGTTGAGGTAGCTTCTTTCATTCCATACCACTAGCGGCTTGTTGATGATAAGTTCGCCTTGCGTGGTCGACTAGAAATTATCTTAAGTTTAACTTCGATTGTGATTTGTATACTTATATGCGTCGTTATGATGGTATATGTATGCCAAATTATAATTTGAACATCTTTTGCTATCCCTTTGAAGATTGCACTGATTTTGCTGAGGCTGTCCGACGTGAGGCTAGGTGAAATTTGGTTGAAGTCTGCCAAAATTGAGCTCCACACATCCTGCATTTAGAATAGAATATAAGTTTCTTAGGCCCTATACTCTTTACTTTCTGCATATTTCTGATTAGCTTTAGGAAAACGAACTATATTGCCAAATCATACACGCAAGAATCCCCTTCAAATCATATACCGGCTGCTAACTGCAAGAAGTTTGAACAATCGTGTAAGTCCCCTCGTAAGAACACAGCAATACACATCAGCCAACTGAGTCTATTCGCATTTAAGGAACCTTGGAGTTGAAAGCATGAACTCACTCGCAATCTTAGCATGCTGAATACTTTGTTCAAGAGAGGATAGAGTATCCGTTGGGAAACTTTGTTCTGTGTTGGTGCGGTCTCAAAAACCACGTCAACATTACCTTGCTGCGGAGCTCTTGAAAAACCCATGAAAAAATATGCTACATGCGCTGAAAAGTTCTGCATGGAAACCCTAAAAATAGCCTCTAAAGATAGCTCTTGGAAAAGGTCCTGATCCTAGTTTGCATGTTACATCATTGCGAAGCTTTCAAAAAACCCACAAAGAATATCCAGACATGCGTAGAAAATTCCAACATGCAAACCCTAAAAATAGCCTTTGAAGGCTGAGCGCTGAAAGTTATCATCTCATTTTGCATGTTATACCATCGTGAAGGTTTTGAAAATCCCAGAAATATTCTCCAGACATGCATTGAAAAACTTCGCATGTAAACCCTAAAATCAACTCCTGAAGGTGAACTTGCTAAAAATAGAAAGTTGTCGGATCTGGCTCAAAAATTTGCTGACAAGCAATTTGATGTGCTCTAGATGCAGTGTAGCAGTTAGAACTTCAAAAGGTGCTGAGAAAACGTCTAAATTAGGCACTTACTAAAAATAGTAAGTTGTCAGAATCCAATGAAATTTTGCTGGGAGCCTGTTGGAAGCTTATTGACTGCAACACCAAGCTCAAATTTCAATTTATTCACTCCATTTGACTTCAAACTGACCAGAAGATCCAAAACCCTAATTCTTAGACTTAGCCAAAATTTCAAGTTTAAGCTCAAAGACGGGCACATCCTCGGAGAGACAGACGGAGCAAAGAAAGAGACAGTAGGAAAACCAAAGCCAAAAGACCAGAATGGAGCAAAAATTAGGGGGTCCCCATTTTGAATGGGGTGATGTATGAAAAGGTCACCATAGTCTCACGGTCACCCCTCTTTGCTTCTACATTTTCATCAGCCTCAAGCGCATAATCAAATTCAGTTTCACTATGAGAGTGAACCTCAACCACATCCTCACTCATGCCATGAGAACTCATTGTGACATCCCAATAAACAATATAAAATTTATATGTGTATAATTTTAAAATTAAAATTTTAAATTCAAACTATGCATACAACTATGTAGCATAACACAAAGGATTAAGACACATATTTTCTTTTTGTTTTTATTACTTTAGATCCCACGAAGCATGGAAGCAGGGGATACACAAATACAAATCTTTGTTCTTAATCTTTGTCAACCAAGGATTTCACTTTTGTTTTCCTTACATCTGGTCGTGCAAAATGCAGAAGCAGAGGATACACAAAAGTTTCATCTTAGTTTGACAAATGTCAAAATAAAAAATTATAAATTTGAACATATATATTATAAACATAAATAGAAAGTGATTTACGAATTTACTAATTTCAAATTTGTAAAACATTAAACTTAAAGAAAAATAGAAAATATGATAGCTTGCAGGCATGTCTATGAATATTTTTTTTTATTTTTAATTTTTAAATCTTGATGACAATATGAACAACGAACATTGAACAATTAAAATTTAATATGCGATTTGCTAATGCACTTGCAGCCATGTCTATGAAGTTGTGAACGGAATTAAAATATGAATATGAAACTAATTAAAAAAAAATAAAAAAAAATAATAAAAAAAAAATCATGGAATCCTACCTTGCGCCTGAAAAATCCTCCCAACTTGGTGTAGAATCCCTCTTCTAAGCTTCTTCCGCTTCTTCTTGCTCCTCAACTTTCTTGCACTTGTAACACTTCATTCTCACTCTTCCACTCCTTCACTCTCACTCTTTTGCTCCTCTTCAACCTTGCTATTGGAATAAATTTGTAATAGTGAGAATTTTAGGGTGTCTTATAGGGTTTGAGAGGCTTTGGTGGGGCCCATTAGTCATTAGTGTTTTGCCTTGGGCACTGATTCCCAACAAAATTATGCTTTTTTTTAATTTTCACTTTTCTAGCCCGTCGATTGTGGGAGATGCCTGGGCGTCCTCAGGATTGTCGGGAGACTCCTAGGAGTCCCTTAGACGCTCCAACATCCCTAGCATCTCGACGGCGTCCCGAGGGTGGTGGGGTGCAGCAGGAGGACGTCTCCCCCATGTCCCAGAGACATCCCTGTCTCGGAAACATGGGGATTGGGGGGTGTTGATGTGATTTTTATGACCGCACCAATCAGCAGAACAAAGTAATCCGAAGGCTACTCCATTCTCTCTTGATCAAAGAATTTCGTGCGCTAAGATTGCAAGAAAGATTGCACATTCAACTCCAAGGTTCCGAAATGCTTTGGAATACCCTCAGTAGGGTCGTTGTGATATGCTGTTTTTACGAGGGGACTTACACAATTGTTCATAAGGCTTGCAGTTGACAACAAAGGGATGATTGGAAGGGAATTTATGCAATGTAGATGATTTAGCAATAAGGTACGTTTTCCTAAAACTAACTAGAAATGTGCAAAATTGAATGGTTGCAGGGATTAGAAAATATATGTTCTATCTAAAGATGGGATGCGGGATCAATTTCGGCAAACTTCGACCAAACTCTGCTCCACCTCACGTTGGACAGCTTACGCAAAGTTGGTGCAATCTTCAAGGGGATAGCAAGAAATTTTCAAGTTACAAATCAACATCAAGACACCGTCAAGACGACACATACCAAGGCGTGAATTATAACTGAAGTTAGGCTTATAAAATGCTCCAGTTGACCACACAAGGCAAACTTGCCATCAACAAGCTGCTAGTGGTATGGACTAAAACGAAGTTGCTTCGATTAACACCACAAATCCACAACTAACATCTACTTGCATGAAATAAAAACTGCGCTACTTAAAGCTACTTTACGCTACTTGAAGTAGAAGGGATGAAGAAACCTCGCTAGCTATCCATAACAAAGATGAATTTCACCATCAATGAAAGATCTTTTATTATGAAAGTTTTTCACAACAATCTCTTACAAAGTTTTCAAAAGGAAAACTTTCCTTCTTCAAACTATGCTATGCTAAGCTACACAACTATACTATCAATCTCTCTCTGCTGTAGTCTCTAGTCTGATGTCTAATCTAATTCTAATTTATTACAAATGAGGGGGGATGCCCTTTTTATAGATAGCCCAGTCCAATGGACGACTCAGATTACAATCAAATGAATGGCTTAGATTAAGCCACCTCAGCCCTAACCCTAAAAACAGCCAGAATGGGGAGTGGTACAATAAATGAATCAGAGATTCCCACTCACACCCAAAATAGTAAAGGCAATTAATGCCCACAATCAGTCTTCCAGAAGGTCATCATCCAGAAGTGCGTTTCCATTCTCCTTCTCCTTGGCTGCAAAATCAATGAACCTCGCAAGCACAGCCTCAACCTCCTGAATTGAAATAGGCGGGATATGATCAAGCTGAAACTCTAACACTGTGACTGCCTGTCCGTGCCGTGTGCAAGACTTTCTCCAAGCAACTAGAGCATCCCGTGTATTCTGAATCAAGCTGGAGAAAGTCGAAATGTTTTCAAAGTCATCCTGCACAAAAGTCTTCACCTCCGAAAAGAAAGGTGCCAGCCTACCCCTCAAATTATCAGTAGTCATCTCATCAGAATTCAGCCGTCTAGCAAAGATTGCCTCCAAGGTGTTCAGGACTCCATCAACAATGTTCATCATAGCCTTCCTGACTCTAGTTGAATCCGCCTGTGCTGCATCGAAGAATCCACGTCCTGTGACTACTGAAGAGTACTGGCTGGTAAAATCGTACCTACCTCCCTCCTGAATAACTCCTCCATCAATCAGCATCTGCAAAGGAGTATGCATCAATGCTTCCAAATGCTGAATAACTTTGCTCTGATAGACAGAAGCATCACCCCAGGCTTGATCAACTGCCTCCATTCGTGCCATAATGTCGGAAGCTTGCTGATAAGCATGAGCAAGATCTCCCGTGAACTTTTCTGTCTCGGCACGAACACCTGCAACCCATTTGTTTGCCTCCTGTGCCATCTTCCTCAAATCTTCTAGGCCATTAACTGATTCCCTAGATAACTCAGCTGGAAGCTAAAGTGTCAGAATCTCCTGCCCACAAGGACGAGACAAATGTTGTACGTAGCCAATCAAAGTCTTATGTTCTTTCTTCAATTTCTTGTACTTCCCTTCAGTTCGGAGCAATTTGTCCTTAAGCGCCTGATAGGAGTTATCACACTCCTCAATGATCTGTGCACCGGTGGGGCGACCTAACTCCAAAGTGGTGATCATGTAATTTTCTGGAACTGCTTCATCTCGATCACAATCAACCCTAGGCATAACAACGTGAAGGGTGCGAGAGCCATCCTCATCTGTTGAGATCTTCAAGAATTTCCTAGCTCTCTTCTTAGTTGGAGGTGCGCTGATCCTACTCAAAAATTCCTCCATCTCTTCCGCTGGATCAGCCTCTTCACTGGGGCTCCTTCTCATTCTATCTTTGAGCCAATCAGGTACTACCTGTTGTACATCAAACGACTGCTCCTCTCTAGCTTCTTTTTCACGGACTTGTTCTACTTCAATTTCATTTTGGCGAGGCTCATCGGCCTCTAATGGCTGAGTATCTCCTGAAATTGCATCATCCTCTAGAGCCGCATCAAGCTCACGCTGGAAGTGTGTGTCGGTAGCAGTTTCCTCATCGTCCTCTTGCTGATCATCTCTAGTGGTCGCATTAACACTTTGGCCAACTGATTCTCTCTGTGGTGGCTGATTTTCCTCATGTAATTCTTGCTCTTGATTCAATGCATTTCTCTGATCAGCAAATAATGAAACCTCCCGTATGCTTGGAGAGCGTGCCTCTAGTGGCCTAGGTGACTCAATCACAACTCTCGAAGGTTCCGACTGAACTGGCTCCTTCCTTCGAGATTCTGGACCTCGAGTAATCTGTTTCTTCCTGCTGGTGGTGGGTGTCCTATGATCTCCCATCAAGTTGTAAGTCAAAGGAATTGGCCTACTCTTCAATCTACTCACATGCCTTTCAACCCATGCTCTGGTGAAAGTCAGGACTGGAATACAAAGCGTGTCCAAATCAGCAATCTCTGGCTTTGACCAATCCGGGAGTGGAAGTGGCGTGTCGCTCACTGCCTCATAATCTGGATGAAGAACATTCATGTCCTCGTCCACCTAGTCTGGTATTGGAATAATTTCACACTCTCGAATCATGCTTATTGGTAGCCTCGAGAACATTCTTTTTTTGACCTCAGCCTCATCTGATGTATCAGCCCAGTAATCCTCAATATTTTCCTTATGAATAAACTCCTCTGACAGTATCCATCTAATATTCCGGTGAGGATCGTAATACTGCCTGCTGGTGTGATAGGAAGGATGGAAGAATTGAAGCTCATTTTCAGCTTCTCTGGCTGCCTGAAGTGAAGGGCACACTTCATCTAAATTACCCATGATGATCGGGAAGTCAATCCCTCCCTTCTTCTTTCTCTTCTGAATCTTATCAAAGGCAACAAGTTGCCTAGATATCTCTAACATTAAAATTCTGTTTGTTGGGTACTTAGGCAATCTATATGGGTATGAAGAAAAACCTTGCAGCCTGATGTAAGAGAATTTCGGAAACTGAATAAACCAGCACCCATACCTTTCAATTAATTCCTGAGCTTCCCTCGAGATCCTATGATGAGTCCTCTGCTGAAGTGATCTCGTTATATGCTTGTAATTAGATGTGCTCGTCAGGTGCAACTGCGGACAAGCCTCATGGATTCTTAACTGATGAGAGCCACAACCAATTGGCTCCTTGTACGAAATTCCTCTGTACTTTGTCACACGAGCCAACATGTAAACAAGGTATGAGCCCATGTAGAATGTTTTTGTCCTTCTCAAGCTCCGGAGCTGCTCATGCAAATTGTCACTAATCATCACCGCCCAATTGATGTGCTCTTTCCCTTCCAGCATGAGGTTTATGTAATAGAACATCCATGGCTCAAAAAAAAATGCCTGGGGGCAGCCTCCAACTCTGCTAAGCATCATGATCAAGTCGTAGTACTCCTGCTTCAAATCATTTGATATAATCTGCTTCGGAAACTTCGTGTGAGAGGGCTTGGGCTTGCTCATCCAGCGAGAGTTGATCATCTCTGCACGTCTTTTGAACGTTGAAGCATACATTTGCTCAGCACGTTCTCTTGTCTTGTAAATCATCTTCTTATGCGATGGGATTCCAAATACTTTGCTGATAGCTGCAGGGGTGAGGTTGGTGAACAATCTACCATCAGGCGAAACAATGGACCTGTGATCAGATTTGTAGTAGTTAGCACACTCCATCATCAGCTCTGGACACTGAATAGCTGGCGGGAAACCAACAGTTGCATATAGTCCACTTCGAACAATATTATGCGAAGTGATTGAAGGGCGATGACTGCCAACTCCCATCATTCGACTTTTAAAGGCCTCCATGTTGAAAGAACCCAAATTCGTATTAGCTAGCTTGCCCAACTTCGAAGTGAATTTCGATTCCGGCAGGAAAGGCTTGCTCAGCTTCTTGATAACAGCCTGCCTGGATGCAGCATTGTTGTCTCTGCCAGTTGCTCTTACCTTAGCCATCCTGCAAAATAACAAACAGCCACTAGAAATTTAAAATAAAATAAAATAACATGCAAGGGCTGCCAGTCGACTTTTAAAATTTGAGAAGTTGCAACATTCTATTTTATTTTGCAAACCTCAACTTCTCCTCTAACAATTTCGAACTTTCAATACTTAGAAAGCTTTTAGCAAGCTTCAGCAACTTCGAACTGAGAAAGACTTAGCAAATTTCTAAGTTGGCTGCAACAACTTCAACTCTTGAGAAAATCGTCCAACTTCACTTTTAGCAATTCCTCAGCACTTAAACTTTTTAAATTCGCACGTCTTCAAAGTTTCAGCTTCAATAATCCTTCTTCTTCTTCAAGTCGAACTTCTTCAATGCCTGCACTGCAATCCAACTTCAAAGCTCAAGTCGCAATTGCCAGCTTGATGGAGAAAAATGAATAAACTTTCAGCTCATATAGGCAAGTCGAATTCTAGAAGGAAGCCAAGTTTAGCTAATTCATTAAATCTCCACTACTTCACAACAGGAATTCGAATTTCCCTCCCTCTGGCAATTTCAACACTTGTCACTTGGCGTCTGGAATCTTGACCTTCTAGAATTCCAAAAGATTCATCTTGACTGGCGTACTTAGCATTTAAATTCATTTTGAAAACATTCACTTCAAATTTACTCTTTAAGAAATTTACTTCACCAGCGGAAGCTCTGACACTCAATTTTATTCATCCCTGACTCTGGAAGATTCATCTCACGAAGAATTCGATCAAATTCTTCTAGGCAATCCATTTCAAATTCATCGTCTAAGGCATTTTATTCTTGAAAACACATTTTATTCCTTTTGCATTAGAAAAAGTTAAATTTTCCTTAGAAAAATTCATTATTTAAGTGCCGATCAAAATCTCCATCTTGAAAGCCTTGGCGAAGTGTAGAAGACTTTAAAATCCATTCATTGTCGAAGATCTTCAATACCCAGAAGAAAATTCGCTTCAGAACATGTTGAATTCATGGGTCTACAAATGAAGGGGTACATTTAATTTTTTGAATTTTTAAACCTTAGAAAAAACATTTTTCAACCAAATTTATTTCCATTCTTCATCTCTGGGTGTATTTTCTTGCTCTGACTTGAAATTTTTTATCATCCCCGTGAAGCTGGCATCTTCTGACCTCCTCTCGCCAAATTTTTATTCATGCCTCGGTGAGTTTCCTCACTCCATCAGACTTGGGCCTATTTTTCCTCTAGACATGAAATTTTAAATATTAACACTTAGGAAAAATATTTTAAATCTTTTTATCAATCTGGGCGCATATAGGTATCAAGGAGAAATTTGAATTTTGCCTTAGAGAATTTTCCCCATTCATCTTCAATCATTTTGCCTGTGAATTTTTTTTTTTATCAACACTTAGCACATTACCTTCAATGCCTTGGGCGCATCTAGCATGTCATGGAAGATATTCTTATGCCTTAGTCATTTTTTTATTTTATGTTTCACCTTACATCTTGGCGCATTTCACATAGGCAGGAGGACTTACACTTTCAACGCCTTAGGCTTCTTCATCACTTAACCTCTTTTATTCTTTCTTGGACTTGGCACATTTAGGCCATGGTGAAGGATTTTAACCATGTCTTAGGAATTTTCTTCACCTTGTTTAACATTAACGCCTTGATAACTCCTCTTACTTTTACCTCAACTTGGGCGCATTTAGCACATGTGAGAGGATGGGTGCATTTAGCACATGCAGGAGGATAAACTTTCAACGCCTTTGACTCCCTTTTGACCCCTCTTCTAGCATGGCGCATTTTGCATGGTGAGGTGGATTTTGACTTCAACGCCTTAACTCTTTTCCTTCCATTTTACTTTTACCTTGCCTTCATCCTTACTTGGGTGCATTCCACATAGGCAGGAGGATGGGCGCATTTCATATGTGGTGGAGGATCAACTCTTCAACACCTTTGACTCTTTGACTCCACTTCAAGCATGGCGAATTTTGGACCCCAAGGTGGATTAAAATTGTCTTTTCTTAGCTTGCATGGGCGCATTTGGATGTATGAGGGGGATGAACACCTTTACTTAGAATCTTCTTCACCTTGACCTTTGAGGAGGGCGCATTTAGGGGTGGCAAGTGGATGTAACTTCATGCCTTAGAATATTTTAACCAACTACCAACTTGATGAGGGCGCATTTGAGGTAGGCTACAGGATAAGATTCATCACTTAGAATTTTCTTCATATCTCCAAGGCAAGTTGGGCGCATTTGGATGTATGAGGAGGACGAACTCAATGCCTTAGAAACTTTTTTTTTATCTCATGCTTGTGAAGTGGGCGTGTCTGGAGGGGTTAGGTGGACGAACTTCAAACTTAGAATTTTCTTCACACCTGCTTCTGCCAGTTGAGGATGAGGGCGCATTTTGAGGGTGGTGAAGGATGAACTTCAAACTTAGAATTTTTTTCGCACCTGCTTCTACCTGCCTATCCATGCCCTGCTATATATAGTAAGTCCCTTGATCTTCATATCTCTGAAGCTCGGATCGATTCGAAATTTTAACCACAGGATCTTCATGACCTACTTAACCTGTTCACACTGCCATCCTGAGCTGACTTGCTATTTATAACACGTTTCTGAAGGTGGTTTACTATTTATAGCAAGTGCCTGTTTCTGAGACTTCCCCAACTTCGTTTGATTTGAAATTTGAATGACGTGCTCCTCATCAGATGACTTGCTCGTTCACATTGGCGCCTGCTTCTGGTTTACTATTTTTAGCTAGTTTCTGGAAGCCTTACTATAAATAGTAAGTGCTCCGATTGCCTTCAAATTTTACCGGTGGATAGCTTGAATGATGCTGATCGCAGTGGGATACACTGGTTTTCAAAAATTCTGACATTTTACCCCTCATTTTGGGTCCCGAAGCTGGAAACCCTAATTTGACTTGCATGTATATCAAATGACCTCCGTTTGACCTCGTTTTTGTTGCACTTCGCCCTGTTTGTGGTTCTAATGCTCTAGGCAGTTGCCGGAATGCACCTGCTAAAAATAGTAAGTTTCTGAAAACTGATCATCTTGCCTTGCATGTCACATCACCGCGTAGCTCTTGAAAAACCCACAAGGAATCATCAGACATGCAAAGAAAACCTTGACATGCAAACCCTAAAAATAGCCCCTGAAGGCTGAATACTAAAAGTCATCGTCTCATTTTGCATGTTATATCACTGCGTAGGTTTCAGAAAACACAGAAAGAATTTCCAGACATGCATTGAAGAACTTCGCATATAGACCCTAAAATTTGCTCCGAAAGTTGAACTTACTAAAAATAGACAGTTGGCCGTTCTGGCTCAAAACTTGCACACGAGCAACTTGACATGTTCTGGAAGCAGTGCGACTGTTGAAACTTCGAAAGTGCTTTGAAAACGCCCTGAATTGCACACTTACTAAAAATAGTAAGTTGCCAGAATTCACTGAAATTTAGTTGGAAACCTGCTGGAAGCATACTGACATCAACGCTAGTCTCAGATTTCAATTTATTCACTTCATTCGACTTCAGATTGACCAGAGAAATACAAACCCTAATTCTACAGACTTAGCCAAAATTTCGCGTTTAAGCTCACAAACGAGCACATCCCCGGAAAGCGGACAGCAGAAAGAGACAAAAAGAGAGAGAGAGACAAAACCAAAGCCAAAAGACCAGAATGGAGCAAAAATTAGGGGGTCCCCATTTTGAATGGGGTCCCCATTTTGAATGGGGCGATGTGTGAAAAAGGTCACAACAAGGGGGAGGGGGCGGGGGCGCACGTCCCCATGGAACAATTCTTTTCTCCAAAACTTGTTTGGTAGCATAGATTCATTCAAAATTGTTCTAGCCATCTCTTGCATGGTTTGATTCTTTCTTTCTACAACTCCATTTTGTTGTGGAGTCCTTGCAGCTGAAAAATGTCTTTCTATTCCATGATGCTCGTGAAAGTCTTCAAATTCATTTGAGGTTAATTGACCTCCACGATCTGATCTCAAGCACTTGATTTTCGATCCGGTTTCATTTTCAATCAAGGCTTTTAAAGCTTTGAACTTCTCGAATGCTTCAAAATTTTCTTTTATGAAAGTAACCGATGTCATCCTAGAGTAATCATCAATAAGCAACATAAAATATCGCTCACCTTGCAAGCTTTGTGTTGATGTGTGTATGAACAAGTTCCAAGGGTTTTGTTGTTGAGTACTCCTTTGATTTAAAGCTTGCTCTTGTTTGTTTCCCATACTGACATTGCTTGCAAAGAGTGTTTGAAGGTTTAACAATCTTTGACATATCTCTTATTGCTTGTTTGGTGCTGATTTTCACTAGATTATCAAAGTTTATATTGCCTATTCTTCTATGTCATAACAACCTTTCATCCGTTTGCCCAATATAACATTTTTCTCCCTTGATCTCATTGAGGCTGTATAGGTTGTTTGCTGTTCTATTTGCAGCAGCAACCACTTTTTTTGTACTTTCATTATCTCACAACCTGGAGCATGGAAAGTAAGAGTATGTCCTTGATTGCACATTTGACTAACACTAAGAAGATTATGCTTCAAACCTTCAACATACAAGACATTTTTGTTTTTATCTTCCCATTATCAAGACTCAAAGTACCTTTTCCCATAATCCTTGCTGTAGCATTATCTCCAATTTTACCATTCCTTCATTCACTTCTTTCAAAGAGAGAAACTTGCTCGTCTCTTGCCATATGGCTTGAGAATCCACTGTCAATGTACCATTGATTTCCTTCATTTTGGACATGAAAGGCTGCTAGCACAAGCATAAATTTTTCTTTCTTTTGTTGCTCTTGCTTCCTTTTCCAAACTTTGGTAGATTCCTCCTTTTGCTTGCCAAGGGTATCCTCCTTGTTTTGTCTATCAAATTCCACAAAACCACTTCTACAAAAATGTGTTTTATGATCATAGTTGTTTCACTTATAGAACATAATGTTGAAATCCATTAAGGGAACAAAATAATTGTAGTTTCTATTTAGGAATCCATAAGAATTACTTCTTGCATGTGTCCTACAATCTGCTACTTAAGGACCAAACCAATTGCAAAAGAAGCAATAACCAAAATAAGAGTTTTGGAACCTAGTTATGTGAGACTGCCTTGGAGGGAACGATCTTCTGAATTTGTCCTTGTGGGAAATGCTGGTTTTCTGTGGGATATCACTTTCTTTGTTCTTGTTGCTATCACTCTTGATGGAGCTCTTGAGCGCATCAGCATAGCCTTTAGGCTTTTCTTCATTTATCTTCTTTAGTAATTCTGTAGCCTTGGAATTTGAATCTTCTTTGGTAGTCTTATTATTTTCTTTAAAGCCAAGACCAGTCTTAATGAATGGTGAAATTGATGATATCATCCAGAATTCCGGCGCTCTTCTCAAACTTTATGCTTCTGTTCAATTGAGTAGTTGTTTTCTCTAGTTCCTCTCTCAAGGAAACATTTCTGATTCTAGCTTTTCACGATCTTCTTCCTTTGTCTTTAGCTGAATTCTCATTTCCTCTTATATCCTTTTTGCCTCTTCAAGTTGAATCTTCAGGCTAATGATGGTCTTTTGCTTCTTCAAGGCTTTGCGACATTTTTGCTTTTCAATCACGATCCTCTTCTTCATATTTCTGCAGCTGCAACTTTTATTTCAAATTCCTTTTTAAGCTTCTTGATTTCGCTTAAGGCACAAATGAGTTCCTCTTCAAGATCCATTTCCCCATCCATTTTGACAATTTCTTCTTCTTTTGAATCCATTTTTTTCCCTTTGTCTTCATTTTCTAAGGCATTACTCTTTGCTTCTATTTCCATGAAGAGAGTTTCTTCTCTATCACTGTTGGAGATACTTTCATTGCTTTCCTTGGACGAGCTACTATCTTCTTTAGAATAGAGGCTTTGCTTGTGCTTACGGAAGTTCTTTTCATGTTTACCTTGTTTGTAGCTCTTTTTGTATTGATGATGCTTGCTCCCTTTCTTAATGTTATGATCTTCTTCATCATCACTATTTTTTTTTCGACCTGTGGACACTTAGCAGCAAAATGACCAATTTTATCACAATTAAAAGATTTGAAGGGTAACTTACCTTTGTATTTGCCAGATCCTTTCTTGAGTTTTCTCACAAAAGGGGCTTCCTTTGCATTAGATTCATCGATGGAACTATCAGTTGATTTGGGCTCTTTATTTGTCATATTTTTTGAAGCTTTGAAGGTTGCTTCTCGCTTTGATGACTTCTCCTTTTGAGTCCTCATTTCATATGCTGTGCGGATACCATGCAATTCATTCATTGTTAATTTATCTAAATCTTTCATCTCTTCGATGGCAGAAACTTTAGCATCAAATCTCAAGGGAAGAGACCTTAACATCTTTTGCACGATCATTGAATCTTCAACCTTTTCACCAAGCCCTTTGATAGTGTTGACGATTTCATCCACACGAAGGAGATAGGCTGCAATATTTTCTTTGTCTTTCATTTTCAAACTCTCGAATTGTCTTCTATGGGTTTGGAGCTTAGCCTTCACTTTGTCATCACCTTCATAGATGTTCTTATGTTTGTCCTAGATTTATTTTTCCGTTTCACAATGCATCACCTTTACAAACTCTGATTTTGATAGAACACACAAGATAGCATTCATAGCTTTCACATTGTTTTCACTCGCCTTCTTTCTAGTTGGATCTGTTGGTGGAGATGATGGAGCTACATAACCATTTACTACTGGTTGTCAGATATCAAAGCCAAGAGCTATTAGATAAGTCCACATCCTTATGCTCTAGAATGCATAGTTTGTTCCATCGAACAATGGGGATCTATTTGAAGAAAAACCTTCTTGACTCACCATGTGTGCTTTCAAGATCTACCTTCTAGCAGGTAGACTATTCTTGAAGGAACTCGCTCTGATACCAATTGATGAGCACACATACTTATATTGAGAGGGGCAGGGGGTTCGGGGGTGCGGGGGGTGAATCAGTATAAGATAAATTTTTACTTATTTAAAATCCAACAACCACAAAAATAGCAATTACACAAGATCTACCAACTAAGAGATGCAAGATTTATTTTGAAAATCCTTTTGGGAGAAAACCATGGAGAAAGACTGCTTGGATCTACTGTCCAAATCCAGTCACAAAAACAAATCTCTTACAAATCTTTTGTAGGCACCAACCCACTGGAGACACCAATCCCCGCTACTAAGCACCAACTTAGCAAGAGACACCAATCTCTTCTATTGAGAGGCACCAAACTCTAATGACCAAAAATTAGCCTTCTTGAATATAGCTTCTTCAATGGGTGATGATCATTTGAGTTTCCTTCATAAAATCTGCTCACAACTTCTTCACATATATTCTCTTCTTTAAAAATCTGTTGAAAATAGGAATGATATTTCTTTAATAGCTTGCTTTCATTTACCCCACACACAACTTCTATTTATACCTTCCTTGTGCATCTTCACCCAAGGGAGGCGATCCTTCAAGGAGGGTTGGCCAAGTTTGCACATGAATTTTTTTATTTTTTTTTTCTCAAGTTCGGCGATCACATCAAGAGGGTCAGCCTATGTCAAAAAAGCCTCACATAATATTAATTTTAATTTTCAACAAGAGGTCGTCCATCTCAAAAAGGCTTCAAACAATATTAAATTGGATTTTCACAAGGAGGTCGTCCACTTTCTGTTAATTGCAGCGCTGCCATGATTAAATGATCTCATTGGAATGATGTGATCTGCCTTGAATAAGGGAAACTGATCTTCTTTAATAATAGCAATATGTTCTATACTCCTTTGACATCAATGAACAATATTTCCAACATCTCCAACAAATGCTCAAGTGGTATGAAGAAAGGAGCTGGCAAGAGTAAGAAGAGTGAGGCGAAGACTGCTGCCACCATAACCTGAGAAATTAATGTCATTAAGTTCAAATAAAGGCAAGAGAAGATCGCCACTAGGTTAGAGCAAGGAGCAAGAGATCAAACAGTTGTTGAGACTAGTGGAGTAGAAAGAACAAAGGAGACTATGACTTGCAATAGGAGAAAATTCATTAGTGTATTCGTAGAGCCAAAGTGTAAGTTCTAGTTGGAGTCATAGTTGACAATGAAGGATTTTGTACATCCTGTTAGGGTTCAGGCAGATCGGAGCAATAAACATTAACAATTATATGCAGATTAAATAACCGAGAAATAACAATGAAGAATAACACAAAAAAGGATCAACACAAAATTTTAACGTGGTTCACCCAATATGGGCTACATCCACAGAAACTCAGCCATCCAATGATTTTATTATCCAGTGCAAAACATATTACAATCTCGCAAATAACATACTGCAACTTACATCCCAACTGCTTATAACAAGCTTTATGGAAGCTTCTAGAATTAGGGTTAACTACCGACTCCTTGATGTGCAAAAGGGAAAAAGCAAGGATACATAAAGAGTGTACAGTATATGCATGATCAGTCGCCACATACCAACACATCCAACTGACTTTGCAGAAATAATTTATAGAGAATTAGTGGGTTGATGTTGCCAGACAACTTCCTCTTCTTGAAGAAAGAATTGTGTATTTTGACCAAGTTAGGACAAAGGTTCTGAATGAGGGAAGCTTTAGTTTTGAGACTGGAGCAGAAAGGAAAGCATATCAATGAAATATCCTTGGTAGAGATGAATTACAAGTTGAAGAAAGCAAGCTAATAACACTAGAACAAGGGATTGGAGTGGAGAAAATAAAACTTGAGTTATCCTTGTGTATGGATAACTGAAGTTTCTGGAAGGTTTGAGGATTCTAACATATTCGAGAGTGCTGGGAGAGCACCGAAACACCCAAAACAAAGCTTCTTGAGAAGAAAGTTCCAATCATTAAATATGCATCAAGGACCAATGGTGATCTCACTTGTTAGTCCAAATGTAAATAGGTAGAAGATGCCTAAATTTTTTCGGTGATGGATCAAAAAATCCAAGAAAGCATTGCAAGACAAAACTATTAGGATGGCAAATGCCAAGATAGATCAAGCCCATTCGTTGTGCTCATTTCTAGCCACCAAATTGGGGTTGACAATCAATTGGTACAATAATTACATGGATATCAAGCCAACACATCGAAATACATGGGAAAAGCTAATGACGATCTTCGAGGAGAAGTTTGGGCTCCTTCAAGACAATAATGAGATTGTTGCAGAAATTACAACACTAGACAAGGGATACATGAAAATGTAAGAGCATACAACGATAAGGTCAAGGAATTGTGTTTTATTTATGGTTGGAAATGTTTCTCTTTCTGTTTCTTGTGCATACATGAAAATGTAAGAGCATACAACAATAAGGTCAAGGAATTGTGTTTTATTTATGGTTGGAAATGTTTCTCTTTCTGTTTCTTGTGCTACACAAGCAAGTAATCTAAGTCTCTAGGACAACTTAGGATTTACAAGGGTCTGATAGTCTTGGTATTGATCTTCCACTCATGCATGACAAACAGGCCATAGTGACATGCCTGTCTTTCTGAAAAAAAAACTTTTCTGAACTATATTAATAACAAAATTCATAGTTACAAGACTTGGACTTGGTTTGGACTTGTTTGGCTTATTTTTTGACTTAGTCTCAGCACTCAGATCCAGAACTTGTTTTTGCAGTTGCTTTTGGCATGTTTGGTCATGTTTGGCATCATCTCAAGTTGTGGGCAGAAGGAATGCCGAGTTTTTAGTATTTTCTACAGTCAGGGTGACCAGTCATGAAGGGGGCTGCATCTTTGCCAAGTCCCAGTCTCTAGGATTCACCTGGGCCTGCTTGCCTTGGGATTCACCGAGTCTGAGCGAGTTTGAGAGAGTTTTGAAACTATGATGAAAATGATTTTACTGACCAAAAAAATACAGTCTGCCTTGCAGTGGTTCAACATATTTCCATGATTCATTGGCTCTTTCCTTCCTCATACCATCACATTTGAAAAACACTCTATATGTTGTCTGACTACATGGAGGGAAATATCAATCATATGGTTCTGTAGCAATTGAAATATTGGTTTGTGAAATATTAAATTTTGCAGGGGTAATATCAAAGAATTCATATGGTTCTGCTTGATATATTGGTAATTTATTAGTTATTTTTGTGGGCACTGATACTCAAATGCCCAAAGTAAACACACAAGATGACTTCACACTAATGCATGCTGACGCGATTGATGTAGATATCTCAGATCATCAATTGTGCATTTGATGTTTGTTGTTAGTTTTTGTTTTTCATGACATCCATTTTTGTTATTATGCAGATAAAAGGTTTTTTCTCAACCTGGGTTTTACAAGAGAGGAATTTTGTGCGATAACATGGTTTACAAGCTGGGCACTTGATGGGGAGCATTCTTCTGGACATTCAGATGCAGTGAATTGTGGAACCGACTTATCAGTTTGGTAATTTTATGCCCTTGACACTTTGAGTAAAAGCTTTTGCTTGATAGGGTGTAATGGCATTCTTTAGCAATGTTACTTTACATAACAGGAAACATTACCTTAACATTGTCAGTATATGAAAATATGCCATACCAGGAGAATGGGGACATTTGGAATTATAGTTTACAATCTTTATAAGATCTTATCTGTGCAATAAATAATTCTATTGGAGTGTACTGGAATTACAAATAAAACAAAAGAGTATGAGGTGGAGATACTCAAATCAAAACAGAATTATAAGAGTGTTGTTGGTCTTCCTTGTGCTGGGAATATGCTTTTTTTTTATTTTAATTTTTTTGATTTGGTAAATCTCCTTGCAGTGTGACCTTCAGATTACATACCATGGTGGAAGAGTAGCTTTTCTGTCAAATTCCCCTTGGACTTGCACCCAGCCTTGTTCATTGGGATGCAACACATCCAACTATTTGGATGTGGTGTATTTTCCCCATTTTAACACTTCCTGTTTCCTGGGGATTGATGCCTGGGTCCCACTATGAAAGTCCCAATGCCGTTACCACTTGAGCTCATCCTATTCGACAAATGCTGGGAATAAGTGTTGTCTCACTCTTTTATCCTGTTAGTTTTGGTCATTAATAGAATATCTATGTACATGAAGACTAAACAAACTTTTTGTTGGATTTCAATGCTTATTAAAAATTACATAATTCCAAATTGCACTCTTTTCTGCACTGAAGTATTCATCTGTATTTGCATGGCTGATTGTTTGAGTTTACTGAAGTATGAGTTTACCAAATTTGGCTTGAGTCGGAATTGTCTTGATGCTTCTGAATTTTTTCTCATTTTAAAATATAGCTTAATGAGGACACAGTCCAGTGTTGAATGGGGTGTTTAATGTACTTCAATTGCTTCAGAGTCAAAGCATCTGAAATTCTCTTCTTGCATTTATGATAACAGACTTGCATGGTTGAAAGAAATATTTAGCTGAAAACTATCCGCTTGCTCATGTTGGATTCAAGAATAATTTGATTGCTTATGCAAACGACTAAGTGAAATAATAACTATTCCTTGGGATCAACAATGGAAACAGTAATACCTTCTTGTTCATGTCAGGTTTAAGAATACTTTGATTGCTCATGCGAATGACTATCTGAAAGAATAACTATTCCTTATGTTCATGATAATGGAAACAGTAATTGGTATATGTTTGGGTTGGTTTCTCTCAAACTGCATATTCAGAGAGTGGCTTTTATTCTTTATTGAGTCAAAGTTGTTTTGTGATTCTCTGCTTTCACTGCAATAGAGAAAATAGAGGATAGCAGTAATTTTCAATTTGCAATGCCTTCCTTTAAGCAAAACTTCTGACTGGGAATTTGATTTGTGCAGTGATACGGTTGAAGCTCCCACTAATGCTTATGATGAAATGGGAGATACTATTAGATCTTTGAAGCCTGCTGGAAGGGCAATACTAGGAGTGAAGTGTAAAGAGATCCTAGATACTGGAAGACTTGTTTGGTTGAGAGAGCAGGGATTAAATGCAAAACTAGTTGACTATGTTCCAACCAAAGTATCTCCAGAAAACAGGTTACTTCTTGCAAGCAATGACAGAAAAAGGTGATGGATTTTCTCTTGATATTTGATTTTTTGTTTGCTGCCATTGGGGTAACCCAGGTGAAAACTTCCAAATTGTTATGCACTTGTTAGTAATTGAGTTGGCATTATGCGTTGACAGATTTCAGTGGGATACATTAAAATAGTTTTTAGGCTAGTTTCTTTTAGCCTAGTAAACAGATGTGTTGTATTCAAATCGATTCATAATTTTTTAAATTCAACAAACTGATTGTGGATTTCTGCCATTTGCAGGTAGGAATAATGGAAAACAAGATAGTATTTTTTACAGAACTTCCTGACCAAAGACAACGGAGTAGAACATGAAAATCTTTATTCATTATCCCAGTTAGTAGCATTTGATATGATCAATGGATTTCCAGGCAAGTGTGTCTGGTTTCACAATATTTTCTTAACCACTACCCCACAACGTATTTGAATTGATGTGATAGTTTGTTGCAGCTATGCCAAATTTTAATTCAACTGGACTATTTGGTTTCAAAAGCACATAATACAGACACATTTTTGTTTGTCATGAGCTCATTGCCAAGATTGCAAGTGTTTATAAAAATTCAGGCCTTGTGAACAGGTATTTGTAGATATAGTCATTATTTAGTGTAATAATCACCCCTATTATTTTGATTTTTAAACTTGTTAGCTCCAAAACATAAAGTAATGATAAACAGCTTCCTTCCACTTTCTGATCACCAAGTTCCCAGTGTGGGAGAGGTGAGAGCATATGGTGGTAAGGATTACATTAAACTGAACTGCTGAAAGTAACCATTTGTTCAGTAGGGTGAGTAGAGCACATCCACTTATGCAGTGAGTAGGCTATTACAATAATGAAAGTAAATCAATGAACTGCCAGAGACCACTTATTCAGTCGGGTGAGTACAAATACCACTTGTGCAGTGGGTAAACCAATGAAACCACTTATGCAATGGGGTGAGTATCAAATTAAACTAGAGCAAGTCACTGAGGGTACTCCCCTTCAATGTTACAATAAGAGCTCTCAAAATATAATTCAAATCAATTACAACTCTGCTGTTTTGACTGCAAATATGATAGAAAAAAGAAACGAACACCCCCAAATGAACCCCAACTTCAATAACAAGATACCGAAGCAATATAATGACAAGTATATTGTAGGAATGTGACTCAATGAAGTCTGAAACAGGTCTGATATACTATTGCAGCAGGTTTGATACACTGGAACAAGAAGCATGCAACTAGCACGCCACCCAAGGAACTCACCAAATCATCAAATTTCACCCTGAAATTGTTAGCGAAAGCCTAGAGAGGTGTAGGTGCCACCATGAAACCTCAAAAGTGTAGGAGGTGTGGGGCGAATCACCCTAGAATTATCACACCCCCTTTCCAAGGTGGTACAACCTGCATATGGGGTGATTTGCTCCTAAAAAATCAGGAACTTCTGCTAACAAACTGCAATCAGTCGCTTCCTAGTCGCCTAATGCAAAGAAATCCAATGGTCCAATACCTAGAAGATGTTTCCCAAAACTTCAATTTGCAACAATAAAAATGATAGGTACGACCCACACTTGCATAGGTATGTCCAGCAACAAAAAATCCACAGAAAACAATCTCAAATCACTCTGTAAACTCAATGAAATAGCATATCAAATACTTAACAAACTTCATCACCTCAAAAAAACTTTCATATTGGAAAGCCATGAAATGAATCTTCACCATCAACACCAATGGTGACTCTTGAAATGGAGCCATACTAGTCTAACTAGGGAATGTATTTCAATTCCGAAACTAGAACAACTCTCGAGGGTTATTGTCCTCAAAAACTTGGAGAATCCAATGCCAAACTGGCAGCACTTCGTTAGCAAATCTCAACATATCCAAATGAGCTCCACAACACCTCCTTACATAGCTTTTGGAGAAAAATATTATAATTTGAAATAATAAAACATTTCACTTTTTCCCACAAATTGCCTTCTGAGAATAATAATAATCTCCTTCATGTGCAACATCCCCCTTTTACAACCTAGGCGTCCAACTTGGAGGCAACTTTGACTTTTCAAAAAGTTATTACACTTAAATCATGAAAAATAATAATTAAAAATTGTAACCTAAGTGAAATATTAAAATATTTTACCCAAGTGATGAGAAATTACAAAACACTTCAAAATCTAATTTTGACAGCACCAATGCGATACTGAGGCACTAGATGAATGAATGAAGTCATTTTGGTGACTTATTAAAAATAGACGTGCTCTCCAAGAAGTTTGGAGAACGCCTCAATATTTTGAAAACACTACGGAGAGTGTCATTCAGATTAGTATCATCACTTGAGCTCAACGCCAACAATAGAGCCCATTTATTGCCGCCACTACATCTTGCAAGAAGCTTGGAGTTCCCTTGCTTTCCCACTTAGCCTACAAAAACTCTGAAAATAGGCTAACGGTCATTGAACTGACTAGGTATGAGAAGGGCACATTATAGTCCTCCCTCCCCAAAATTGCTTGTCCCTAAGCAATTGGAAGTTTGGATTCTGTAATATCTGCTCATTCTCCCAAGTGGCATATTCGACTGGTAAATTCTTCCATTTGGCCAAGTATTCTTTGATGGTCTGTTTTCTTAATGTGCACTCTGAAATATATCATTGGTTTAGGAACTAACCTAAGCTTTCCCTCCTCATCCAACAAAGGTAACTTTGTAGAAGCAACAACATTGTGTCGAAGTGCCTTTTTGAGGCATGACACATGGAAGACGTCATGCACCTTGCTACTCTTTAGTAGCTCCAACTCATAAGCCACTTCTCCAATCCTTTTGGAGATTTTGAATGGGCCATAGAAACGTGGCTTCAACTTCTCTGCTCTACTCTTCTTGAGAGTAGATTGCCTTTAGGGCTGCAATCTCAGATACACCATGTCTCCAACCTCAAATGCACGTTCAATATGGTGCTGATTTGCATAGAACTTCTGTTGATTTTGGGCATGTTGGAGGTTTTCCTTCAAGGATTTTAGAATGTCCTGACTTTGCTGCAACAAATCCTTGGCTTAGGGAACTCTACTATCACCAACGAGTAAGTCAATGAAGTTGGGAGCCTCATACCCATACAAGGCCATGAATGTAGACATCTTGATCGACATGTGATAGGTAGAATTGTAACAATATTCACCTAAATGGAGCCATCTCACCCAAGCTTTTTGCTAGCCTATCACATAGTTCTTGATATACCCTTCAAGCCATTTGTTAATAATCTCGGTTTGCTCATCAGTTTGCGGGTGATAATTGGTGCTTGGGGTAAGCACAATACCACTCAATCTGAATATCTCTTGCCAAAACATGCTTAGAAACTTGCTATCCTTATCACTCACAATATTTTTGGGCAACCAATGCAACTTGAACACTTCTCTAAAGAACAAATCAACAACCCGAGTTGCTATAAACACTACAAAACTTGCAAAGAAGTGTGCAAACTTCATCAATCTATCAACAATAACAAAAATGTAGTCCCTCCCTTGCACTTTAGGCAAGCTTGTTATGAAATCCATTGAAATACTTTCCCACTTTTGGTTGGGAATAGGCAAGGGCTGCAATCAACCAATAGGATATGAGTGCTCATTTTTGTTTTGTTGACATACTTGGCACTCCCTAACATACCTTAGGACTTTATTCTCGAGTCCTTTCCATGCAAACCTTTCCCAAATCTGTCTATTAGTCTTGAAGTAACCTTGGTGACCAGCCAAGGGAACATCATGGGATGTTTGAAGAACCTTCTCCTTGAGCTTAGATTCGGGCACCAAGAATATCCTTTCTTTATATAGGATCAAATCATTCACCACTTCATACCTCCCATCTTGCAAGGTACCTTCAACAATGTTGGTGGCGAAGGAGTTTTTTGCATGCTCTGCAAGGATTTGCTCCTTCTAAGCGGCAGTGATCTCCATCATAGAACTCAAATGTGGCTTTCTTGACAAGACATCTACCATAGTATTGTTTGTCCCTTTGACATATCCTATCTCAAAATCATAAGTTTGTAGCTTATTGACCCACTTCTGCTATATGTCATTAAGGTCTTTCTGATGTAGGAAATGCTTGAGGCTATTATGCTCGGTCTTCACAATGAACTTGCCACCGACCAAGTATTGTTTGAATTTGGCCAATGTGTGCATTATTGCAAGCATCTCCTTATCATAAATGGAGTATGTTCTTTCCACACCCCTCAATCTCTTGCTTTCAAAAACAATTGGGTGCTTGTCCTGCATTAGAACAATAACTATTCCTTCTCCCAAGGCATCACACTGAAGCTCAAAGGGCTTGGAGGTCGGGCATGGCCAATAAGGGACATGAAATCATAATTTGCTTGAACTGATAAAAAGTTTTCTGCATTGCATTTGACCATACAAATGTCCCTTTTTTGGTAAGATCTGTGAGGAGTAGCCAACTGAGAATATCCCTTCACAAATCTTTTGTAGAAGCCACAAAGACCCAAAAACCCCTTCAATTGAGTGAGTTTTTTTGATGATGGTTGATCCAAAATGACCTTAATCTTCTCCTGGTTTGGACTAACCCCCTTGCAGCTGATCACATGACCAAGATACAAGAGTTCAGTCATGCCAAACTCACATTTGGGCTCCTTAGCAAACAAATCCTTGGCCTCTAGAATGCTTAGATCCTCCTCCAAATGTTTTGTGTGCTCTTCTCATGACTTGCTAAAAATTAGAATGTCATCAAAGAAGATCAACACAAACTTCCGCAACTACTTGTTGAACACCTAATTCATGCAAGATTGGAAAGTCGCAGGAGCGTTAGTTAAACCAAAATGCATAACTAAGGACTCATAATGCCCAAAATGGCATCTAAAAGCAATCTTCTCAATGTCTTCTTGAACTCTAATATGATAGCCAAATCTTAGGTCTTTCCTGGAAATGAAAACTGCTCCATGTAGCTCATCCATGAGCTCATGAATCCTTGGTATTGGATACTAGTTCTTGACGGTCTTCTTGTTGAGAGCTCGATAGTCTATGCACATGCGCATAGTTGCATCTTTCTTCACGAAAACCATTGAAGAAGCAAAAGGACTCTTGCTTGGGTGGATGTGTCCCATGTCCAAGAGTTCCTTGATGGCCTTCTCAATTTCATCCTTGTGTCTCTTAGGATGTTGATATGGGGTGGCGATGATAGGTTTGGCACCCTCCTCTAATTCTATCACATGCTCAATCCCCCTTTCAGGAGGTCTTCTAGGTGGAATGCCACTAAAAACCTTGCTTCACTTTGAGAGCAAAGCTTGCACATCTAGATGATAGACCCTTTTTTTCTTTAGAGGATTAGTGGGCATGACTACACATTCTGCTTCCCACTCTACTAAATCATGCCAAATCAATCATTCCATCTATTTAAATGAAATAATGCGAGGGCCCCCATTGGATAGTCCTCTCAAAATCACCTTCCCATCGGATTTGAACCTCTGCTCCATGGTATGAAGGTTTAATCTGATCTCTCCTAGAGATCGCAGCCACTGGATACCAAGAATTGCATCAGTGTCACCAATGCTTACAACATATAGGTCATCCTTGACTTCATAGTTGCCCAATTGAATACACATATTTGATATCTTCTTGGTGGAAGTGAGTGTAAAACCATCAACCACCATCACTTTGAACCCTTCAAACTCTTCAGTCTTGAGTCCTCTCTTGGCCACAAATCTTTCGCCAACGAAGTTATGTGTTGCTCTAGTGTCGGTGTGAGCAACTATCACTACTCACATAAGACTCCTCGGACCTTGAAAGACTCTTCTTTTGAAAGCTGGAAAGTTAGGCAAGAGTGCCCTCACTCTCCTCTTCTGACTCTTCAAATGAATTCTTCCTCCTTATCCTCCAAATCAGACTGTTGGTCTATTTTTTTTGATGCCGATTCATCAGTAGAATAAACCTCCAAATGATGGACTTTAACTCTTTCAAAGCACTTGTGGCCTAGGGCCCACAACTCCTTGCAAGTGAAGCACAATTTTTTTTCTTTTGAGCTCGTTTTTGATGTCATCATCCATTCTTGATGCAAATTTCTTGGGCTGATTGGTATCTTTATGGAAGGGCATCTAATCCTTCTTGTTATGACAGTTCTTAGACTGAAATTTGGGTCTTAGGGCTACAAGCTCCTTGCTTCTTTCTTTTCTAATTGCCTCTTGGATAGTTGGTGGGTCAAAGGCCTTAACCCACCTCCTCAATGGCCCCATTAACCCTTCACTGAAAATGACCACTAATCTTCTATCTGTGATATTAGGAACCATTATGAAAAGTCTTTGGAATTCAACAATAAAGGTATCGAGATAGCCATGTTGTCTTAGTTGTGCATGCTCTGTAAATTGCATTTCAAGATCTTTTTAGTCAAACCTCTCAATGAGTTTATTGGTGAACTCATCATAAGAGGTAATTATGTTATGGCCAAATGTGACAAGGCCATGATACCACCATTCGTGAGCTGCTCCATCAAGGTGCCATGATACCACCATTGGTGAGTTGCTCCATCAAGGTGCAAAGTGGAAAATTTAATGGCATCCAACTCCAACATTGACTTCAATGACAAATAATTGTCCAATTTTTGGACCCAAGCTCTAGTAGTGCACTTGTCACTCCCATCAAAGTGAGCTAGAGTCACTTTCCCCAATGCTTGCTGATAGTCCCTCTACATCATAGGGCCTCTTTTATCAAACCTTCCACCTCCCCTCTTCTTCTTCTAATTCATGAATGGCTCTAAGGTCAAGATTTCTCAAATCTCAGGTAGGAGAGTCACACCACATAACTAGTCATCACTTCTTTTTCCATAGGAATTTGGGCTTCTTGCTTAGTTGGGGGCTCCTCCCTACAAGTGAAGATAGGTTGAAGTGGTCTTGGGTTAGACCCAACAGGAGTGCCAATGGTGTTTCCATTACTCCCTCCATTATTATTGGCATTTGATGCACTGACTTCTCCATTATTAAATTGGGGCATCTGAGGCACAATTTGATTCATCTTTGCCAACAATTGTGACATCATATCAAGCATGATGTCAAAATTTCTTTCTATTTTGACGTTCAAACTGTTGGGTTGGGTTGGTCCCTTCCCCTTGTCTACCATATCCCATGATACACTTTCACTGTCAATGGAAGAATCCAAATGGACTCCAAGGATTTTTGAAATTGTCTCTCCTTCCAAAATCGGTGGGGATTGCCATTGTTTTTTCCTCTGTTCTCCATCGTAATACCTCCATTCTTTTTTCACTCAGATAATTACAATTGCATAGCATGTGTTAGAGCCACATGCTGGTAGGATGACCAACTCTGATACCACTGTAATAATCACTCCTATTTTTTTGATTTTTAAACTTGTTAGCTCCAAAACATAAAGTAATGATAAACAACTTCCACTTTTTGATCATCAAGCTCCCAACATGGGCAAGGTGAGAGCATACAGTGGCAAGGATTACATTAAATGAAACTGTTGGAAGTAACCATTTGTTCAGTGGGGTGAGTAGAGCACATCCACTTATGCAGTGGATAGGCTATTACAATAATGAAAGTAAATTGATGAAGTGCTAGAGACCACTTATTTAGTGGGGTGAGTACAAATACCACTTGTGCAGAGGGTAAACCAATGAAAATAATCATGCAATGGGGTAAGCACTGAAACCACTGATGCAGTGGGGTGAGTATCAAATTAAACTAGAGAAAGTCATTGACGTATTGCCCTTCAATGTTACAATAAGAGCTCTCAAAATATAATTCAAATCAATTACAAATCTGTTGTTTTGATTGCAAATATGATATAAATAGGAAATGAACACCCTCAAATGAACCCCAACTTCAGTAACAAGATACCCAAGCAATATCATGGCAAGTATACCTCAAGAATGTGACCAAATGAAGTCTAAAAGAAGTCTGATATACTATTCCAGCAGGTCTGATACATTGGAACAACAAGTATGCAACTAGTGTGCTACCCTCACCAAATCATCAAAGTTCACCCCAAAATTGTTAGCAAAGGCCTAGAGAGGACTAGGTGTCACCATGAAACCTCAGAAGTGCAAGAGATGTGGGGCGAATCACTATAGAATCATCATACCCCCTTTCCAAGGTGGTACAACTTGCATATGGGGCGATTTGCTCCTCAAAAATTAGAAACTTCTACTAACAAACTACAATTAGTCCCTTCCTAGTCCCCTTGTGTAGATAAATCCAATGGTCCAATACCTAGAAGATGTTTCCCAAAACTTCAACCTGCAACAACAAAATGATAGGTACGACTTGTACTTGCACAGGTACAACCAACAACAAAAAACTCCACAAATAAAACTCAAACCACTCTATAAACTCAATGAAATAGCATATCAAATACTTAGCAAACTTCATCACCTCAAAAAACTTCATATTGGAAGGCCATGAAATGAATCTTCACCATCAACACCAATGGTGACCTTGAAATGGAGCCAAACCAGTCCAGCTAGGGAATGCATTTCAATTTTGAAACTAGATCAGCTCTTGAGGGTTATTGTCCTCAAAAACTTGGAGAATCGAATGCCAAATTGGCAGCACTTCTTTATCAAATCTCAACATATCCAAATGAGCTCCCCAATGCCTCCTTATATAGCTTTTGGAGGGAAATATTACAATTTGAAATAATAAAATATTTCACTTTTTCCCACAAATTACCTTTTGAAAATAATAATAATCTCCTTCATGTGCAATGCCCCCCTTTCCCAACCTAGGCGTCTATTGCAAGTATGAGTAGTTGGTGTTGTCATTGATGTCAACAGATCTATGTTGTTGCATTGATGAGTTTGTGGTGATGCTTTGATTAGTTGCATTATGTTGTCATTAGTAAGTGTTACTGGTGTCAACCTCTAGTGTTGCTTTGATAAGCTTTTGTTTGTGGATGTTGTTTGGTTGAGTTGTTGTGTTGTAGTTGGATTGGTGATGATGAGGAAGTGTTGAAGATGATGAGAATATGTCTCTGGTGCTTGGTTTCCAAGTGCTTTTGAGAAAATTTGAATAAAAGAAGAAACAATGTGGTTGAGAGGTGTTTTGACATACATAGATGTTCTAGTTTTTCTCCGCATTTCTTTTGTATTGAAGATCTGCTAGTGTGGTTTGGATATGTTGATTAGAGGTGTTAAATGGTATTATATCCAAAGTTTCTTGTTTTGGATCGTTGTGCAGTGAAATTTGTGTTCACTAGTGTGTAAACTGTGTATTGCAGTGTTGTCCGGGAGAAATGGTTTTGCTCCACATTTCTCTGTAGTTTGGTTTCTGGTCTCGTGGTTCTAAAAGTATGCTAATAATGCTCATATCTATCTTCAGTTGAAGTTGCTCATGGTTTGGTGCTTTGCAAGTTAGTTTCTTGAGTTACAATATGTAAAAGGTTAATTAGGTGCACAAGATGTGTTTGTTCTTCAGGTGAAAGTTGTTGTGAAGGAATTTGTTGGATTTCAGAGTGTTTGTGGAATACTCCAGATTGTGTTCTAGTGATGATTGTTGTTCACAAGTTGTCTCAAGATTAAAGGAAGTGTGTACTTAATTGTTTAATGGTGTTTACACGGGTTCGATCGACCTTGGGTGTTTACACTAATTGTGAATTTGTTTCGGTGTTTGTGGATGCATGGCGTGACATGTATGAGTGGATTTAGGTCCGATTTAAGGTGTGATGTGGTCCACCTTCATTCCTTTCCACTACGAGAATGCTTTGGTGCCGACCTAATTTGAATTTGCATGATTGAGGTGCATAGCCGACCTTGTCAATTGTTTTCAAGGTTGAGGATGGTATAAATAAGTATTGAGTTGATGGAGAATTGTGTGGTAATGTGTGTGATGTGAATTTCAGAGTTGTGAAGTGTGAATTTGTGAAGTGCAGTGCGAGCTTGAATCAATGAGCAGAAGGTGTACAATCTTCAGAAAGGCTGCGAATGTGTTGGTGATGTTGTGGTGGACTTTTTTGTTGCATTGAGATGGATTTTCCATTGTAACAATCTTCTTTCTTCTTTGTAATATAGCAGTGAGCCATTGGCAATGAGCCCTTCTTTCTTTTGGGTAGTGTGCCTATTGTATTCAGTGTTGCAATTACTTTATATTGTGAGCTAATCCAATATGCCGTTTTTCCCTTCTTGGGTTTTCCATGTAAATATGGTGTTCTATTATGCATGGTGTTGATGTGTTTCAGTTTGTGTTATTTGCTTTCATGCTAAATCATTTTAACAAATTAAAGGCTAATGAAGTTGATGTGGATCTGAATGTTAATGAGGGTTTTGATGTTTCAATGTACAACTGATTCACCCCCCCTTAGTTGTCTTGTGCATTCAACAACGTCCAACTTGGAGGCATCTTTAACTTTTCGAAAAGCTATAACACTTATGTCATGAAAAATAGTAATTAAACATTGTAACTTGAGTGAAATATTAAAATATTTTACACCAAGTGACGAGAAATTCCAAAGCACCTCGAAATCCAATTTTGATTGCATCAATGTGATATTGAGGCATTGGATGAATAAATGAAGCCATTTTGGTGACTTACTAAAAATAGACATGCTCTTTGAGAAGTTTGGAGAACACCCCAATAGTCCAATAACATCGTGGAGAGTGTCATTCAAACCGATATCATCCCCCTAGCTCAACGCCAACAATAGAACCCATGTATTGCCGCCACTGCATCCTCCAAGAACCTTGGAGTCCCCTTGCCTCTACCACTTAGCCTACAGGAATTACAAAAATAGGCTAACGACCATTGAACTATTAGGTTTGAGATGGGGACATTACATTTAGGTCTTGTAGCATGTTGATTTCCTCTTCTGATCCAAAAGAATTCCACTATTTCATTCATTAAAATTGGATCAAAGATATCAAATGCAAAGTTATATGTGAACAAATCAAAAATATCACATCCTATAGTATTGTCTAGAAAAGTTGTAATGATAATGAGAATTTTGGCATATTGGTAAATCATGTTGATAAATTATTGCATTCCTTCAGTGTTTTCAACAAAAAGTAATTGTTTTAGACTTCAAATAAATTTTTATGTTGAGTGCATAGATTATGTGGTTTACTTGCATTGAATGCTAAAATCATTTAAGGTTTCTTCGAGAGCATAAAATATAGAAAGGTCATTGAATTTTGCTAAAGTCATTTAAGGTTTCCTCGAGAGCATAAAATTTAGAAAGGTCATTGAATTTAGAAGAAGATCCTCAAAATCAGGTTTCATACTCTTGATGCTCCCTATTTGTAGGTTCTTCTTTGGACTCAATGTCGGAACTTTGTTTGTTGTCGATAAAATCCACTCTCCCTAATTTGTTGACTTGCAGGACTTGAATGCTTGAATAAACAATTAGGTCTTCAATTCTCTCCAAATTCACTTTATATCTGCATCCTACCCACAAGGAAGAGGGGAAAGGGTTGTGTCGTATAAGGGCTTGCCTAAGTCAAACCCCGTTTTGTTATTTCTACCTCCACAATGACTATGATGATGTAAAAGAGAGCTTACCTTTGACTAGACATAGGATAAATGATAAACAAGTGAGAAATTGAGAATTGTTGCAACTTACCACTCAAATCTGCATTCCTTGATGGACTAGTCATTGTGCTCATCACCTTCAAGGAGAGATTGATACTTGATTTAAAGTCTTGCAAGTGTTAGTACTCACAAAACAACTATACATGAAACATAAACAAACTCACATGAAAATATGATGCATTGCTAACATGATGCTTGACTTGAAATAATGTTGCTATAATTTTGCTAATTCTGCTCTTAACTGCTCAATTGCTTAATTCAAAATGATAAGATTTCTCTTCAAAGTTGCTAGGCCTTCAAATGATGAAAAATACTTATATTTATATGTAATTCTTTAATTTCCCGCAACTAATTACTGACAACTGAGAAATGACTTTGGATTTTTAAATGTTAAAATGCTAACAATGACATATTTTAAATTGAGCCAAAATAGGCTAGACAAGGGCGTTGGGTGCCCTAGCACATACCTATTATTTTGGGGCCTTAAGCATCAGTAAATGAATATTAAATCTTTATTTCCAATTCCACTTTTGATTTTCTGAATATTATTACAAAACAGGTAGCTTAAATGTATAATTGGGTCCAAGGACATGAGGGGGAGCTAAACCTAGTGTGGAATTGTCAAGGGTAACAATTTTTGATGCCACACTTCCCATACTTGCTTTGAGTGCACTTGAGTATTGAAAACATAATCAAAGGTGAAAACAAAAAAAAGAAGAATAGGGTTGTCCACTTAATTTCTCTTCCTTTTATCTCTAAATTTCTTTTCACTACTCTAACATAGTGAAAGTATTCAGGTCACCATTCATGCTAATTATAACACAATACCACTCCACTACATCGCCACAATCCCCAAATGCCCCTCAAGCTCTATCAAAACATGCTCCTCTTCTCCAATGTTTTAAAGCCTTTTTAAAAATCCATTTTGTGCATATTTTGCAACCTTTGTATTCCATTTAACCACATTTCTTTGAGGGATTTCATCTAACCTGAACATGACTTCTCCCTCTCCTCCTCTTCTCTACTCCTCACGTTTTCCTATCACACGCCCTTTCCTATCACGTTTTTCTCCAAAACAACACACAAATTTCTCTCTATTCTCTCCCCTTAATGCCATTCTCTCCTTACTTCCTCCTCTAATCTTGTTTGACCCCCCTTTCTGCCCATGTGTCTAGCTTTTATGTTTTCCAACCACATTTTCTTGAAATTTTATAAAGGATTTTCAACAAATCCATTTTGTGGATATTCTACAAATTTAAAGGACATCTCTACTCCATTCGAAAGCTCCCCATTCAATGCAAGCTGAGAGGATGTTGGCAGTGGTTGTGGAATTTATATTTTTACTTGCAAAATTGTATTTTCCTAAAAGTTTATTCAACCTTTTCAACAAATCTATTCATTCATATCTTGCCATCATGGTACTCCATGGGACACATCTCATAAATTAAGCAAGGGATTCCCATGCCTAACCAAGGCACCCATACCCGTGCCATCTTCTCATGTCCTTCAAGAATTAAAGTTTGTAGAGGGGTGCCATACCTTTGCCTATGGTGTTGTAGGTGGTCGAAGTCACCCATACCACATTTAATTTGTCCCCTCCATCCACCTTGAATGAGTTAAATTTTATATATTTATTTATTTTTCTTCTAACGTGGAAGTTGGTTACATGAGGGTTATGACATGTAATGTAATACAGAGTTAGAAGGGGGATTTAGTTTTAGGTTGAGTTGAGGGGGAAAAGTGACTATTTTTTCTGACCTTGTACAAGAAAGAAATAGTCTACGAGCTCTTCAATTTTGGAGAAATAAATAAATAATGATATCACTAATTTGTGAGTTATAATATATTTCTTTGTGTTTTTAATTGTTTGGATGTTCAGTTTGCAGCCATTTCTGTGGATACTTTGTTATTTGATTTGTGATTCATTTGAGCCTATGTGTGTATCTTTTTGGTGTTAGATTGCATTTAAAAAAAAAACCAAGTTGTATGCTTTTCTTTTTCAATAATCCTTTCCCATGGAATGAATCTTGGCATTCATTCTTCTTTCTTTGTAGTTATCTTTCCTATTTCTATTTTAGTCTAGTTTGTTTTTCCTACTTTATAGTTTAAATCACAACCTTAAAAATCAAAATCTTATCATATGAGGGAGCTCTATGTCTAATATTCATAGGAATGTTGTTGAGTAACAAAAACTTCTCCAACTTTTGGTTTGTTTGTTTTTTTTTCCTATTGAGCAATTTAGGGTCATTTTTAAAGGTAGAACTACAATGACAAATCTATTTACCAACAACCTCAATACACTAGTGAGGTATATTTTTCCATGAAATAAAGGCATGATAATCTTAGCCACAATGTGGCTATGCATGAGTTGAGGAAACCTACTAATTTTATATTTGATGATAATATTAAATTAATCTATTATGATTTGATGGTGTGAACAACTTTTAATCTTTGTGGAGTATCAACCTACATTAATATGTTCCTACATTTGTGTTAAGTTTAGGATGCATTTTCTTATTTCTTTGCCAACTATGGTTAATTAATGGTAAGTATTACCAAATATGGTATGGTGTTTTATCTTTATATATGTCAGTAGATAATTGTGTGCTAAGTTTTATGACTAGCAATACATAATATTGTTATGCCATTAGAAGTAAAATATTACTTACAATTACTATTATGGTTTTGATTTATATCTTATAAATATTGTGCTTCTAAGAGAAACTGAATATATTGAATGGCCTTTGAGATTACATTATGAGCTTATATTGTAACTTATGTTTATATATCTTGATAGAAGCTAACTCATGTGGGTCTAGTGTGCTAATTATGTGTTGGCAATTTGACACTAAGACCCATAGGACCATTTTATAGGTTAATTGATCCTTTTGTGGTAATGTAACCAAAATTAAACCTTAATATAGTATGTTTCAAATCAGCATTGTTGTACCTTCTAAATACCAAAATGTTGAACAACAATCAATACAAGAGCTAACTTCTTGGTATCACAACTAGGGTTGAGAAAGGGATTCTATGAGGACATAGGTACAAAATAATTGTTCTCTTAGTGTATATTTTCCTACTCATCCTAAGGTGATCAATGAAATTGTAAAACCTATGACATTCTTATAAATAATATTATCATTGCACCAACATAGTAGGATTCAAGAAGCACACTTTGCCAAAATGAGTATTTAATTATATCATAAGTTTAGTTGACTTTCACTAGTAGTATGTAGGTGATAGATGTTAGGAGCTACCTAATTTCCTAGTGTTTTATAGGCTTTTGCCAATGGCATGTAGACTATGAATGTTAGGATTAAATAGGATTGCACTAGTGACATGCAGGTGATGGATGCCAGTTTCTACCCATCTCAAGATTTTAATATTATCATTGATGTATTAGAAGGAATGTGTGTTATTCTAGTGTTTTGTTTTCCTAAGGTATGGTTCTCAAGGTTTCAATTGTTAAATTAGTCGACGCGATTTATAATATAGTCACTAGTCTTAGGTAGGGTAAAACCATAAGACATATTGATAATGTAAATGATCTAGTTATAAGATGAATCATATGCTTAATGGGATATGGAGATCTTATCAATGATTGCACGTGTTGTGTGGGTTACACTTATGTCCTAGCTAGTGATGACATAGGTAGTATGCAATAATTATCTCATAATTATAATCAGTAGTGAATTGGAAAAAAGGATGGAACCCATAATGTAGCATGGAATTCATAAACATTTATCCTCCTAGCTAGACTATAGGTCTTATGTGGTAGTGAGCTAGGTAAAAGTGAAGATTCTTGTAGTAAGATTGCAACCACTTTCTGTTTTCTAGCTAGTCATTGTGCTTACATGTGATGTTGTTATGTTATTCACATTATGTATACACGTTTTATGTGAGATCTAGTTACATTGTGTATATGCGACATGTGCATGAGCTATTTAAACTATGCATATGTGGCACATGCATGGGTTAGTCTCACTATGAATATGCGATGTTCATGAGATAGTCACATTGTGTATATATAATGTATGCATGAGTTAGCCACATTATGTACATGCTTTTTAAGCATGCGTTAATGATTATGTGGATACATGTGATGTAAGTATGAGTTGGTCCATATGTGGGTTGTGTGGGTTCATACATTTATGTTTATTTGGATCTAACATTTGATTGGAATGCATTGGCTATAATATATTGTATATGGATTGAATTAGAACCATAATCTAAATTAATGATTGAAGTAAAAGATCTCATCATATTTTTGTGGATTAAGTCTTTATATTTTAGTATGTGAACTATAGTGCCTTTGATTCCTAGAAAGGGATACATAGGTAAGCCCATATTAAGTGAACCCTTTAGGAATATGTCGAGGTCTATGGATTGGTTGTGATATGTGTTTTTTTCCTTTATATTACAAGAATATAAAATTGTGGTATAGAGCTACTACCCTTGTTATGATTGGGCAAGGTTATGAAACTAGCTCTTCTAATTGGAAATAAGTTTTTTAGTTGATTAAGATGGTATTGAAGGTGTAATGAGGTTGGTTATAGAAAATTGTTAGCAAATAAGGGTGGTTCTTACAATTTCAAAGGAATATAGCTGTATTTTTGGGTGGAAGTAGTAAGAACAATAGTTTATCTATGAAATACATCTCCTCCATTTCCTCTTCACTAGGCAACTCATGAATTTTAGTTTGATTATCCTCCATCTATTTGACATCTTCAAATTTTGGCTCAATTTATTATGCTTTGATTCTTAAGGAGAAAAGAATTAAGTTGCATCATTAAAGTTCTAAATGAATTTTTCTAGGCTATTCTAAATCTTCAAAAGTATATAGGTTGTATGATGTGACTAAAAATAATTTTCTTATTGCACATGATGTTATTGCATTGGAGTTCAGTTGGCATGAGATGATTGGTTGTACACCTATTTCAAATTTGGGCGAGGCTAGGATATTTCTTGTTCTTGGAGATTGTATGTTAATATGATTACTCTTTGATGAGGTTTCATCAAGAAGATTGAGGATCCTACACTTGGGTTGGATTTGAGTTCAACATCTAGACTTGTTGAGGAGATTTTTGTTGGAGTGATTCATGGTGGCTTGGTGTGTCTTGGAGGAGTAATTCCATTCCCCACTCTTGTCATTTGGGTTGTAAATCATCTAATAGGTATATTCCACCTTGTTTTATAATGCACTTTGTTTCATTTTTTCTCTTTTCTTTCATGGGAATGATTCTTGACCTATGGATGTTAGTTTTGGAGACCTTATTTGAGGATTGTTTGGAATGTGAGTTATTTTCCTTTCTTTTCTCATGGGAATGAGTCTTGATATATGGATGTTCATTATGGAAGCCTTATTTAAGGTGTAGATGATGGTTTTGGACTCATTCCCAAAGTAGTTTTGGGAATGTATCTTTTGGTTTGAGAGGATTACATCCTAGTTGTTCTATGGTTGGATGTTGATAAGGATTTTTCTATTTGGGGTTTAATGAAAGAGATCTTACTTGTCACAACTTGAGCACTTATAAGATTTGGTTGAAGGACATGCTAGATAGCTTTGAATTGTAGGTTTTCTCTCTTTTTTCTATGGCTACTTCGTGGAGGTTCATGTTCAAATTTTTGGTTGTGGTGAAATTGGAAGAGCTATGGTGCCTATTCCAATGAGAGTTATGTTGAATAAAATTTATTTGTATGTTTGTCATATCTTTGTGCATGCTCCATGGTACTACATGATATTGATAATTTGGCTACACCTTCTATGTGAGTGCCATTGGTGGATCTTTGAATTTTTGGATTACTTTTAGGTTTTACATTACCCATGTAGTGTGAGTTCTAGATTGTATATGTGTCCTTTGTTGCATGTTCTATTTATAATGCAATGTTGAGGTCCCTAAGGTTTTTATTACATGTTTATGTGTTGTTACCTTGGAAGACTTCTTTATGTGGGATAGTGCATATATACATGGACTTGTGATTGAGGATTGGGTTGGATATGTTGATGACATAAGGTTTACCTATTATGATGAGTATACCTTGGTTTTGAGGTATGGGTAGTTAGATGTGTTAGCAACTATATGTGGTTTCTATTCTAGCAATGGTGTTTAACTCTTGTTAGTTACATAAGCCTATTTATTACCATTTTTTTTAGCATTTGTGTTCAAATATTGATATGAGGAAAGATTCACGCTTCTATGTGATAGTTAGTGTGACACCTCTTTGGATTGGATCTTCTTTTGTGCATTGACATGATGCAAGATGATATAGTTCTTGTTTGATATGATGGTCACCTTGGTTATTGTTGCAAGTATCTTGATGGAGAACATGGAGCACTTGAATGTTTTGATAGTACATATTAGATTTAGAGATTGTTCTCTTGATGTTTGAGTTTACTTTTGGCCCCTTATGAAATTTGTACATCAAGTATGAGAAAACTGGGAAAAGGTGTATTCACCTTGCATAATGTAAAATTAATATAATTTGTGGTGTAGCTAGGTAATATAGAGATGTGTGCATTACATGGTTAGAAACTTTTTCTAGGCCACTTTGTATGTCGTATATAAAATTGGAATAAATACTTAATGTGGGTTGACCATTGAGAAATATTTAATATTGAGAAAATTTAGTACCAAAAATTAAATAGGGGGACATAGTTTTGTAAGATCATGGTATTAGGAACATGGTTTATGTAATACCAAATGGTATCTTTGTGCAAGATTATTTCTATAAAATAAAGCACATGAGTAGTTGTTGAGGTTGACTAGGTTGGATCATAACATTTCACTTGTTGACCAAGGTTGATTAAGCATCTCTTGTAGGTTGCATAACTAAGGAGAGGAAGCATGGATTGGGATGTGTATTTACATGATTCCCATTTTCTTGTTCACATGGAGTGCAATTAGGGAACTTAAAATTTCAAAAGGATTGCATGGAGACTCTACAAGTGTATTGTAGTATTTGTTTATGAGATAATTTGGGTGTGTGAGTGCTTTTTGAGGTTGGTTTTTTTCCTCATGAGGGTTTTCCTTGGGTACATAGTGTGTCAACTTGATTGTATGTTTGATTATTCTTTTATATTATGTATTATGAATACTTGATTGCGTATTTTTCCTCTTGCTAGGGTTATGTTGAAATAATTTATTATGGATGAAATTTTCCTTTCAAGTTATAGTAGTAGAATTGTTGTAATAGATATTATATTTCAATAATTCATTACTTACAAGAGAGCCATGGAAGTAGCGTGTAGAACTACAAGGTTTCTAAATTATCCATAGAAAAATTATTTGTCCCCTCTCAAGGGAATAATGGTGCTAATGCATATACATGAAAGTGAGGAGGCACAAGGAAGATTCCTCTAAAAATGGTGGAAAAGTAAGTGACCATGACCCCATATCCTCTCAAGGAAGGAAACAATAATGCTATGTAAAATTACATGGTAGTGGATGGTGAAATATTTGGACTCTTTGTTGGTCATACCCTCACCTCTAAACACTCTTTTAGTGTCCAAAAATTGTTTCTCACAAAGGCCATTGATCATGTGGGTGGAAATATACTCACAAAAGAGAAGGGTGGATTCATTTGGGAGGAAAGACTCAATATTTTTTTCCCTTAAATTTTGTGCCTACTTCATTATGAATGTTTTTAAGAAGTCTCCGCTTGGTGATACTAGGTGGTTGCCAATTATTGTTATGTGCTCATGACTATTTGGGTATGTTATCATTTGACTCTCATATCCTACCTATTAAGTGATGAATGAAGGATTCATAATAGGAAAATTACATTCAAATATATAAATTTAAGGATTGTGTATGGCTTTAGATCCAAGCTTTGTTTGATGTTGATATTGTTCTCTAAGTGGTTTTAATATTGTTTCAATGAAATGTGAATTTATTTGGAGCCATGAGTTCCTAAGCTTGTCTTTCTATTAAAATTTTTAATGGGCACTAGATGGACCTTCATGTTATAATATACTTTGAAACTTGAACTTATTGGTTTATAGTTTGAAATGGTTCACTCATTTGTTAATTGATATTGTTGTCATGGTTCACAAGCTGAAAAATGTGCACATTAATATTATTTACTGAATATTGAAGTCTCTAGGATATCCTTGGAGAATTTGTATCTCAACTATTCAATTAGTATTGAAAATTATTTACTAGGCCAAGGACTTTTATGCCTAAACTAGTAGTGCTTGGGTTTATCACTAGCTTGTCGTAAATTTAGTCATGCCAAAATATTAAAACTCCAATACGTTAATATGGAAATATATGGTTGGTCTTGACATATATTTTAACTTTGTGGTTTTCTATGAGAAATAGAAACAAAGAATTAGTATTTGAATATGCTTAGCATGAGTGACTAGCCTAAGGTTATGATGTTTAACCAATTCATAAATAACTAGTTTAAATATAAAATGAATATTTGTTTCATAAGTTGGGTCATCATAGCATAACAAGTGAGCATGTGTTAGTTTGCTTTGGTTCTTTATAGTAAACCATATTTTTCATAAGTAGGCTATTTGTTTGTAGACCAATTAGGCTTATGATTTTGAAATTCTCTTAAAGAAATATACCAACTTTTGGATGCGTACTTGTTTGACCAACATATGGTGTGAATATGTGTGATATGTCAGTGTGCCCCTATATTGTTCTTAGTACCTTCTCTATTGTTTATGTAGCATTCAAACATATTCATTTTGTGTTAGAAAACTTATAGAAATCGTCCCATTCCATGCCAGAACATGGGTAATGGTCATATTTTTAAAATTTATCATTATACAAATAAGTTGTGGAACACATAATATGATAATGCATGCAAATAGTAATATGCAAATGGATGTGTATGACAAGTAGACATTATATTATATTAAATGATATAATTGTATATGCCATTTCTCATTAAATATGTTGCAAGTATATATGACTCTAGTTTCAATAATTTAAATTATTTAATTGAATGTTCTTCATAGTGGGACATATGCAACAATTGATCATGGGCATGCTACTATAACACAATGAGTAGTGCAATGCTTAAGTATAGATATATTTTTTGGATACTTGAATAATTGGAATTCCTTTTCATATGATAAATTACATATAAATAATACTTAAGTTATGTTATATGATGATGTATACCTTAAATAGTATATTCATGAGGTCACTATAAAATAAAACAAGATGTTATGATATCACCTTGGTTATAATCAACACTATGCATCATTTATAAATCACAAAGTGATACCTTCATGATATATGGGGTAGGTGATGGATGTGTGTATGGTGTTATCCTTTACGTACTGAATGCTACATGCTATTCCTGATGTATAATTGTTTGGGAATGATTGGACTCTTGGGTATGAGTTGGATATTAATCATGGTTAAAGCCAGTTTATAAGTATTCTTGTATGTCCTTTGAAGTTGAGATAATTTTAATGTGGCCTTCTTGATGCATGTAGTTTTGTTAGAAGGATGTCATAAAATAATATGATTATGTACTTGATATCATCAAATCATATTATAGCAAGACATCACTTGAAGCCATATCAAGGATTTTGCATAATTATTGTATGTTGATGACATTTTGATTGTTACTACCTTGTACTATGATATAGTTGTATTTATTTTATATTAATTATATTTTGTGTATGGATTTTATTTTGACAGTTGATCCTTTAAGACACTATCATCTAAGATGTTAGTTAAGATGGGTGATATTTTGATGCTTAGCCAGTGTAAATATGGTTATAATTGGGACCATCATATATAGAGGTAGTTAAATAACCTTTTTATTAGTAATGTGTCATCCTATCATATTGAATTGATTCATTTGAGCGAATCATATATATTTGTATTTTGTTTTACGCACATGATTGTCCTTGGTTAAGCTAGTCCCTAGATTTTCTAGATAAACTATTAATCTAGGCCAGGAATAATTGAGGGCTAGGTGCAATGTATGTGAAAAAATGGCCGCATCTAGTATTTGTATAGTTATATTGACTTAGGAAGTACAATTTCTCATCACTCTAGTTGAAATCCTAGGAAAACAACACATTTGGAAGTGGGTATGTAGGCAATCCTTGGGTTAAGGATAATAAATCTAATGTTTGGGGTTGTTCCTAAACTTAATCATCCCTTACTTTTTAGTATGCTTCAACTTGAGGAAAAAAATTGCACCAGATGATTGTAAACTCACCTTCCAAAAAATATGTTTCCGCTAGAAATGTCTAAGCCAATAATATACAGTCCATAATTATCAAGCTTATCTACACTAAGGTTTGTTGTGTTTTCATTCTCGAATCTACTTAAATATTGGATAAAGTCTTAGAACTATTATCATCATGATTACTCTCTAATGTGAATGTATGAGAATTACTCTAGATTTGTCAAAACAAAAATTATCAAAGTTTTTCATGTTGAACATTATAACATTATGTCATGCCTTAGTGATAAGTATAGGAAGGTATAGATTAGCCTCAACACAGTAGGGAAGTCTATTCTTCCATGAAATAAAGGCATGATTCATTTTCTCGTGAATGACTATGGTTGAGTTAAGGAAACATGTTAAATTTTTAATTAATGATGATGTTGAATTAATTGAGTTATTATGGTTTGTGAACAACTCTTAATCTTTATGGATGATCTACCTACTCTAAACATGTGCATATACTTGTGTAGATTTTATAATGGAGTTCCTTAAGATTGCCTTTTCCAAATGAGGGAAATTAATAATAAGTACTACCAAATATGGTATGCTTTTTGTAACGCCTGTCATGCAAACCCCAAAGGACAAACATTGCACACTTTTTTTTTTAAAATACAACGTAAACATGCAACTAAACAATAAAGCATATTCACATTGCACATTAACATTATCACGTCTAGTTCTCTAGGGCACGCGAGGTCACATCGCATAACAACTCTTAACAAAAAGATAAAAGATGAAACTGAATAACTTATCTAAAATTACATCCATCATAACATTACAATAACCATTTATAGTAGTACATCCATGTAACCATAAGTAAATGAATAATACATCGTATGATACAACCCTAATGAATCTCATACAATAATGTTTACAAAGGTTCATATACAATACATCGACATTTAATACATTACATGATCAATAAAGAATACAATGAAATCTCTCATACATGTGGGATAAATACATAGTACAAATAATGTCTGAATTACAAATTGAACAATTGGTACAAGCTCCAACTGAAGAATGCTGAGAAGAATGGACGTTGATGGGGAACCCAACGGGTGTGGAGCACGTTCCACCTAACCACGTGGGTTATAAATAACCCACCTCCCGTGCTCAGAGGTGACAAGGAAGTAATCACGACCATGAATGCCATAAACCAATCCCAATAAAAGACAACATAGTACAATAACTCCAAAACAACATCAAGGATTACAAAGGACATAAACGACAAAATTCACGAGTCAACATAATAAACTTAAAGCCATAAATCTCATCACAACAAAACAAGGCAAAAACCATTAACCAAGTAACCAAAGATCAACCATGAAACATTTCCAAATGAAACTAAAACAACAATCATAATACAATTCTAGAGGAAACAAAGAAACATGGCATAAGGGTGTCTAGTGGAGAGTGTCATTGCATAGCCTATATGGGTTATCCTGGCCCTTCCTCCAACTTGAGGCACTAGCCTCCATCTATGGTTATTCTGGCCCTTCCTCCTACTTGAGGCACCGACCCCATATGGCAGCTCATGCGAAGCTGTTAACCTCTCATGAGGACGAGGTTATGACTTTACCGACCACAGCCTTCTCAGTCTATCATTAGTCTGCGATAGCCCTAATGCATAGACGAGGTATCCAATATTATCTTATGTGTTTTTACTACCCATCCCCCTAAGTTCTATTATTAGGTTTTCACTTGTTTAACTACTCTTACGTGGGTTATCCTAAGCCCTTCCTCCTTTTGAGGCGCCAGCCCCCACGAAGAGCCACTCTCCTAGAGACCCCAAAACATAAACCAAAACAAGGCAAGGGTTGTACCATCAGAATAAAGCATACATCTCAGAACAAAGACATGCGAGGCATTACCCATCTCGCTAAATACATAAACAAGGTCTCAACATAACTTGTACAACCCTTCCAAATAATAATACTAATAAATTTCAACTCCAAGAGTACACACAAAACGAGGATAACATTTGTAACGCCCCGCCACGCAACCCTAGGGGAAGTTGCAATTTACTACACAAATGAACTATTTTTTTTTTTTTTTGAAAAGAACAATTAACATGCAAGAACACTAACCATTGCCAACCAATCCCCTAAGGTTACGAGACTGAGTTACTTAAACCCAAACATGAAACATGAATTAAAACCATTACATATATTTGATTAACAATTAATTGCACAAACATTCCATACATGATCAAATTAACTCAAAGATACAAGAGTTCCACATGATTCCAATGATATGCTTTACATTAAGGTTACAACACTCATTCCCCGAATGAGATACTTCCAGAATATAAGGTTACAATATACAACTTCCACCTCAATACAAAGAGGGGTATTAAATTACATTTATAACTAAAAGAATAATCATGAAGAACTGGGTCCCACGAGCTCTCCAACTGGAAATCTCATCCAAAGAACAACAGCCAACCCAACGAAATAAGATGCACGTTCCACCCAACCATGTGATACCCGAAGGCTCACCCCCCGTGCTAGGAGATAGTAACCAGGATTCATAGGCAAGACCATCTACCTCTAGACATAGGCTACACAAAAATGAAAGGAATTAAATACAAGTACCACATCACATGACACGAAGATTACATTGTTTCCCGAGTTACATAATCATTTACATCACTGATACAATCAATCACATGAACCATACAACCATAAGAATAACACAAGAACAAGTCTAACATCACTGACACAAGTCAAATTGCTTCCAGAAGTAAAATAGATCGAGTAATCTAAGAAGACCATACACATAAACCCAAATACCAACTGTTGTCATAGAAAGAGTGTCATCACACAGCTCATCATGGGATATCCATTTGGGAATCTTCCTAGGCTCCGACCCCCACTATGGGTTGTCCTGGTGGCCTCTACCGAATCCCGACACCCATACTCACTCATGTGGAATCAAATACCTCTCGTAAAGACAAGATAGATGACCTTGCCATTCCAAGCCTTCTCGTCTCATCCCAAGTCTATACAAGCCCTTGGGTCCATAAGCGAGGCTCAATTGTCTTAATTAGTGTGAAAAACTACCCTACTTCTAAGTACATTAATTTAGTTATCACTTGATTAAACCACTTCTGAAGGTTTCCCAGTTTACCTCTTTGGGCTCTGGCCCCAAACAGAAGCCACTCTTCTACTTGACAACACACCAACAAAGTCAATCATCAAGAGAATCCCAAGTGCATACCAATACAATAAAACCACTCCAACTCTAGGAGGAACACATGAACGAAACTCACTCCAAACACTGGAGACAACAAAAGTCAAAACTCTCTCCAAACATTGGAGGAAACGAAGGTCAAACCCTCCCCAAGCACCGAAGGATACAAAGGTCAAAACCCTCTCCAAACACTGGAGGCAAAAAACACATAATCCACTCCTAATCCAAAGGAGACACAAGACTCAACACCCACTCCTAATCCCAAGGAGGCACAAAACCCAAGGCAATCCCAAGGTTGACTATCAGAATGACAACCCAAAACAATAAACGAACCCCTATCTGGAAGACTTCAAAACACTTAATCTATTTCACGAACCACAAGCAAGAACAAATAAACACTAAAAGTATTTCGAACAGTTAAATAAACTAATGTTCGGATTTTCTAAATCCAGTCAATCACAGTTTTCATCACTTGAATTATCCAATCAAATACACAAATTTCATTTTAGGACATGGAAATGTTTAAAAATCAATCACTTTACTCTGAAGTTCACAATTAAATTCATAATCAAAGCATTTCAATGATTAAAGTCATTTGACTAAAATAAATCATTCATTAACTCTAAATTTCACAATTATAATCATGATCAAAACACTTTAATAAATGAAGTCATTTTGATTAAAATTTAAATCAATCTACTTACTCTAAGTTTACTATTATTTTCATATGCAAAACATTTAATAAATTAAAGCATTTATCTAAAATCAATTACACTTATTTCAACTTAGAACCATTAATTAATTAAAACTCATTCATACTAAAATACCTTATTCATTAAATATATATAAATAAATCATAAAAGTATATATTAAATGTATATATACTTATGACATATTTATTTATTTAAATATTTCAATCTCCTTAATACAAAAAAGCGAATTTCGCTTAGGGCACGCAGGCCCGGCCACTGGCGGCGGCCTATGTGCTCGGCACACAGTTCTACCTCCCTGCAGGTGGCAGTGGTGGCAGTGGGGATTGGCCTCCCACCCCACAACAAAATAAAAACTTCATTTTATTTCTGCGTTTTTTAACAATGGCGAAAATACAGGGTTTTTTCAAGAACCCTAAATTTTTTCAAATAAAAACAAATATATTTATATATATATTTGTAAATGTATCTATGTATTGATATACATAGGTATATTAACAAATATATATACCCAGATTTTAATTCCCAGCTCAAATTGTGCAAATAATCCATATATATTGCAAGAATAGAAATAAATTTTCTAAAACAACAAAAGGGTTTAAAGATCTGGTTTTGAAATAGAGATTTCTTTTGATTTTCTTCATATTTCATTGTGTAAGTTCTTGTTTGGTTTTCATTTCAAAATCTATCACAAATTTGCAAGTTTGAAAACATTTTCCAAGGTTTAAATCTCTTTCAAAATGAAGCAAGAATTAGAAGTAATAAAACATTTTCTCCCCAAATTTGAAGCTTTTAACAATGGTGAATCCAAGCACTTCTTCAACTCCAAAATCAGCCCAAGCAAAGCTCTCCACCAAAATCCAAATTTCTTCCAACAAATGAAATTTCCATTTCTTACATAGAACTTTTCCCAAATTTGGTCAACCCCCAAAAATATCCCACCCACTAAATTTAATGAGCTTTTGGAGGATATTTTCTTTTTTTAAAATTTTAAAACACTTTTTATTTTCAAATTGAAATCTCATGCAAATTCAAAATTTCATTTAAAACCAAAATCTCAAAGTTGCAAGAATTCCAAAATTTCCAAAATGTGACATTTAAATACATTTCCATTTTATTATTATCATTTAGATTAAATCTCTAATATGATTTTCATTTCCATTATAATTTTAAATCTAAATATACAATAATGTCTAAATAGCTCTTTCATTTAAATTTATCACCAATAATCTAATTAATTAATAAACTCAATCTAAATTTATTAATTAAATCAAATCAATCCATAAAATAAATAATGTTTCGACATTGCAATTAAATACATTTACACATCAATTTAACTATGCAAGCCATTTAATAACCTCTATAAATTGCAATTAAATAAATACTCAGAGTGAAATGGACCAAATTAACACAACCAACCCGACAACAACTCGACGACACGTTATGACTAGGGTGACGACTTGGCATGGAAAACCTAGCTACTATCTCCCAATCAATTTCCGTTGGTCAATGGACATGCTCAAATCTGTGAACCAAGTGGAGTCGATGTCCTGTACCTGTCAACCTGCAAACAAAGAGTACATTGACATGCATATATATATATATATATAGTATGATCAAACACACCATGAAGAGGAAATCTCAGAATCGTAGGGCACTCACAAGCGAGTGATACAATCCCGTCCCCTTCACCAATACACAATTACTAACTGACGATTCTAACATCAATCATATGATCAACAACATAAAACATCATTAATCCATTATTTTCTAAATTAATCCGAAACATGCCATAAAGATAACATCAGAATCAAATAACATCACATTAAAATATAACATTCGCATCGCTTAATAGATAGCGGTCCAAAGTAACCAAGTTCCAAAGTCAAGCATACTCAGACACAACATACAAAGAAGAACACTGTCGGAAAAAAGAGCCAAAACGGAGGGGTGTTACAACATTCAATGAATAAATCACGCCTCTGGAACTAAGGTTCACAATAACTAAAATTGGGTTCACAATTACAACAGGGTTCCCACATCTAAAGAAAAGCCAAAACAATAATAAAATGTAAATTAAACAAATTCCTGATCTCATGACTCAAGACACCATTTCAATTTTCTCACGATACTTTCATAGCTCCAAATAAACGTCTAGTTTAATTGTATTTACAATCTCCATTTTTCGATATAACTTGATATAAAGTTCAATAATGATTTAACATGATTATTTAATTTGCTTTCTTATAATTAATCCATGAAACTAAATTTCATAATTTAACATTAAATAAATAAAAAAACATTTTATATTCCATTAATACACTAAACATATATAGGGGAGAGGACCCAGTAGTTGTGCACCTAACTTCGCGTCCCTCAAAATCCTACTTGGAAATTTCAAATCACTCCAATTTTTTTACAGCAGCTTACTTGGCAAGTCCCCTGCTTATAACAAAAGTTTTGGGGCCACATCATCAAATATGATGCCACATCAGCATGCTTTTTGTCAAGGTGTCAAAAAGGGCACCGTCTAGACCCCTTACCAATACTTGTGCATTCACATCACCAGTAGTTGAGCGCTGATGTGGCATCACGTGATTGGTTGCTTTTTAGATCAAAAGAATACATTTTGTTTAATTATGAGTAGTAAAGTCACAACTATTGGCATTATATAAACAACTATTGACATTATATAAACAACTATTGGGCATTATATTAACAAAAACATTCTCAACTATTGAAACATGCTCAACTACTGGGTCCTCTCCCCTATATAAAAAAAATATTAATGCACTAAAAAAAAACAATAATATATATATATATTAAAATTTTAATAACAAAATTTTTAATAACAAAAATCGCTTTTAAAAAAAAACAACACAGTCGGCCATATGAGGACTGCGTAGCAGTCCCTATGTAGGACCGCTGCGTACAACAGTCCGTATGGACTGCTGCGTACAACAGTCCGTATGGACTGTTGTGCAGTTAGCGGCCCACAAGGTGAGGGCAGTGGCTATCCAACCCCAGAGAGCACAAAAGTAAACATGAGGTACGTGCATTCCAACAAAATTTATTAAATTTTAATTCTCTGTGTAAAATTTTAATAACATGCTGGGAAAAAAACTTTTTCGTTGGAAAACTCTAAGTATATTAAAAATATGATTTATGCTTTTTATTTATACATTATTAAATAAAAGTTACATTTAGTTTTATTAATTAATGTATTTTGATATTAATGTTAAATTTTAAGTAAATAAAATAGATAGGGATATTTAATTCTATAATTAGAAATGTTTGTTCTTTGATAAAGATAAATTTAGTTAATGAAAATGTTCTAAGCTTTATATTTGTAGTTTTAAATAGTCTATGTGAGAAGTATTGCTTGAGCTAAACTCCTTTTAACGCACCTTGGGCTCTTTAGTAATTTAAATTATTTTTAAAATTTGATAGTTTTATACATATATAAATAATTATGTCAACAAAAGTGTAGTGTAATGATTAAAAAAAATACTATCTTCAAACTTAAATTTATGATAATTAATTTACTTTAAAGTAAAATTAAAATTCACATCCAAAAGTAAAATAGTTGATGCAAAAATAAAGAGTTGAATCCAAAAAACACTCTTATCATGATGAACTATGGAAACCTTATCTCTCTAAAATAGTTCTTGTTAAACTAAAAATTAAGTAAATAAAATTTAATTACTATTATATAAATATAAATACTTCTTCAAATAAAAATAGAATGAATAATATAAATAAAATAAAATAATTTTGAAAATAGTTGCAAAATAAATAAAAAATAGAGAAAACATAAAAAAACATAAATAATATATTTAAATAATCCTTAAATAGTTCTAAAGTAAAATCAAATAACTATATAATATAAGTAAAATAAAATAACTTTGAAAATAGTTGTAAAATGAAATAAAATAGAGAAAACATAAAAAAAAATAAAAATATATAAAATAATTCCTAAATAGTTCTAAAATAAAATAAAATAATTATTAAAGTAAATAGAATAATTCAATATTATATCTCTTGATGGTTTTTAGATAAATGTACTTAACATATATCTATAGTAGTATATAGTAGTATATGTATAAAGGAAAATAAAATTTATTTAAATTTAGTCTAGATTGATAAAATGATATAAATTTATGATTTAGTATAATTAATATTTAAAATTTGCAATTAATTTTGTGGATTAGTAGATTTTTGGTTTTGAATATTAAATTATGAGTAATTATAATGGATAAAGATATTAAGTGTTAGTAATAAAATCAATATATAGCAAGTTGCTAGAGAAAGAGATACTCTTAAATGTATTTTAATAAAGATATGTATGCCATCATTGAGCTTATTTATTTGCTCAAATATAATGGTTTAACAATATTTATTTAATTGAATCTTAGCACTTGAAGTCTAACCCTAACCTTCACACTAACTATCACCCTAATTCAACCCTAACCCTAATTGAACCCTAATCCTAACATTAACTCTTACCCTAATCCAACCTTAACCCTGACCTTGAACCCTAATTGAAATTTGCACTTGAAACCTAATCCTAACTATAACACTAAATTTAATATATAATCATGAGTTTTAAAACATTTAACAATAATTATTTAATAAGATTAAAGTTATAATATAATTTGATCATCTATCTTTATCTAAATTTGAGTTCATTTTTTTCTTTACTTTTAAATACATTTTTTTGTTTGTTTGATAGATCTTATCTTATCAATGTGTGCACATATACTTGTACTTAGACATTCATTATTTATAATTTTTCAACATATTTTTACATTCATTTTCTATGTAAATATTAGATCAATCTCATAAGTATAAATCTTGATCCTCAATATAAAAAATAGTATTCAAAATTTTCCCACTTCAATTTATCATTTATGTTACTTGAATTTAAAAAATTAAATCATACTTCCTAATTGACAGAACTAAAAATAATATATAATTTTTTATTAAATACATTTCAATTTATTTTCATAGTTTGTAGAAATATCATTTTCATTAATTTTCATTATTTAATATCTTTTACCTAATTTTTTTTACTTTAAAGTCAAACATAATATCGATAAATTTAATTCTAAAATTCAATTAAAATATAATGTGGATATAGTGTTTTATCTCTAATATATTGAATTGCAATTTTTTTATTAAATATATTATGTAGTTGTAAGAAAATTCTCAATATTTTGGATCTAGAATAATAAGAACCAATGCTTTTAATATTTTAGATTTTAATGGTTTTTATTTTTATTTCTATATGTTTAAGCTTAAAAGTTATAGATAAGATAAAATAGATACCCTTATATTTTTGAAATTAAAATGATTCTTAAATTTTGCCAAGGTAAAATTTTTAAAAAATAAGTAAATTAATTATATAATATTATTAAGTAAATAAAATAAAATAACCCTTAAGTAAATATAACTAACATACATATCTTTATAAAATACATGTAAGAATATCTCAAGAGATATTATTCTCTATCAACCTGTTATGTATTGATTTGATTACTAGCACTAAATATCTTTATCCATTATAATTACTCATACTAAATTTAAATAAATTTTATTTTCATTTATACATATACTACTATAAATATATGTTAAGTACATTTATCTCAACACCACCAAGAAATATCAATATTGAATTATTCATTTTACTTTAATAGTTATTTGATTTTACTTTAGAACTATTTAGGAATTATTTTATATTATTTATGTTTTCTCTATTTTATTTCATTTTACAACTATTTTATTTTATTTATATTATTGATTCTATTTTTGAATTATTTTATTTATTTTAATAGTTATTTGATTTTACTTTAGAACTATTTAAAGATTATTTAAATATATTATTTATGTTTTTTTATGTTTTGGCTATTATTTTTCATTTTACAACTATATAATTTTTTTGTTATCATTACACTACACCCTATGTATGTTTTTTATGTTTTGGCTATCTTTTTCATTTTACAACTATAGTATTTGTTTGATATCATTACACTACACCTAATGTTTTTTTTATGTTTTGGCTATTTTTTTTCATTTTACAACTATAGTATTTTTTTGTTATCATTAAGCTCAAGCAATACTTCTCACATAAACTATTTAAAACTACAAATATAAAGCTTAGAACATTTTCATTGACTAAATTTATCTTTATCAAAGAACAAACATTTCTAATTATAAAATTAAACATCCCTATCTATTTTATTTACTCAAAATTTAACATTAATATCAAAATACATTAATTGACAAAATTAAATATAACTTTAAATTATTAATCTATACTTAATTATAAACATTTCATTTTATTAATATAGACTATTTTTTTTTTTAAATAAAAAATCTTTTATCTATATATTATTTATGCTTATAAAAATATCAACTTTTAATAATTTTATTTTATTACATGCCTTTAAACATATTAATAATTACAAAATTAATGTAAAAACTTATTTAAAAAAAAATAAAAATGTTAAAAGTTATTATTTTGAAAAAGAACATAACGTCTATTTATTTTATTTAATAATGTATAAATTAAAAGAAAAGCATAAATCATATTTTTAATGCTCCTTAGAGTTGTCCAGCGAAATAGTTCTTTTCGTCAGCATGTTACTAAAATTTTTGGGAGAATTGAAATTTAATAAATTTCGTCGGAATGCATGTACCTCATATTTACTTCTGTGCTCTCTGATAGAATGGTACGTTTGACCGTAGGAACATCCCATGATGCATGATGCAGCCATCCATGCCCCGGTGCATTCCTGGGGCTAGATAGACGTTGCCCAGGGTGAGGGGGAGGGTGCGGCCCAACCGTCCCCCCCAAACCCATATAAAAATTTATATCTGTATTTTTTTTTAAAAAATTTTTGGTTTAAAAACAAAAACCTCCGTCCTTCTCCTGGGTACGGATGCAGACTGGTAAATTCGGCCATAACTTCGATTTCATAACATAATTTCAAATAAATTCAAATGCAATGAATATGTATATATATACATATGTATGTATATATATACATATATATGTATATATATACATATACATATACATATACATATACATATACATATACATATATATATATACATATATATATACATACATACATATATATATATACATATATATATACATACATATATATATATGATAAGATATATAATATATATATATATACATATATATATATAGCATATATATATATATATACATATATACATATATATATATATACATATATACATATATATATATATATATATATATATATATGAACAAATACTCAAACATATTGTTTCAAAGGGAATATTATTTCTTTTTCTCTATGTCAGACATAGCCATACTGGACAATTTCATAATTCAATGATAAAATTTCACTTTAAGCAACCAAATTGTAAAAACACAAAATATTTTCAGAAATAGTTTAATTTCCTCTATAAGATTTGCTATTCAATAAATTCTAAATCCTGAAGTTTTCCTTTCACAGAATATCATATCTAATTTTATTCTTGATTTTCAATTTCCTTTCCGAGAGCTCCCGTTCCTTCTTCAGAATCTCTTCACCAACTTTCCTTGATAGATTCTCTAATCTAAACTTAATCCAGAATAACCTCTCTTTTCGAACAATGAAACCTCAAATAATTTACTGCAGAAGAACAAGGGAAAATCCTATTTCCAACAACTCCATAATTTATGTAACTTTTGTAATTTTCCCATGAATGAAAACTCACCATTTTGCAATTAAATAAAATATATCTCTTCTCTTTTTCGAAAACTCTAAAAATCCAATATAAAAGAAATTTTCTAATTTAATTCCAGCTTTTCAGCAACACTTAACTCTCATTCGTCCTTTTTATCTTTTCTTTTCTTTTATTGATTTTTTTTTTCTATTTAACAATACTTTCTGCTTTAATTTTGATTTTGAAGCTTTACTTGCAATTCACAAAACTTAATTTATTTAATTTATTTATTTCATAATTATCCTCAACAATCTAATTTAATTAATTTAACAAGATACAGATTTAATATTTAATTAACATTTAAATAAAACACATGATTTTTAAAATAAAACTTTTAAATATTTTAATACAAATTAATCCAACACTAATATAAACGTTTAGTAACATCATTTAATTAAATAAATCACATCATACAAAATACCAACGCCAAATGCATACCAAAATACACTCACACAAATTACTACCATAATTTGCAACAATGACCAAAAAAAAAAGATGCACAATACCACTCAATCAGGACGGCTTGACAGACATGGGACGGGGTGACTTCCTTGTCATCTCTGTTTCAACATTATGTCGTTGGGTAAATTTGATGCTCACCTTGTCCTGCCGAAGCAGGTGGAATCGAGACTCTGTACCTGCAATCCCTGCATACAATAAGGTCGTGTACATGTGCATATATATAAAATCAAAGCATTACATTGTGAGAAGGAATTGCAGCATAGCAGGGCACTCATGAACGAGTGGTGCTACACTGTCCTCTTACCAAACTATTCTAACAATTACAATATCAAATATGAAATAACATTTCTAAACTAACTGATCATATTATAATATAATTACCAAATCACTACATCACAATGTATTATTGAATCAAGTTAAACATCACCAATGTAATCATAATGTCATCAACTGAAGTAACATAATCATCAATCACTCTAACTAACCAATCCACCAAACCAAACCATAAGGAGTACAATCACAGTCACAAAGTATCAAACCAAAGCATAGAAAAATAGTAAATCCAAACAAAAGACATGAGGGGTATTACACTTTTTTCCCTTTATATCTATTTTTTGGATAATTGTTTGCTAAGCTTTATGCTTGGTAACATACAAAAATATTATGTCCTCAAAAGTAGAATATTTTCTAATATTACTACTATGGGTTCGATTTATGTTGAATAAATAGTGTGATTCTAAGTAACAATCAAATGAAATGAACGGGCTTTGAGATTACTCTATGAGTTTGTATCTAGTTATGTATACATGACCAGATAGAAGCCATATCATGTGTGTTCAATGTGTACTTAAATATGTTGGTAGTTTGACCCCAATACCTATAAGACCATATTTATAAGTTAACAGATCAATCTATGTGGTGTAGTATCGAAATCAATTAATTTAAGGTATGTAAACCCTTAAGACATCTTGATTATGTATCCTTGGCTATAAGATGATCCCACATGTCAGAATTGAGTTTAATATAGGTTTACATAGCTAATTTTCACTTGTACCATGTATGTGACATATGCTAGGAGTTATATATTGTATCTTAAGCATTAGTTGGATTTCACTAATATTTAGCACAAGGTTGAAGAACGCTAGGATCTATCCATGATATGATATATGAGTAATTTAGTTAGTTGTCATCGATACCATACAAGTGACAAATACTAGGATCTAACCATCATATTTGAGAATTTTGTTGATTGTCACAAGTAGCATGAAGGTAGTAGATGCCAAGAGCTACCTATGATATGATAAGTCTTAGCAAATTTTCACTAGTGGTATACAAGTGATAGATGTTAGGGGTTACACCATACCAAGTTGGATTGACTATCACTAGTAGGATGGAGGTGATATATGTTAGGATCCACTAACTTGAAGGGCTTAGTAGGATATGAAAATATTATTAACGACCTCATATGTTGTATGTTGTTAAATTTACACCTTAGGAGGTGATGACCAAAAGTAGTATGTGATACAATTGCATTCCTCTTTCTAGTTGGGATGTACTTAAAAGGTAAGTGCTAGTGAACTAAGTAATGGAAATATGCATGCAATAAGGTTGCATTCACTTTATATTATCAACTAGTCATGCAAGTCAATCACTGTATACATTTGTATTAATGGTGTTATGTGTTGTGTGTCATTACACTTATGTCCTTAGCTAGTGATGACCATAAGTAGTATGAAATTCTTGCTTATTATCTTAGGTAGTTGTGAACTAGGAAAAATAATAGACACATGGTGTAGTATGGGATGTAACAACATTCTTCTTTCCAATTGTGATATACTTAAAGGCTTAGGTGCTTGTGAACCAAGTAAAAGGGAGAGATGCATGCATTAAGGTAACATCCTCTTCCTTTTTATAGTTGAGCACTATGTGTATGCATGTTGTTTATATGATTGCTCACATTGTGTATATGTGATGTATGTTTGAGTTATTCACACTACATATATGTGGCATATGTTTGATCTAGTCATTATGTATACGTGATGTATACATGGAATAGTCACATTGTGTACCTATTATGTGTGTATGAGCAAGTCATATTGTGTATATGTGACATGTGCGTGAGTTAGTTATCTTGTTTATATGTGATAAATGCGTGAACTAGTCACATTTTATATGTGATATATGTGTGAGCTAGTCATATTATGTACCTATGTGTATATATGAGCTAGTACCTATGTGGTTTTGTGTATGTTCTTGTATTTATGGTGACATTGAATTGAAATTTGGTTGGAATTAATTTTCTAGTGTACTATTGTAAATGAATTGAATTGTAAGTATAAGATTAATTAATATTTGTGATTTAAAGGAGATGTTAGAGATCTCATCCTAGATGTAGAGATGAAGTCTCTCTAATATTAGTGTAAGAGTTATAGAACCTTTGTTTCTTAAAAAAGAATGTGTAGGTAGTGCCATTATGAATGGTCCCTTGAGGTATAGGTTCGGGTTTAGGGATATCACTAATATTGGTATATTACCATAATTAGTATGAGTATGTAAGCTTATGGCATAGAGTTACTACCATGGCTATGAATATAACACTTCAAAATTGGATATAATTTACTTAATCAATTAAATTAATGCTTGATATGTAATGAAATGATTATATATACATATGACATAGAGTTACTACCATGGGTATGGTTGGTATGTATGTATGTATGTATATGCATATGTATATGTATATATGTATGCATATATTTCTGTATGGTGTGTATACATATGTATATGTATATATATGTATACATGTTGAAACAACAAAAAATAGGGTTTGTTTGTTTGAGGGTTTTGTTTTAAAAAAGGGGGTTCACCAAATATAGACCTATTTTCCTTTATTTCATTAGGAAATGAGATCCACACAAAGAATTGACTTACAACCCTTAGGTGAGTCAACTCAATGAGGGAATCTACTGATTTCCTTATGATTGAGGATGGGGTATCAACCTGAACAACACTTTTGGGAGAAAAACTAAAAATAGAAAATCTACTCAATTATGCCCATTCAAACTTGAAACAACAATTTAAAGGTAAATACTAATAGAAACAACAAACTTTCTGCAGATATGAGAAGGGTAGAACACTATGTATCAGTCACCAAAATGAATTTTCAAGAGGTAAACTAGGACTCATTCGCCCATGTGTGAATGGGTCTCTAATCAAGGATTTCAACTAGCTTTTGGGAGCCTTTGATTTCAATTTGTAGCTTTTGTTTGATTTGGGTTTCTGTAACGCCCATCGTGCAAACCCCAGAGAACACACACAATGCGAATAATTTTTTTTAAATAATTAAATCAAACATGTAATAACACTTAACCATAATCACATAGCACATTACAAAGCATTAACACACTTAGTTCTCTGGGGCACGCGAGGTTACATCGCAACAATTAAACGAAAACAAAGATAAAGATTACAACAATATCATTTATAATGATAACCAAGGATAAGGATACATCCAATAACCATGATGCGAGAATAATAAACATCACATAATTACATCCATGATAAATCTCTTAATAGAGTTACCAATGATCCTAACTATTACATCATTGTTTTAATATTACATTACAATCTTCTAATAAATGAATTACATTGAAATTCCCAACATGGGGATTGATACAAGAACAATGAAATTTGAACTACCAAGTGAATACTAGTACAACTCCAACTGCGGAAATGCTGAGAAGACAGGATGCTGATGGGGAACCCAACGGGTGCGGAGTACGTTCCACCCAACCACGTGAATTACAAGTAACTCACCCCCCGTGCTCAGAGGTGATGAGGAAGTTAACTCGACCATGAATGCCAAACCGACTCAACAACAACATAGTACAAAAACAAATACAACTCAAGGCATACAATGAAACACCATTGATGTTCACAAATCACATAACAAGTTAAAACTATGAAACTCATCACAATTAAACAAGGTATCACCAAATATACAAGTAACTAAATAGCAATCATAAACCAAATTCACAAGAATCAGAAACAACATAAAGATTACGATATCCAGAAGAACCGCAACAACATCCAAAATACATTTCCAAATAAATCTGAAACAATAAAAAGAACATGATTCCTTATAAATCTAAAACAACCATTCAATACACAAATCCAGAGGCAACCAGAAACAAGGCAACTGGGTGTCAAGTGGAGAGTGTCATCACATAGCTCTCATGGGATCCCCTGGCACTTCCTCCAACTGAGGTGCCGGCACCCATCTATGGATTCCCTAGCCCTCAAAAACAACATAAAGATACAATATCCAGAGGCAACTACAAAACAGAACACAAGAACCAAGAACAAGGGTGTATAGTGGAGAGTGTCATCACATAGCTCTCATGGGATCCCCTGGCACTTCCTCCAACTGAGGCGCCGGCACCCATCTATGGATCTCCTGGCCCTTCCTCCTAACTGAGGCACCGGCACCATAGGGTAGCTAATGCGGTGCCGATAATCTCTCATGAAGACGAGACTACGACTTTGCCGACCACGACCTACTCAGTCTATCACTAGTCTACGGTAGCCCTAATGCATAGACGAGGAATCTAGTTTTAATTATCTTGTGTGTTTTACTACCCATCCCCCTAAATTCTATTTTTAGGTTATCACTTGTTTAATTACTCTTACGTGGGTTCCCCTGAGCACTTCCTCTTACCCGAGGCGCCGACGCCCACGAAGAGCCACTCTCCCTATGACCCCTAACATAAATCAAAACTAGGCAAGGGTTGAACTAAAACATAATACCACAACAAGAACACGCGAGGCATTAACCCTCTTGCAATAATTCATAATCCAAAAGTCTTAACAAACCGTTCAACCCTTCCTAACATAAACCATCAAGTTTCAATCCCAAAAGAAAAGATTCAAGACGAGATTAACATTCAAAATGAACAAGCCTCTGGAACCAGGGTTCTCAATGAACAACAACTAAATCACAAATACACAAGGTTCCCACACCGCAACTAGAATAAAGGAAAACCATAAATAAAATGCACAAGAAAGACCGACAATTCATAGGGTTTCACAATTTAACCAAATAATCCACATTTCATCAAGACAAACAATCCACTTTCATCTATTACTTGCACTCAGTTACCATGATAAAGTTTTACCATAAATATTTTATAATGAAATGATTTTACCCTATTATTCAATTTTATTCAAGATAATCCATACAAACTAATATTCCTTTAAAATAAAGTAAAATAAATAATTATAATAGAATAAAGCAATATATATATATATTAAAATATCTAAACCTATATATAGCCACACTGAATAAATATAATAACAATCTACAATGATTCCCTCATTGGCAACACTAAACGATAACCATTTCGGACAAGAACCCGAAATGCATTTAAAAGGACTTCAAACCATTCACAAAAAGATTATTAAGTTCCAAACACGAAATATAACGAAATGCAGTTTTCTCGATAAAAATTCTACAACAACAGATCATGGCAAATTCTAATTTAAAATTATTTGTTCCACCAATTAAATAATATCCTATATTATATAACAACACTAATTAGCCTTTTTTTTTAAAAATATACTGCAAAATTTACATCTTAAATTATAATTATATTAACCAAATAATTATAAATTTCATTTTAAATAAATTATAATATTTAATATTTAATAAAATAAATATATATATATACCAATATATCTATATATATATATATTTATACATATATAACCAAAGAAATAAGAAATAAAAATTAAAATTAAAATTATAAAATTTTAACTTAAGGTCGTCGGCCTTTAAGACTGCTCGCAGCAGTCTACTGACTACTGCGCGCGGCAGTCATTAAGACTGCTGCGCTCAGCAGTCTGTCAGACTGCTGCGCGCAGTACTGACGCGGCAAGGGGCAGGGGAGGGGGTACGGCTCGCGCCGTCCCTCTCCTCTCCAATACACATTAATGAATTTTTATATATATATATTTTTAAAATTTCACTTATAAATTTTATTTTATCCTTAATTTATTTTTATAAAATAAAAATCCATCCTTTAGCAGGTACGGGCGCCGACAGGTACCGGCTATGAATTCGTATTTAGACAAAAATTTAAATAAATTTCAATGCAAGGAATACAAGTATTATATATATATATATATATATATATATATATATATATATATATATATATATATATATATATATATATATATATGGAATTTGTATATATATAAATAGATAATTTATAAAAGTCCATATAGAATAATATTCCAATCATAAGAACAGAAAGAACAGAATGACAGAATTAAAATTATTCACACACATACATTTATATAAGGATAAATTTCAACACTCATAAATAAATGTTTTGAGAGGTAGACTAATTTTTCCAACAAAATTTCAATTTGTAAATACAGAGTTTATTTTCTCAGGCTCAAACAATCTTTTCTTCAAAGCCAAATTGAAAGAATAATTGTAAAGCAACTTTTATAAATACCTAATTTGGTTCTTTCAATAATTTTACTATTCAATAATTTCTACCCTACAGGCTTTCTCTTTCTTTCATCAATTAATCATATTTAATCATTTATTTATCTAATTTCTTTTTCAAACAGAAACTGAAGAGAAGTAAGAGGAACCTGGATTCCTGTGTTGTTGACTGTTGATGAAGCTTGCTTGACCTCGATGGTCTCCACGAACAACTTCTCGTTCCTGCTTCCAAATCTCCTCTCCTAAATTTCGTGCTCGAACTCGAATCTCATGCTTAGTTTCAGAAGACTTCTCCAAAGCAACACCAGTAACAAATTCTTAGTTCCTTTCTAAAACTCTTCTTAAAATATAGTAAAAAGGTTCAAAAATATTTTCTAAGATTCAGAAATACAAAGCCAATATCTTGTGCAACCTCTGTAACAATAATCATCCCTCCTGAAAACTTACAAAAATTCTTAATTAAATAAAAGATATTGACAATTTCTTCTAAAAACTCTAAAAATAAAAAATAAAAGAAAATAATTCTTTAAAAGCCAGCTTTTTACTCAGATCTGTATTTTTATTCGTTCTCACAACTTTTTTTAATTCTTTTATTTGTTTTATTGTTTTAATTTTAATTTTTACCACTTTTCTTGCACATCACATTATCTATTTAATTTAAATAATTTATTCTAATAATTATCCTCCACCAGATAATTGATTAAAATAATTAAAACACATTTAATATTTATTTATCATTTAATAAAACACATGACCTTATAAAATTAAATAAAAAATTTAAATATTTAAATACAATTTATTCTAACATTAAAAATAAACAATTATTTCAATCACTTAAATAAAATAAATCATAACTTATAAAATGCCACCTTAAATAAAATACGACATAACACAACACAAACCACAAATGACGACAATTACAAAAATGGACAATACCAATCAACAAGACGGTCTGACATCATGGGACGAGATGACTTCATCGTCACCTCTGTTTCAACATTTAACCGTTGGGCTATTGGTGCTCGCCCTGTCCTGCCGAAGCAGGTGGAATCGAGACTTGTACCTACAAATCCTGCATACAAACGAAGTTGTGTACATGTGCATACATATATATAAAATCAAAGCATTAAATCGAAGTACTGCATTGTGAGAAGGAATCGCAACATAGCAGGGCACTCGCGAACGAGTGATGCCATATTTTCCTTCATCACACCTATTCTAACAATTATAATTTAACTGATAAAATAACATTTCTAAACTAACAATTCATCTTATGACATAATTCATTAAATCATTGCATCATATCATAATTCTGAAAATCAACTAATATAACCAACCATAATGTCATATGAAATAATCATGTCCATAATGAAATAACATCATCATCTAACGTCTAGCAAGCCAAATCAAACAATAATCATAACATCACAGTCACAAGTAGCAAACAAACGCATAGACAAATAATAAATCCAAACAGTAAGAGGAGAGGTATTACAGTTTCAGTGTTGAAAGTTCAAAAATCAGATCTATAGATGAGTTTCTGTGGCTTGATGACAATTTTGACAACTTTTCCAATCTTGCTCTTCAAGATATCTTCAATCCTTCTTCAACCTAAGATATGCAACAAAAACACAAGAGGAAAAAAGTATTTGTTTTTGGTGAATGGGGGTTTGCCTTGGTCAAACCCCATTTGGGTAATTAAACCTTGAGTTGAAATAATGAAACATGAAAATGAATGATGAATGGACAATGCTATGTTGCAACTACCAAACCATTAAATAAACCTTTGGAAGTATACAATATTGATCTTGATCTTGCATGAAATAGCTTCAATGGATGTGGATCTTGATGCTTGAATTAATGCTTTGAATACTTGGCTTGATCTTGAAACCTACATCACAATGTTAGCTCCAAAAACATGCATGATGCTTGAGACTTTTACATGATGCTTGAGATATTGATTGCTGCAATAAATCACTAATAAATCTTCTCTTGAATGCCCTTGGTCATAATCTTTTCTCTTGTGAAGTCACATAAAAATTCTAGGAAAAACTTAGACTTGATTTGATAAAATAACCTTATATTTATAGGTATGTATCCTTAATTTCTCAGAAATTAAAAATTACATGCCAAAATTGAAATTTGAATTTAGGGACAATAAAATACCATCAAAAAAATGTTTTAAAAATGGGTTCAAAGGCTTAGAGAGGACCCATTCAATGGGTTCTAGGCCCCTATTCTTGGAACACACATTGCTCAAGGTAAAGTGTTATGTATTGGCATTAATTGTTGTCGGGTTTCCCCTTTGGAAAATGTAATTTATTAGCCTTGTAGATGTAAAATAGGGATTATTAAGGCATAAGTAAGTCCATTTTAATTAAGAGGGCTTGAACAAAGTGTGAAAATGTAAAGGAATACATTTTTCTACACTACACATGTATATATGTATATGTGTATATATATGTTTATGTGTAAGAGTTGTAGGGATACACAACTTCGACCCTTTGAGGATGGGGATGTGTTTCTCGTACCAAAAAAGCATGTGGAGACATCTTGCTAATGTTTCCTTAATTTTCATTTAAAAGAAACAAAAAACCTTAAGAAAACGCTATGTTTTGACAAGTTTCCAAAAGAAAAAATAAATTGAAAAAGCTAGAAAACATCATGTGAAGTAATTTTGTAGGGTTTTGATAAGATATAATGCGACATGAGGTTATTTTATAGAAATTTGAGTAGACATGATGTGGCACGAGATCATTTTATAGAGTTAGTAGACACAATTCTTTCTAAATCATTGTTACTTAAAAATAAATAGCAACTACACAAAAATGAGGTATGTATTCCAAAAATATTGTAGCATTTAGCACAATACAATCTATTTCTAAACAAATTTCCATTTCCATTTACTTTCATTTCTAAAAATTTAATAGCATTTCACATAAAATTTTGATGTCTCAATATACCTGGTTAGGTCAATTTTTTGAATGTCATTCCATCTTACCCTTTTTTGTCTTCATACTAGTCTTAATGTCTTCCATCTTCTTAATCTTTACTCCTTTGGTAGTTAAATTTAAATTATAATAAATCTCAAATCTATAAATTATTGTTCAATGTTCCAATCTATTTTAAATTATAATTTTTTGAATTTTTGATTGAATTTTTGTTTTGAAATCAATTTCTTTCTTTCTTTTAGAATGCCAAGTGGGGAAAAATAAGGTTTGTACCCACTATGAAAGTATTGTGATTGTTTTCCACAACCAAAGGATATAGGTGGAACAATTAGCATCACATGTAAGCTTTGTGAAACATCATGATGAGGTTCTTACATGAGGGTGAGGGCTCATTTCCTTCACATACCTAGAAAAGGTGTTAATCCTTATCTAAATGAGATAAAATGATATGACGATGTTAGGGATCAATAAAGGATTGATGAGAAAGTGTCTAATTTGAGCTTTCATGCTTCAACGAGATGGGAAACTATTGCAACTCAAAATCAAAATAGAGAGTTAGAGGTGGATGTGTCTTCTAGAGATGTTCTTGTGACAAAAGATATGTAGTAGTAGAATATTATCACAAGAGACCACACATTGGAAATTCAAACCCCATTGGAAGATTATTTGATATGCAAGGTTGAGAAGTAGTTGATGTAGCGATTGCACGTTTCTTTTATGCAAATGAAATACTGTTTAATGTTGCTCACTCACGTTTCTATGAAGAGATAGTCCAAGCTATCTGTAATAGACCATCTATGGATGAAAAGATTTGCACTACTCCAATTAATAAAGAAAAAATCAATTAGAGCAAAAAACTACACCAATGATTTAAGAGTGTGGTCTACAAAAGGATGGAGTATTGTGATGGATGGGTGGAAAAATGCTATAAATTGTCCAAGGTGATCCCACAATAGTGGTTTACACTTTTTGGGACATCCTAATTTTTGCTGATATCACATATTTTTAGAAAATATAATGATTTAAGCTTTGAAAAGTTTCATTTAAAGGATTCCAATTGAAGAGGGTTTGATCAAACCACCTTAGATCAAACCCCCTTGGATAGAACCCCACTAGTTTTAAACCATACCTATAACAGATTCTCCTTTACACCTATCAAAATGGCGATAAAAAACCACATTTGATTTACCTTTTGGGGGATCAAATGAATTCATTTAAAATTTATTGTTTGTAACTATGCAGTCATTATTATAAGCTTCCCAAAAAGTATAATTTTAAATTATTTAATTTGATTATTATATTTTTTTTTTATTTTTTGTGAATGTAGGTTTTTCATCAAAAATCAAGCTCTTTGTTTTGCACATGTGGAAAAACAGTAGATTATAAAAAAAATTAAAAAAATATCTATTAACTTGATATTGATGTCCTTGATCCAACCAAAAAAAAAGAATTTCGATACATACAAAAAAGTTTTGTTAGCAAGTAAACCTATGTCTAAATTGTAATTGGTTTGACTTTAAAACTTAATTAAGAAAAAAATATTCAATAAAACACTATGAAACCAATTGCATGAACTAGATATCGTAGTTACAAATCTAAATTCGAAAAAAAAAAATCCTTCATAGAAAAAAAGTTATGTTAGCAAGTACATATCACTCTTTAAAAATGGTGTTTACTGTTAAAAACTAATTTTTGAAGGAGATGGAAAAAGAAATGCAATTTGATTCCAATTTTTTTTTTAAATATATATTTAGAATCTATAGAGAAAATGTCACAAATCACTAGCTTGCATCATCTTCAAATTCCTCATGGTTTAGCAGCTATAGGTGCCCGAAAGTGAAGATTTAATTAAAAAAATTCAGTTCAATGTCAAGTTTGACCAAAAAGTGTAAACCACTAGTGTGGGATCACCCTCCACTACTTAATATAATGGTAACATGCAACAAAGGGACTTATTTTTTGGAGGCAATAGATTGTTCAAGGAAAGAAAAAAATGTAGAGTTCCTTCATAACCAACCATGTGATGGCATTGAGGAGGTGGGGGCATCACATGTAGTCCAAGTTGTTACAGATGCTACCCTTGTTTGCAAAGAAACATGTATGTTGGTGCAAAAAGAGTACAAGCATATATTTTGGACACAATATTGTGGTATTCATTGAATAATGCACTCAAATATATTGGTAAGTTCCAATGGATTTTATATCTCATTGAAAATGACATAAAAATATAGATGTTCATATGTATCCATCACCATACACAAAGCATTTATCATAACTTTCCAAGGTGGAACTTCTCAAACTTGTTGATACACGATTTGCTTCTTATTTTATTCTTCTTGAGCATATTTGTGAAGTCAAAGGAGCTTTGTGTTCCATAGTAGTTATTGATGCATGGGTAGCTCGGAGACAATCTACATTAGATACTGCAATTGAGGTGAGAGGTATAGTCCTTGATGACTATTTTTGGGTTAGTGTTAAATTCGTTGTGGACTTTATTAAGCCCATACGCGAGGTGATTAAATTTTTAGATTCAAACAATCCATGTTTAGGAGACATTTATGAAGAAATATATTCCATGTGTGAAAAAAATAAGAAAATAATAGATGCAAGAGATCTTTCTCTATATCCTATGATAAAAAAAAGGATACATTAAAGATGGAACAAACTTAACACACCCCTTCATTGTGTTTCCTATGCCTTAAATCCTAAATGGTATGATATAAAAGTGACCAATAAGAGGGATCCATATGATAGTATAGAGGTAATGAAGGGATTTTGGGCTGCAATAAAAAGTTTATGGCTGGGGCGAGGATGCTTAAATTATGAGGACTTAATGGAAAAAGTTTTCACATTGGCATGGTTATTTTTCTTTCATGAAAGATTTATATGATATACATGAAAATAAAGACCCTATAGAGTGGTGGTGGAACCATGGAGGTGAAACCCCTAAATTGCAATCATTTGCAATAAGATTGCTCTCACAAGTAGCCAACTCTACATCTTGTGAGAGAAATTGGAGTACTTATGATTTTATTCATTCACTAAAGAGGAACTCAAAGAAGAGAACTTGTTGTACATTCATAGCTCACTTCACCTTCTCTCTCATGTAGAGCTTAGGTACAAGGAGGGTCCTTTAGCAAAGTGGGACCAAATTTCACCTAATGGAGAAGTTACAGCCTTGGTGGATGAAGTGGTTGGAGCAAATGGCCTCAATGATTTACCCCTAGTTCTACTACCAATGGAGGAACATGAGTTTGAGAGCAATGAGTATTTGGAGAACATCATATCTAAAGACCTAGAAATGGATGTCATAGAAGTGCAGACAATATATTTATGATTTCTAACTTTTATTTTTTGTATGTGTATCAGTCTATCAAGCTATCAACATTTCTAAATTTCATTATGTAATATAAAAAATGTAGCATGAATTCTTTGAATCTTTCACATTTGTATGTTTAAACTTTAAAGTTAATGTTAAACTTTACCAATGTTCTTGTTTTGAAAATTCAATGTCATGATGTTTTTATTTTTAATGTGGAAAATTTATAAATTATTAAATTATATTAAAAAATGGAATCTCCAAGTACCTTTGTCTCATTTTTCAAAAATAGGCGTACTATTACTGGTACCAATCTCCCATACCAATACTAGTACTTGTCTCCCAACAACTATGTACATACATACATACATATATATACATATATCTATACACATGCATATGTATGCAGATATATATATACATATATATGTATATGTATATATATCTAGATACATATATTTGTGTATATATAGATAGATATATAGTAATTAAAGATTATTATTACATTGAGAATATGTGAAAGATGGTAGTGTACAATTCAAACTACTACAAACCAACCAACATATATTCTTACCAAAGCATTTGGAGGACTAAAGTTTGATTTTTTTTTGAAGAATTCTCGATTTAACTATAATCCCTTTAAATTAAGAAAGGATGTTAACATATTAATCCTCTAGATTAACACATTTATATTTTGTTTACAATTTTTAATAATTTTTTGTTTTGATAGTTTAACCATTCCATTACCGCCTTTAAAATAAGAATGCAATCTTCATTTTCAAAACAATAAGATTACACCATTCTATCTTGCTATATTACATCATGAACTTGACAAGTAGGAAAGCAAAAAGGAAGTAAAAAAAATAATTGATCTAATTTACTTTAAATTTACATAATTAATTAAGTCTCATGATACAAACATCTCTAGAGATTTTATTGATATTTGATCTTTTGCAAAAGAAACCCTATAAATTTTGAATATTCTTTCATATACGTATGTCATCTTCTATAGTACCCAAAATTTGGGAAAAATAAATTTCCTTTTTGGAAGGTCCATGAAAAATAGGAAAGGGTAAGCCTTTATAGGAGTTGGTTCTTAGATATCTCTATTGTCCTAGAAATGAAGTTGTAATATGGGTTGTCAAAACACGCTTGATCTTGATGCATGTACCCAAGGTCAAGGGACATGAACAAGGTGATTATGCTATCCATGAGTTATAGTTATAGGACTTCAAATTTTCAGAGTCAATCAATTGCTTAATAAATCAGATCCATATAAAAGCATTGAACGTTTTAATATTTTTAAAAGTTGTGTAGATTGTTGGATATGTGAAGTCCAACATAAATCCTCTTGGACTTCCTATTTTTTCCCTCCAATTGCACATCTGTTTGAATTTCTTAGATATGGATATATTTGTGGATAACATATGCAATCATTTATTATCATTGTATAGCTGAAAAGCTTGCTGTTGTATGTATAAACAAAATAGAGATATAAATATAGAGATTTCCCTCCTTCCTATGGATGTAGCCAAATTGGTGAACCACGTATATCTGGTGTCTTGTGTTCTCATTGATTTAAATCTTGTGTCTTTAATTATATTTTTTGCATTTATTTATCTACACTTGTTATCCAACATAGATATCGAAGTGTTGTATAGTTAATTAAATGTTGTTTCCTACATCCAAGATCATGCTAATTCTTATGGATTCTAGAATTTGTGCTCTATAGATTACATTAAAGCATGTGATAGTGAAATAGATAAAATTATGACAGTTGTATTGCTCTGAGGCATATCTATATCAATTGAAATTCTCTAGAACAAAAAGATTAAAATTTGTAAATGCACCTCAAAATAAAAGATGATTAATTGTAGTATCATGTACAGAGATATGTGTGGATTGATGGTCCTAAGCATTCTCATTGAGAATTATAGATAATCTTCCTTAAATAGTAAAAAAAAGGGAGAAATGATACCCTTATTTCTTTAGCCTTTGAAGACCCTTTATGAGGGAATAGTTTAGTCTAAATATTTTAAAATAAGTAAGGATTGACAAAGAATAAAATATTTTTAAGGAGATTGGATCTACGCCAACTAAACACCTTATGATAAATCTGCCTTCAACACCAACAATTTAGAAGAAATGAGTATTTTCTTATTTCAAACTTGTAGAATTCAAGTACAGTATTTGAGCATTGGCATATTGACACAAGAGCTACTCACTAATTCAAAAAATTAAAATGTCTCCATGGTCACTACAAAGGACACTGGCAAATCACAATAGAATGGGAAAGTGCTATCCCATTAAGGTAGGTAAGGAATGCCAATTTGGAATGCTAGGGGTAATAAGATAAACAAATAAGGGCATAACACAACATATTTTTGTCATGAAAAAATTTCAATTCCAAATAGACCAAAAAAATATTTGAATACATTTTCTATCACAATTGTAACATGAATTGGTCAAATATCCAAATATCCAAAAAAGTCCAGAGCATGGACACAATATCTAGAATATGAATGCACACAATATTTCAAATGATATGGAATTCACATGAAATAAAGGAACATAATGAAGTTTTAATTAGACACTGATCACCTTAAAAACAAATAACAAAAAACAATCCCAAAAAAGATAGAAGAAATCCCAACAAAAGAGAAACCCATATTCATAACTCCCTCGAACAACCATGATGGTTGGCTTGGCTCTAAGGGACTTGACTAATTCCCTTCCATTTCATCATGCCGAATATTTTCCATGTCATCATCACCAGTTGTACAATTGAATCATTAGTACTTTGACGTGAATCAAGCGTACCTTCATGTTGTTGTGATTCCTATGTTGTAGAATACAATTCAAAATCTACAAGATTGGACAACAATGTGTTGGCCACTTCATTTGGTGAAACATCGACCTCAGATAGACTAAGGATGTTCTTCACCACAAAAACATCGACCTACATGTTGAAATAAAATGTGTCACTAGGATGCATGTCTTCCATGAGTGCTTTTGGATTGAGGGGTCATATACCTATCCTTTTGAATCTTGCCATGATGTTAGCCACTATCAATGATTTTTTAGTGACTTGCTACCTAGTTCTTCTAGTTCTTCCCTCCTAATTTTGATGTTTGTAAACCTTTCCGTCCACACTTCTCATTTATATTTGAAGTATGATTTAAAAGCTAAAAAACCACTCACATCAATGGGTTGTAGGTTATGTGATGTATGTACCAATAATTTAAGAAAATCAATACTCAAAATCCTTGCCTCTTGGATTGTTGTAACAACACGGCTCCAATGGCCATCAAGTATAAGAAAGTACCTATTTTTGGGTGACACACCACTTGGAACTAACTATGAAAAGTTGTGCAATTGATTCATAAAAAAATCTTTCATCATCCATGCATGTGGTTAGACTGCCATGCAAGCACCCAATTTGTTACCAATAATGCAATTTTTTAGTTGCTTTTTACCCTTAAAAATAGAAGCCTGGTATGTTTTGTCCAATAACATTAACAAAGCAGAGAATGGTTATCCATTCTTGACTCTTAAGAATGATGTAAGACACACTCCTACTACCTCTTTTCAATAACACCCTCATGACACTATTTCTCTCTGCTTGAATACTAGTTTCATCATAGTTCCATGTTTTTTGAACTCCATATGGATTCACATTATACGCTTTGGAAATGCCATGTATAAAATAGACACAACATTAGGTATCAGGTTTAGTGCCTTATCTCTGTCAAGGCCTTATGTTCTCCTCAAGGTAAGTTTAGGATGACACCTCTTAACCTAGTCCACCATGACTTACTAGGCAACCCATCTTTAAATGGGTTGGGTCTAGTTTGGCATATCCAGGCTATCTTTGTCTTGAGATTGATAATCTCAAGGCCATGGCCAATTGTATCCATCTATTTGCATCATTCCATAACTAAATCCTCTTTAGTTATTGTCAACACAGCTGGAGGACCTTTCTTTAATATGGATGTTATCCCACCTAACCAAATGGTGAGAGTGGTTGTTGGGATTCTCCATTTTTTTACTACAACTCTTGTGGATAAATACCATTATCTTCAACATCTGGAAGAGCTTTGTCCATGCCCTCCTTCATCCATTCTCATTCTTGTGATGTGCTCTTGCATTCTCACAAGTGCGCTAACTTGAACAACTATCTCAATAGGTTCTAGAGTGGTCTCAACATGAACTTGAGGCTCTTGAGATGGAGGGAATCTAACTCCTCTTTTTAGAGGCATGGTTGCCTTCATTCTTCTTGGGCCATTGTGGATCCTCATTCGAGCTTTGTTCATCATATGTAGAGAAGAAAATACATCATTCGACAACAATTTTGATATTTGGTTGTCATTTAAATCTTTTTTGTACAAAGTTAAGGAAACATAAAACCTAAGGTATTCAACTTGAATATAATGAGCAATGGAATTAAATTTTTAGTATATTTTGCATACAATAAAACTTATTATACCATTCTCATAACTAGTAACAATTTTCTGTGTGTAGGTTGAGTTTGGTAGCTTATAATGATGATGCTTGAATAAAATATTAGTAATTTATGGTTGAAGAATTTTTTAATTTTTTTAATTTATGTGTATAGTTTTCTAGTTTGTATTGTATAAGATGTTTACAATTTGGTTTTATATTTTTTTACTTTGATTTTTTTGATTAGGTAAGCAAAGATTTTGAAAGGGCCCTGACCCTTTTACAACTAGAAAGCTTAGCAGTTAGTACATCAAGACATGGGACAACAACACAGTAAGACAACAACAAGAAATTGCATATGAATTCAACAAAACAACAAAGTAGGACAAGCCACCAAGCCAAAAGAAGCTGCAGAACAACCAACAAAAACAAGTCACCCCAAGGGTGAAAAAACTAGATGGTCCTCAAGCCTTTACAAGAGAAATAAATGGGACCAAACAACAAAATAGGTCTACAAGGACCTGAACCATAAATATTCTTTGAATCAAGCTTCATAGCCAGCATAACAAGCCAACATGCCACCCTCCTTGCTGCCAAAATAGCAACTTGAAACAACAACCACCCCAAGGGTGGGTGAAACAGACCATTCTTCAAACCTTTACCAGTAGGATTTAGTAGGTCTTGAGACCCAAACCACTAGAAGACAACTAAGCCCATCATGACATCTTGATAGAACCTAGGGCTAAGAGCACAACTAACATAACAGGCCAACAAGCCACCCATCAGGCTATAAAAGCAACAACCCATAACAAAATCCACCCCAAAGGTGGCCATGATAACATGAACGTCAAGGCCTCCATAAAGCAACACCATCCAAATAACAACACCTTTAAAATATTAGCTCTTATAAAAACTCCTGTCCTTCTCAGAAAGGGAATCCGTGAACACAATAAAACTCAAAGGAACAACAACTAGTTTTAAGCACCACACTGCCCAATGAACCAACTCTATCTCCACCTCTATAAGAGAGAGATCCACTCTATAGGAGAGGATGAGATGAGAACCAAAACTATGAGATCCAACAATCTCTTACCCAGAACAACTCCACCTCAAAAGGAACCAACAAAAAGAAAGGGGACAACCCACTGTAACTACAACAACCATATCCACCTCAATAGGAGAGGGCTCCACCTCAGTAGGATCTGTCTCCACCTCCATAGGAGACCCCAACTGTAGCACCCAGTAGGATGCCGACATTGGTAGAATGAAAACGCACCTTATCCCAAGGTAGCACGGGCAACAAGTAGCAAAAAAGAGCAATAAGAAGCAACTCAACCAACAGGAAATTTTGAGCTAAAGCACCCTCCACCAACAAAGAAGTAGCAAAAGACAGTTCAATTAGCCAAGAGTCATGGAAAAAAATACCCCAAACAAACTCAACACTCCAAACTCCCATAGCCAAAGAAGTATTGCACCAGGAAAAACCACGACAACACAAAAAACTCATAAACCAGTTGATCAAGAGGGGACCAGAGCAAGACCCAAACCACTTCGAATAAAGACAAGGGCTCCTCCGCCCAAAAGGAGCATTCTAAACTGCCAGGAAAAACCAAACTCCAAAGGAGTGAAAACATATCTGGAGAACATCGAGAGAACCACTCCAAAGGCCAACAACACGAACCCACTAGCCACCAAAAAAGAAGAAGGTTGAAACAGAGACCCCTGCACCGATAGAGAGAAGCAAAACCCTAAAATTTCATGACCCCCCACAAAGCCATGGTCTCCAACCAAGATCTGGAGAGTAAGAGAGAGGAGAAGAACAAAAGAAGGGCTCGACCTCTCAACCACCGATTAGGGCACAACAGTGCAACCAACCGCAGTAGGGTCAAAGGCCATGCAAAAGAAGAAGCAAAATCGAGAGCACCAAGCACAAGGTCTAACACTCTCAGACAGGAGGGAAAACACCAAACCAACGTTTCCAATAGACACCAACCATAGAATGCCTAACAATGAAGGAGAAAAGTTCTCAAGTGACAATACCCAACAAACAAAAATAGATATGAGAGAAAAAGATAGGCTGCCCGCACTGCCACCCCCAAGCAAATTCCAATGAAAGCAAAATGACAAGACCTTCCATTGGTCACCATAAAGAAACGAAACCAAACAAGTTTTTTTGAGCCAATTTTTAGAGGAAAAAAAGATGCCACCAAAAGACAAGGGATCTGCCCAAAAAGCCCCATATGCGATCCCTCCACCACAAGCCATAGCCACCAGATCTTTGAGAAACGCAAGCCATCATCATCATCCTCCAAATCAGCTCCACCATCCTTAGATTCACCAGAGAAATTCAAACCTAAAACTAAAAACCCCATATATGTACATGAAAATTACAATGACTACATGATTTACATCCTATAGAATAGATGTGCATTTATAGAACAACATTGACATCATATAGAAGAGGTGGTCATTAACAATTTAGAAGAGATAGGTATTAACAGAACAAAATTTATATCATATAGAAGAGGTATCCATTAAAAATTTAGAACAAACATGTATAACTAAAGATATAACTAAAAACCCCATATATGTACTTGCAACATGGTGACTAGAACATTTACATCCTATATCATAGATAGGTACATTAATTGTATAACTAAAGATATACATATATGCAGTTACAGTTTATTGGCTATAACATTTGCATCCTATAGAAAAAATAGGAAGTAACAGTATAACTAAAAACCCCATATATGCACTTACAATATAGTGGCTACAATAGTTACAATCAGATGTTAAAAATTTAGAACTGATAGTGGGATATACACAACACATAGGCATTTACAGAACAACATACATACATCATATAGAAGAGATGAACATTAACAAAACATCATTTACATCATTTATTGAATCCATTCGTTTATCTCATTTAGAGAACAATATTTATATCATATACACAGTAAATAGGAATTTAAAGAACAACATTTACATCATATATGCAATAGATAGACATTTGTAGAACAACATTTACATCATATAGAAGAGATGGTCATTACCAAAACACTATTTACCTTATTCAATGAATCCATTCATTTATTTCATTTAGAGAACAACATTAAAATCATATACGTAATAGATAGGCATTTAAAGAACAACATTTACATCATATATGCAACATATATGTATTTACAAAAAAATATTTACATCATATAGAAGAGAAGGTTAAATAATACACAATAATATAGTGAATACACCGTAATGGTCATGAACAATAAAACTAAAAATCCCATAATAGATACAATGGATACAACCTTTACATCGTAAATAACAAATGTAATGGATAGGACCTTTACATCATAAATAATAGATACACAAAAATAGATTAGAACAAATAGGAATCACCATTAAAACTAAAAAAACCCATATATGCACACTTACAATACATTGGATACGACATTAATACCATATAGAGTAGATGGGCACAAACAATTTAGAATAAATATGCATTAAAAATACAACTATAAACCCCATATATGCACTTACAACATAGTGCCTAAAGCAATAACATTGTACAAAAGAACTAGGCATATGTAAACTAGTAGAATACTTGGAAGAATATGCAACTTGTTTTTGTTAATCTTTAGCTGCTATCTCCTCTTCTTATGCCACTATCACTACTAAATAATAGAACATGAGAGAAAACAAAGAATAAAATAGGCTGTGAAATTGGTGATGGATTGAAATGAGATAAATGAGTGGATTCAATGAATGTTATGCCTATTTAAATTGGTGATATTAAATCAATCTTGAATGCTTGTTTGGTATGAAGTGTTAAATTTTTGTCATATTGTCTTAACTTGTGAGCCATCCACCATAAATTGTGTTACTCATAAGGTTTGGAGAATTTTTTTTTGGCCATTAATTTGAGATTTGATTGATTTGGTTGAATGCTTGAATGCTTTGAATTGATTATTTTTTGTCCTCTTGTTTTGATGGCTTCAATGGTGAGCCTTACACCTTCACTGTTTTTCATGCAGGTATTAAAGGAGGAAGTGACAAGTAGTTGGGCATTTGAGTTTGATCAAAGAGACACATGGCCATGGTTTTTGTTTAAACAAGATTTTATAATTGAAAAGTTGAGATCCACTATGATTTGTATGTGATTGTATGATGGGACATAATGACATAGTAGCTATTTTAGTAATCACATAAATTTATAATGGGTATGTACCTACCATATGTAAGTGGGAGTATTAAAGTGTTTTGTTTACACATATGTGTAGGAACTTATATGAAATACTACATATCTTCGTAGCGTGGAATGTGTATGGGGTGTCAAAAGTGAATTTGATATTCACTGACATACAAGACTCTTTTGACCGCCACCTTTTTGGGGCAAATAAAAAACAATTATAAAACAAAAAATGTGTGAACATTGTTTGGTTTGAATTGATTTACTTTTTGGGGATAAGTTGAATACATAATGGTTAATAAAGTGCTCCATTGAGGGGCCCATTTTGATACTCCTATACCCAGTATAGGACCTCGTTGGGCTACCAGGCCCTCTCACCTAGTATTTGATTTTGCTATTTCCAAAATTATTAGTTGATAAAATTAGACCATTTTTTAAATTCAATTAATTTTTTTCTTTTAATTTGATGAAAATTTTCAGATTTACATTACATAACATGCTTATGATACCAAAAACATGTTAAAAATATTTATGAAAGATAGAAAGTATTTTCAATAGTATAATTATTTTTTAATATCAACTCATAAACAATATTAAAATCTAATAAATGGAAGTTAAACAATTTTTTTTAAATGACAACAAATTTTGAAACATTATTCCTAATAAAAATAAACAAATTTTATTGATTCTTTAAAATAATGAATTAAAATTTAATAAGATAAAATAAAACTATCCTTTCGTTGAATATAATTCAATAAGATATGAGAATAATCATTAATCATTATTACTGTTGAAAATATAAATATTAAAAAATAATAGTCTGACAAAATACTTTCACTTTATTGGCTGGTTGACCGTAATTTTATCTATGCCAAGAGTAATAAGTAAATTTAAAGATATTATATTGGACGGGGATAAGTTTTTCTTCGCAATCTGATTTTTAATTGACTGAACTCAATTTCACTCGATTCTTTCCACCATGATTGGCATCCCATATTGGGGATTGAGAGTGATAAAGGAGACAGGCGCATGCCTATACCTGCTACTCACACTAAATCTGAAGCTCTTCACGATCATAGTCACCACAACCTTTGCTTCTAACAAGCCATAGTTCTGGCCTATGCACGCCCTTGGCCCACTAGAAAATGGAATGAAGGCATAGGGATGATTGTTTGTAGCTTTGCTTACTCCCTCTCTGAAACGCTCTGGCCTGAACTCATTTGCATCACTTCCCCAGTACCTGGGATCCCTGTGCACTGCTAATATGTCTCCCACCACATTCACACCCTTGGGAATTATAAAATCATCTCTTAATTTCAAGTCTTTGAATGCCTGCCTGATGACGCCTGTTCCAGGTGGGTACAATCTCAGAGTCTCGTTCATTATCATCCCAATCTGTGACACAGAAAATTGCTAAATTATTTCAGTCATGTATCTCTTGGCAGGGCTTCCTAACCCAAAATTTGTTTACCATACTTACAATTTTGAGCTTTCCTAAACAATCCATGGTGGGATTACTGTTTCCACAGACTGCAGTCACTTCTTCATGAGCTTTTTGTTGCCAATCCTGGTTGAGTGCCAACAGGAGTATTGTCCATGATATCAGAACACTGGTGGTTTCTCTACCTCCCAAGAAGAATGTCTTGCACTCGTCCATCACTTGCTGTGCTGTGTAGCTGACATTCTTTTCATCTGAAGAAACGTTCTCTACTTCTGAGAGTATCAAGCCAAGAAGATCATCCCCATATGACCCACTGTCTTTTCTTTTCTCTATAATCTGTTTTAAGTTATTTTCCAATCTCCTACTCCGCTTCCAAGCCTCCAAATTTGAAGGCATAGGGATATATCTTTTTGAAAAGCATAAATAGGAATTCGGATTAGTATTTACAATATTCAAACCAAACAAAATCTCAAATTGCTCCTTCTAAAGAGAGCCTTTTAGGTAATCATGTCATACCTGGAACCTGGCAGCCACAGATATCGAATACTGTGGTTCATTATGTCCTCTAAACCCCTGATGTCTTCGTATATTTCTTTTCCCCCTTTGCTGTAGTCCAGTGCAAATCCCACATCATAAAAATGTCTGCAGTAAGCCTGTCCATAAAAGCAGTTAGCTCTAATTCACAGGGCTTCTCTGCAGCTTTCTTTATAATCTCATTCCATTCGTTTACCAATTGACCTGTGCACATGGACATGCTCTCAACAGAGGCCTGTACAGTTTACACAACCATTCTCAATAGTAAGCTGAGATTCAAAAGCCCAAAAAAATCACTTTGTAAAACATGTTCAGAATTGTATAATAGGGTATAATATATGGAAGTAAGGAGAATGAATTGAAGGACAGGTTTATGGAGGAATCAAAGTAAGAATGTAATGACCACCTTAAGTTTTTCCATATGAAAAGCAGGCGCCACAATTCTACGCTGTTGATGCCACTTTTGACCATTGACAATGAAAAGTCCATTGCCCAACGCCACAGAGAGCATCTTCTTAACCATTGGAGACCTTCCACAGTCAGCAGAGTGCTTGGAAGAAAGAAGTTCTCTGAGAAGCTCTGCATCGGTTAAAGCTATTCTGGGTTCATAACCAAACCATATAACATTTTTGTCCCCTGCACAAACATTAATCCAGACATAAGAACATACAACCTTAGTCTTTTAAGAAACAAAACAGTCATCTGTGAGAAAGAGACCATATATCTGTGACCGCTTGACTATAAAAGGGAAAACTCTGTGTCTGATGTCATGATTTATTGAAGGCATGTCCATGAGCAACTGCTGCTGCATCATGTTTGCAATATCGAGAAGATTGCCAATCATGAAGCGGGGAGGAGGACCTTTGAAACCCCGTTTTTGCAGAGCTCTGTAAATCATCCATGGCCTCCATAAGTACTTTATCACAAAACCTACGAAGAATGGGCAGATCCCAACCAAAATTATGACTATGAAAGAATTTACAGCTGCTTCCGGTAAATCCATGAAGCCCAGAGCTATGAGAGTACAGTAGTGGAACTTGTTATGGAAAGGGAATCGAGTTGTGGAAACAAAACATGAGCAGAGCTGTGAGTCGTGACTTGGATATTCTTCTCGTTGACCAATTTGCTGGCCGTCCACGTCGTGTTTAATATTTTAAAGCTACATCAGCATTGATATTATCTTATCACAAGAAAAAATAGTAAAATACTTAAAAAAAGACAAAACATCACTTCGTTGCCGGAAGAAAAATCTAAAATGCAACTAGGGGAGAGGACCCAGTAGTTGAGCATGTTTCAATAGTTGAGATAGTTTTTGTTAATATAATGCCCAATAGTTGTTTATATAATGCCAATAGTTGTTTATATAATGCCAATAGTTGTGACTTTACTACCCATAATTAAACAAAATGTATTCTTTTGATCTAAAAAGTAACCAATCATGTGATGCCACATCAGCATGATGTGAATGCACAAGTATTGGTCTCACTTTTTTTTTGGGCCTTTTTAGACACTTTGACAAAAAGCATGTTGATGTGGCATCATATTTGATGATGTGGCCTTGAAACGAAAGTTATAAGCAGGGGACTTGCCAAGTAAGCTGCTGTAAAAAATTGGGAGTGATTTGAAATTTCCACGTAGGATAATTAGAACCGTGAAGTTAGGGTGCACCACTACTGGGTCCTCTCCCCTACTCCAAGACATGGAGGCTAAAGAATTGAATGACACAATTAATATCATAACCAGTATTTATAAAAGAGTTCGGTTTTATACGGAACATTGATAAAGAGGGAAAGATTGTATTTTAGTCTTGTGGAGGATAATGAATGTCCTAGATTGAAAAAAATATTAGCATATCTATTTTATTATATAGTTTATATAGAAGACATCAAGAGATCGATTCTAGGAATCCAAAATGACAGTAATATTTATATTTGTGTTTTTGTTATAATATTTTCTTTAAAGGCATCATATGCAATAAGAGTGTCATCATCTACTCTACTCTATATCTTTATCTTTATTTCTCACTCGATCTCCCTCTCACTCATCTCTTTATCTCTTTCTATCCATATCCTTCTCTACGTATATCTCCCTATCTATCTACCTCCCTATCTCTTTATCTGTTTCCTATCCCTGTCTATCTCTTTATATCAGCCATCTCTCCCTCTCCCTCTCGCCCCCTCTTGTTATCTCTCCCTCTTCCCCATCTTCTCTCTCCCTCCTCTACCTATCTCTCTTCCTTTCTCTCCCCATCTCTTGCTCCCTCCCTATACCCCTATCTATCTCTATATCTCAACCTCTTTGTTCTTGTACCTTAATCTAAGTCTTTCTCTCCCCATTTATCTATCTCAATGTAACCAGGCAAAAGCTAGATTTAAGATCACATTTATATTTACACACAAATAGCTAAAACTTGATGCCATTGTAAACATCTCTCAATGTAATCAGACAACCCCTTCTACTCTGGTTGGCTTGCCACCTATGACCTACACACTTGTCAACCACATAACCACAACACTGGATAAAATCCGTATTAAAGCTTAATCTGACTTTCCTGACTAATATTTATTATATACAATGGTTCTGTCATAATTTAATATTCAAACCTTTATCTGAATTATCCAAGTCGAATACATAAGCCTTAAATTAATTCAATATGCATTTAACAAGGGCTCTGACCACCGAGGTAATCTATTTATTTTCACAAACCCTTTTATGTCAACAGAGATGATGCAGATGTTTCCAAACTCACATCTGTGAAATTAGCATCATCCCTGTTAATAATAAATGTTTTCTTTGATGCATCAGGGAGCCCAAGTTATCAATGTGTTGGCGTGATTGTAGATACATGCTGAATCAATTCCAACAGTGTGCAAATTGAGTCCTCCACCATAGAGTTTCATCTGAGATCTCATCATTTGAGGTATGATGAACGAACATAAATTTCCACCTCAGGCTCATGGTTTCTGATCATTGAAGAAATAGAAAACCAAATAGAAAAGAACAGAGGCCCAAGATCTAAAAATGAATGGCAACAGGCGACGCAAAATGGTTCCTCTGTATAAACAACCATAGAGATTCAATCTATAATTTGCTTTAACAATGTTATTTTCCAATAAATAGAGGAAATAAAACTTGAAAAACTATAAAACAATTCCATTTCCCTTCCCTTGATATTATAAAACATTTTTTACATCCTTCAAAGTTGTACATAGAGCATGAAACAAAAATATAAACAACTCTGGAGTAGATTTAATTCCCAAAAATAGAAAACAAACATACCTTAGAATAGGAATAAATCGAGTAAGGTACATTAGACTGAGTTGGGGATAGAGCAGTAGATGTGGAATTTTGAGGTGAATCAGTAGGCGAAGAACCAGTACAGCAAAATTTTAGCCAGTCCCACACTATAAGTTGGGGTTCCATCTGGTTTATAAAGCCCATAATTTCTTTCAGACTTTGGGCCATTTTTCATATCCTCGTTGAATAATGCAAATATGTAAGCCTTCACTTCAAGTTTTGGCCTCAAGGGAATTCCCTGGTTCTAAGCCAATCGCTGAATCAAATTTCCATTATAGATTTGAGCATTCTGGGGAGTTGCTCCTGCTTCATTAGAGTCGCCCACTGAAGGCCATCCAGTTTCAGAGACTGTGATTTCTAGATTAGCAAATCCTAGTGCAGAAAGTGCAGAGTAAATTGCATCTATCTGTGCATACAACATGTTATCATAGCGAGCGTTATTGTTTGGATCAACCACCCCTCCATTTGGTTCAAACAATACATATTGTAGAGAAACCTGATTTGGCTGATCCTTACATGCAAAGTATGGATAAGCATTTATGAAAAATGGAGCACCAATCTGGGACAGGAAACTTAAAAATGGTTTCATTGTTGTTGCAAGATCTCGCCTGAAGGAACCTGAAGATGGAGGGAATGAGTGTCCAAGCACAGCAAGGGAATGGGGATTGGTTACTGTAATATTCATGTCTGCACCAATGCTGGCAAGGGCTGAATGAATGTTTTTCATTGCACGAAGCAGTTTTGCAATTAGCTGTGTATGAGTTCCTGTGAGCACTTCATTTCCCACTGCTATACCTGTGATTCTTGTAGCTGGAAAATACGCTTGGATGTTTTCTCGTATCCATTGAGTGGGATGATCAAGAGTGGTCATGCTGGCAAGATATTCATTTCCCATGCCAACGACTAATTCTATACCAGAGTTTGAAAATGTTTTGAGAACAGTCCCATTTACACTGTATAGTTTTATGTTGTTGATGTTGTTGCTTTGTGGGAGATCAACTACTTCCTCGGATGGAGGCAAGTTGTCTGCTACTTGTCCATAATTGATTCCTACATTGGTAGCACTTATAATGGATGGAGCAAATGTAAGAAAGAGCATCGCATGGGAATTTATCAGGGTAACTTTTACAGAGTAGGAGAAATACCATAACAAGTTAATTTAATCTACTTTAGAACTAATGTCCACTAATGGCCAAAATAGTCAACATGAATATTTAAAAAGTAAAAGATTAGTGCTTCTCTAACAAAGTAGAGCACAATTTCAGTAAACCCTAACTTGTGAGCCATGGTGTTTGGAAATTCAGGCAACTAAAAAGGAAAGTCAAAGTTTATAAAGCTGATGAATTGATCTATAGAGAAAAAGTAATATCTGATTATTTACCCTCATTGGTTTTACACAGTCCAATCTTATTCTATGATTTGACACCTCCAAATAGAATAGGAAAAGTTTGATTAACAAAGCAAATCAGAAAAGAGAAGAAATAATTTCTTTCTCTTACAGTTCAGGCTGCTCTTCACCAATCTCAGATTCAAACAAAGCACAGAGATAAACTGTTCACTTCAAAAAGAAAACTACAAAAACCAATTCTCAAAACAATGGACTACTTCCTCCTCAATCGTGCCTTCCCAAATCATGCATGAACAATAATGATCCTCAAAACAATGAACAACTTCTCTTCATAGCCGCGGTTCCTCCTTTTACTGCCACAATGCAATCATTAACTCCTAACTGTAATCATTTAATGCCAAAATGAAGACTCAATTCGGCGCCTCCTTCTCCATATGCTACAGTTTTTGAAGTTGTTTAAGAAGCATTAAAAGTCACCTTCATGAACTCCAAGGTTTTTGGAATGAATCTATGTCTTACATATTGTCTGGTTATTCTAGCCCTTCAAAGTTAAATTTGGTAGTTATCTGTTTAGTGGATGTGTTAATGTGGAGAGGTTATTAGAAGCTTTTAGTTTATTTATCATACAATAAATACTAAAAAAATTATTAGCTTTTCTTTAGATTTGAAGATTGACATAAAAAAAAAAAGGGTGATGATTCCAAGAACTCTCCTTGATTTAAGGTAGAGTTTTTCTGAACACACCCAAATGGTATTGTAAAACGTCTCTCGAGGTAATAATAAATAATAAATAATTAGTTTTAAATTTTTAATCATTTATAATAAATTATTTTTTATATATTAGAAAATGAATTGTAGTGTTTGAGTTTTATATTATTTAAAATTGATTCAAGCATGACATGACTAAGTCAAATCTACAATAATACATGTACTATATTCTTGTTAATCAAATCAACTCTTGTTCTTTTGAGAAAATACAACTAAATAATGGTGAATCTAATTGATCACTCTCTTTGCGTGGTATGAGAGCATTGTATATGGTAGTAAAGTTGTTGTGTTGAGGGGAAGTGGCACTTGCAAGTTCAATTACTTCACTAGGGAGGAGCACATGGTGGAAAACTATTATGTTGATTTAATGAAGTGGGGTTTGATGTTGATGGGTGACATTTAAGTGGTGTGGTGATGGTTATTATTATGTGGCTAGGAGGGTCACTAGTTCTAACCTTTGTTCTAACTCTATTAGCTCTTTCAAAAGTATGAGTTCCTTTGCACAAAACTTTTCCCTCTCCCAATGTCACTCATTAGCTTGCTAGATCTCCCTTAGGATCTTCCTTACTCTAGAGCTTGGTCTTTGGTGGTGCTTCTTGGATTGGCAAGTTTTCTTGCATCCCACTCAACATTGCTCTAGCTTGATTCTCCTTTATTTTAAGACACATCAAGTGTAACACACCAAGTGAGGAAAAAAGGGAAATCAAAAGAAAGGCTTCAATTTTTTGTTTGATCATTGCACAATTTTGATTTGCTTGAATAATTGATTAGCTAAGCTTGCTTTGCATTTTTTTGAGTTTTGGTTGAGTGTATTGTGATTTTACCAAGCGTTATTTATTTCTTTCCTTGTTTTTGTGTTTTCAATATTCAAACGTTTTCTAATTAATCTACTTGTAGGATTTTTTTTTAATAAGAATGCAACTAAATGAATTTTCCTAAATGTAATTTAATTAATTTTTTTTGGTTTTTGGTTACTGAATGTGATAGCTAGAATATTGATTTGTTGGTTACCTCATGATGAGATCAAGGGTTTTCTTACTTAAAGTGCCCTATGTTGGGATCAAGGGCTTTTGAAGAATGTAGATATAACTAAATCTAACTTAAGGTAATCTACTGCAAGAAATAAATATTCAGATGAACCTAGGTTCACTTGAGTGACCTTATAATTAAAGGTCAATAAAAGGATTTTAGAGGTACAAAAATACTCCAAAATTGGTTCAACATTGAATTAGGTGAACAAAGGGCTAAGAAGGATGAGGGAATCACCATAAAAAAAAATAAAAAAAATGAGAAATGTGTTTCACACCACATGGGTTATGAGCTAGATTTTTAGGCCATCATTTGACTACCACGTTGGCCCATGCGATTTTTGGAACTTCTATATTTGCTTGCTTGGTATGGTAGTCTACATAGAAGGTAGGTATCATTCTTGAAGATTGTAATTATGAGACCAATACTCACAAGTGCTTACCTTTGTCATTGTCTCATGCATCTAGATCTAAAAAAATTGGTTAATCATGTGTAATATGAGAATCTAGTTAGTGGCAATGAAAATAAGAAAGAAAACTTATCTTTGATGCATGGTTCATAAGATTCAACCTTTGTTGCTTTCTCACATCACTCACATGTAACCTATAAAACAAATATTGATATATTGAATCAAGTGCACATTGATAAACAATTAGTTCAATGTAAGTGAGAAACAAGATTTGAGAAGACATACCTTTGATATGAGGTTTGATGTAAGCCATGATGTTTCCTCATACCACTTTGATGATTTGTTAGAATGATGAAAGAAAATACAATATAAAAGAAAAACTACCCTATGCAAGAGAAAAATGATCATTTTTACTTGTGATGGTGCAAAGGAGAGATGAGAGAAGAGAAGGAAAAGAGATTAAGTGATCAAATGGTGAAAAAATTATATAAATGAACAATCGATGGAGAGTTAACTATGAGGGCATTGAGACCATGATTGCTTCTTAGCCTTGTATAGATTCCTAGGTACAAAAAATGAGAAAAAAAATCCTTATAGTCCATATCTTTATCATTTTATCATTTTAGTTGAAATAATTGATTAAGCCAAAAAAATATTGTAAATTATTAGTTTTTACGCTTTTTACCTTTTCATGTTTCTATTTTTTAAACTATTTTTTCTATTTTTGGGCCCTTCAAGGCTCACTCTAATGTGGCATGTCACTAAGGTAGGTTGCTTGGGTCACCTTAATAGTAAATCCCAAGTTAGTTAGGCTACCCTATAGGTTCCTCAAGAGACCCTCATGGTCACCTTGATAGGGACAATGATAAATTTTATTTCTTTAAGGCCAATTTTACAACTTTTTTGCTAACTTATTGCCCCTTACCTAGCTTACATAATCATTTTAAACTATTCTATTTTTTATTTTTACAACATTTTTTATATTTTTAACTTTTCTAAATTTTATTGCATTTCTAAGGTTTAATAAATTTTAATGTCTTTTGTTATGTCTTAGTCCTTTTTCTCTTTCTTTGATTCTTCTCTTTTGTTTATTTATGCCTTCTCCTTATTTTTCATTTTTGCATTAGTTTTGTTATTCTTGTTTCTTTCCTTTTCTTTTATTCTTATTTATTCAAGTTTCTCTTCTTTCTATGGTTCTCCATTTTCTTCCTTTTTCTTTTAGTTTTCTTTTTTTCTTGTTTTCTCGAATTTTCTTTTGTCTTTACTTAAGTTTTCTCAAACTTTAAGTTATTTTCATTTGTTTTGTTTTTTGGTTTTATTTAGATTCCTTTTCTATTGTCTTTACCTTGTTGTGTCTCTTATTCTTATTTCACAATTTTATTTTTCTCATTGTTCTTTTATTCATTGAACTCTTGGATAAGTCCAATCTATTGACTTTCCTTTCTTTTTATCACGTTAATAGTTTCTTATTTGTTTCCCTCCCTTTCTCCTTTAGTTGGTTTTAATAATTTATTACCCCCCTTATTTCTGATTTTTTAAACTTTATTTGTCTTGTCTTCCTTGGCTTGCATGAAGCCTTCTCTCCCCCCACCTGGTTCTTAAATTTTATCTTGGTTTGCAACTAACCATTTTTCTCCTTATGCTATTTGCAAACATCCTATGATGGATCACAGAGTGTGATCCAAACCATTGATGCAAAAAAACTTCACACAATTGAATCTAGAAATCAATTTAGTATAAAAGTGCATCTTCCTTGCAAGATATATACATATTGTGGAATTCAACCCATGAGTAGGGATGATACATAATACATTGGAGGTTGAAATAAAAAAAATTACACAAGAGAAGAATATAATATGAAGTATTCTCTAAATGTTTGATAATACTCAAGAATAATAAGCCACTTTGAGGGGCATACCTAACAATATATTTAGTAAGAAAATAATTCATAATATGATGTTAAGAAACTAACAACTAGCTCATATTTATTCTATAGGAGTGAATTTGCACCCCATGTGTAAATTCCCCCCTTTTTCCCTCTCCACTTTAGAAAACCAAGTTCAGAGGCTTAATTCCACCTAAAGCCCATTGCTTGCATCCCACTTGGCGCTTGTTTTGAGTGTCAATGGAGGTGTTTTTGTTGAGGACACCCCTACAACACACAAACATCTGCGCAACATGCTTATGTCCCTAACACATACTTGCAGCTGAACCTGTAGAGGCGTTACACTTCTCATTGGGAGTTAAGTTGTAACGCCCCCTTTGGATGACCGACCTGAATATGGCCGTTTCTCTCATCCCTTCTTCAAATTCATCCCTCCAACATGTATTCTATCTTCTACAATCACTCTACAAGCTTTAACACACTCTTGTGCATTCACTTCAAGCTTTCTAGCAACATTCAAGCTCTCTATTGCAACAAATACAACACTCCATCTTTGGTAGAACAAGTTGGGAACGAAACACCACTGTAGCAGAGGCTAGAGCACTCTTTTTTTCTCCCCCAAGTAACCTTGAGTGCTCTTGGTGGAGGTGGTAAGCTTCCCTTTCTTTCCTTCTATCACTTGGTTGAGTTAGCACTTTACTGCTTTGTAGTGCTTTTGTGCATTTCACTATATTACTTTCTTTATCTCATTTCCTTGGCTGTCCATGGAGGTGGAAACACCTAAATGGGGGTCTGACTAAGGTATACAACCACCAAACATTTTCCTCTCTTTTTGTGTGTAGGAGTACATGCTTTCGAGGAGCTAGCTAGCGACTGAATTTCTTGGTGAGATCATTCTTGCCCTTTTCACTCTTGCATTTTTTCTTTATAATACTAGAGAATACTTTATTTACTTAATCACATCATTTTGGTCCTTTAGTTAGTTAGTTGGGCCATTAGCTATTTTTTCTAGGTTTGACCTCGCCTTCGTTGTTGTTTGGCTGTATGGACACCAACACACTTTAGAGACGCCAGTGCACTACATTGTTTCTAGAGACTAGAATTTCATCCTCGGGTAGAGAGCTTCTTGAGGCATAGTGTTGGACCTGAAATCAACTCGCCTAGCCCCACTTTGAAATTCAAGATCACAGATGGTTGTCAGACTTTATAGTCCTCATCATTCTCATCCTCATACCTTAAACATCCCATTTAGTTGAGGTAAGTTAGGGTAGCCTCTCACATCTTGGCCCTCCGTGACCTGGGGTGTTGCATGTGGTGGTCCCCTTCTCTTATATCTTTGGTGAACCTGACGTGAACCAACATCTGTTCATCCATTAGTGTTGAGGCTTCCCTCAAGTACTTCATGACTGTTGTGTTCTTGAGTGTTGTGAAGGTTTATGAGCATCACAACCCAATCTACAACTTCTGGGTACATTGTTAGGAGAAGTGTGCAACACATTATGATGGAAAGGACTAAGGTCTCGATTGGTCTCCCTATGGGCCTTTTCTCTAGTCCTGTCATTAGTGTGGTTGCGCAGGAGTAGTTGTCGAGGAATGAGATGGGATTTGTTGACAAAATTGATCACATTCCCACTCCCCCTGCATCTCCCACACCATCATTGGTGGATGAGTATGAGGCCATTCAAATCCTAGAAGAATACATTTCCGCCCTCACTAAGGGGCTAGGCAACCTAGAAAATCACTTGGAAATAAATCCAAAGATGGCTAGAGCCACTCGGGTCATCAGTGAGTTAAAGCATATGATGAGTAAAGATCAAACAGGCATAAAAATTCTAACTAGCCTCCTTGGTCTCGCTAAAGCATGTGCTCCTTTGAGCAACCCTAGTTTTGCACAAGGAGTCACTTTCGAAGAGCATGAAGGATAGTTAGATGTATCGATGCCTCCAACATCCATCTATATGGCTGATGTGTTCCCTTCTATTAGTATCCCTTCTATCTCTGAACAACCTGAAACTATCAAAGTTAACAGGGTCCCCTTGGGATTTAGCTTCACCCCTTTGGTCACCTTTGGTGGTGGAGGCTTTGGTAGTGGTGGAGGATTCAGTAGTGGAGGTGGCTCCGATGGAGGTCATGGTAGTAACTTTGGTGGAGGCCCTACTGGCAGCGATGGCTCTGGTAGTGGCTCTAGAAGAAGTCACACTGGTGGTGGTTCTAGAGGTGGCCTTGGTAGTGATTCTAGGGGAGGTTCCTCTGGCCCTCTATCTTCCAATGACCCTATTCTGAATACCCTTCTTTAGAACATGGGTAAGATGCAGAGCCAGTTAATGAGTCTTTCCCAAGCCTCTGCCCAGCCTATCTTCCATCCCTTTTTCTAACATAGCCCATTGTCGGTTGCAATATTGAACACTCCTTTCCCCTAGGGAATGGAGATACCTAAATTCAAAAAATATGGCGGTAAAGGAGATCCAAAGAAACACGTGTTTTCCTTTAACGCCTTGTGCACAAACTTTTTCCATCATGATGCATTGATGGCTAAACTATTTTCTTGATCTCTCAAGGATATAGTGCTTGAGTGGTACTATTCCTTGCCTGAAAATTCCATTTTCTCAGACAATTCCATTTTCTCATTTGACCAACTTGTTAATCAATTTCTTAGACAATTTTAGGCAAACATCGGATCAAAGATGACCTTTTTGGATCTCATCTGATGTAAACAAGGAGATAACAAAAAATTACTAATTTCATAGTGCACTACCAAGCACTTCTCTCACAAATCTTGTATTAGCTACTTGATTTTGATGTGCAGAAGGTATTCATAGGAAACTTAGAAAGGCCTTGGCAAGAAAATTTTTCCCTTATGAAATATCCTTGTGTGTAGCCTTACGAGAGTACTAGCAGACGGTTGTTTAGTTCAGGGGTTCCTCCTCACACTTCCGTTTTGAGGGAAAATCCATTGTATTGGTCTCTAGGAAAGGAAAGACAGTTACGAATGTAGTCACTGCTACTAATAACAATAGCCTCAAGAATAATCGAAAGTTCACAAAGTTATCAAAATCTTATTCTTTTGTCTTGCAGAAGCTGCTAAAGGATAAGATCATGACTTTGCCAACTCTGAAGCCTATTAAGGAACCTTACCCGAGTTGGTATGATGGAAGCACTTATTGTCAGTACCATCGAGTTAATGGACATAATACTAAATGATGTATGTGGCTGCGTCATGAGGTATAGGACTACATCGAGGATGGTAGCATTCGCCTTGATGGGAATAAACAAAATGCTAACAAATCAGTGGTGAAAGCTAATAGTGAACTGCAAATATACATGAACCTGTTTCTGTCGCAATCTGCTAACATGGGTGTAGATCCCACTAATCCTATTACTCAACCCGAGGCCTATGTCAACATGGTCATGGCGACTTCTACTGCTTTACCTACACTTGGTTCACCAGATATTACATTCACATCATAGGATTTTCCTTTGAACAATAAACCCTCGCCTCTCTACATTTTGGCTCGCATTAATGGTAACATTGTGATAGGAGTCATGGTAGAATCAAGCCATGTGAATGTTATTACAAAGGAAACATTAGTATTCAATTCATTGCAAAAGGAAAAATATGAAGAAACAAAATCTACCATCTGTACACACGATGGTATGAGTCTTAAACCTTATAGCTTGATAACTCTATCCGTCCTAGCTAGACCCAAAATTGTTGACATAGTTTTTGATGTTATCTCAGAGTCATATCTATTTAGGGTGAAGCTAGGCATTCCTTGGTTGGCTTCCATTATTGGAATTTCCTCCATTATTCACAAGTGTTTAAAATTTTCCCATGAAGGTGTTGTGCATGTAGTGCATGGCTAGATCACTTTTGGCCCTCCCCAGTTGGTTCCCTTCCCCCAAGAAGGAACCTAATTTACAAGAATTATGTAAAGTATAAAACTGGGGGCAAAGGATAGCCGAAACTAACCCTTCCTATAGTGCAATAGTGAGTCGTCTCCTCCTCCCTAAAGGAGAAGGAGAAGGCTACACCAACTGCTCCTCCTTCTCCAAAGAAAGAGGAGAAGCCCATGCCGACTCCCTCTCCTTCTCGTAAAGGCAAAGAGAAGATGACTTTTCCCCGAACTACCTCGTCCTCTCCCCTTTCCTGGGAAGAGTACTAGATGAGTAGGCCTAGTGGCTATCCACTAAGTCTAATGATTCCTCCTTGGTGTAGGCCCAAGCTCAGGATCACAGATCTTCCTAATGAATACCCCGAACCGTGGTACTATTTGTATGGAAGAAAGAAAGGTTCTCATAGGGAATTCGATCCGTGGCCTCCTACCACCCCTGCTCCCAAGGCAGCAAGCGGGAAGAGGCTTGCTGCTAAGGCCCTTGAATTGACTCCTCCTGTTGTCCCGCAACCCGTTTCTCCTGCTTCCATTCAGGAATCCATTCCTCCACTGGAAACAGTCATAGTGGACATTCCTATGGTTGAGAAGGAGCCTTCTACTTCTTTGCAACATCTAGCCTCTAGCTCTAAGAGTCGAAGAAACCACCTTACACATGAGAACAAGTGCCAATGAAAGGCCCTCTTAGCTGAGTAGGTCACCTTGCAAAGGAAGGAAGAGATGATTTCCCCTGCTTCAAGGCCTCTTGTAGTGTCACCCTCTTCCCTCCCTTCTGCTTCACTCTAGTCTGGTCTTGTGCTATTTCTGACTTCTACTACTAGTGTAAACACACCTAACCCCAAGGGGGTACAGGTGTTCATTGCTCCTTCGGTGGAGCCACCTTTGTTGATGTCTATTCTAGATATTCAACCTTTTCCAAGGCCCATGGATATGGTTAATACCTCAGTCCTATCCACTGTGGTGCTCTCCTCCTCTTCCTCTGCACCTCTAGCTTTGTCTGTAGGTAGTTCATATCCTCTGATGAAGAAAGAGGTGGGGAGTGGTCCTTCCAACAACAAAGGGCATAAGAAGAGCCCACCTTCTTCACAAGGTGGTCTTGTGTTGACTTGTTCTATCCTAGTGACGAAACCGGTCCTAGCTTCCCCTGAGTTCGTCATTGCTCTTGAGTCACTCAGCAATCCTAGTGGCGAATCTAAGGCTTAGCTTGCCCCATCTATTGAAGTTAGACATGACACTCCTATGGGGTGCATGTTTAACTATGTGGATGAAGTTCCAGCCTTGTTAACGATCTTCACAAAATCATTGACCTTGACTCCACAAGAGCTCGGTGGAGAGGACCTTAAGGGCCCCTCTTCCTTAGCCCTTGTTGTAGGAGTGCTAAATGCCCCTCCTCTTAACATCCCTCCACTATATGCCTATCCTCCTCCCCCCTATGATGATTTAGAGTGGGAAGCAGATGACCTCTTGGCTAATCAATGTTAGCAGGAGGCTTCTTCTTGATCTTGTGTGTGTGTGTGTTTTGTGATGTGTTCCCTCATGATTGTGATATGTGTGCTTGGATGACCCTCGTCACCCCTATTGGTGCTTGGATACAAGTTTGATTTTTGTGTCATAAACCTTCTTCTATTTGCATTATCATTCTTCAATGTTTGTGCTTGATTTTTGATAAATTGGGGACGATGCAAAGCATTGGGGGAATTTAGGCTTCCCTTCCATGTTGGCCTAATTTTTTATTTTTTATTTGTCTTCTCATGCATTCTTCACATGGCCTGATATAGTAGGGGGTTGATGATAGTTCATTTATATACTATTACTATACATATATATATATATATTTATGAGTAGTTCTGACCTTGAAATATCAAGCTACCCCTGTGCCCTTTGTTTAGGTTTTCTTTCTTTTTGCTTCCTCTTTATCTTTCTCTCTTCTTTGCTTGAGTTGTCCCTCTTATGTGTGACTAACGCTTTTTTTTCAACATTTCAATTTTCAGAAAACACATTCGTTGCCAACGAATCTTTTCTCAAAAGTGCTCGCAAAACTTTTCTTTGAAATCATATTCTCAATTCAAAACCCTAATAGAATGTGTTTCCTTCATCATGGGTTTGTAAAGAAAGGACTTAAACCTTCCTCCAAATCGGGAACAACTTTAATCTTCCCCTTGCATGGGGGCATATTCTTCATTTCAAATTCCTTGATGAAGGATTGATTCGAGAGAAATAACATCTACTTTCGAACTATGTGTCCCTTGACTAGACCCTCTCTTCACGGCAGGTTCCCAAGGGACCCCTTCAAAAGTTTTCAAAATTGTCGACAGTCTGTGCAACTGTCTGCTTGCTTGCCAACATGGCCGCTTTTTGAATTTGTGGAGTTCACTTTCCTTTGAGCTTCTTCCATGTGAGAGATCTTGGGGGTGGCTCGCCTATGGGACTGAGAGCCTATAGGGCACTTTCTTGGGTTCCCTCCATGTGAGATATCTCTTGGGGGTTACCTTCCCTGTGAGACTGAGAGCCTATGGGGTGCTTCCTTGGGTGTTCTTCATGCTCGAGTTCATGGAGAATACCTTCCCTATGGGACTGAGAGCCTATGGGGCGCTTCCTTGGGTGTTCTTCATGCTTCAGGTCATGGAGAATACCTTCCCTACAAGACTGAGAACTTGTAGGATGCTTTCTTTGGGTCTCCTTCATGCTAGAGTTTTTGGGGGACGCCTTCCTTATAGGACCAAGAACCTATAAGGAACTTTCTCTTTTTCCAAATTCATAGTTCTAAGCAGCTATGGGGTCCTTTGCTTGCCCTGCACCTTAAGGTACGCCAGATCGATGTCTGCTTCCTCAACGATTCAGGTATACATTTCTAACCCTACACTATCCTTGATCTACTTTACCAAGCACTCATCAGTACTCGTGCTCGCTAAAGTGGGGGAAAAATGTATAGGAGTGAATTTGCACCCCATCTATAAATTCCCCCTTTTTTCCCTCTCCACTTTAGAAAACCAAGTTTAGAGGCTTAATTCCACCTAAAGCCCATTGCTTGCATCCCAATTCATGCCTATTTTGAGCATCGGTAGAGGCATTTTTGTTGAGGATGCCTGTGCAGTACATAGATGTCCATGAGGCATGCTTACATCCCTGGAAAATTTCTGCAGCTGAACCTACAGAGGTGTTACACTTCTCATTGGGAGTTAAGTTGTAATGCCCCCTTTAGCCATCCAACCCAAATATGATCGTTTCTCTCACCCATTCTTCAAATTCATCCCTCTAACATGTATTCTATCCTCTACAATCACTTCATAAGCTTCAAAACACTCTTTTGCATTCACTTCAAGCTTTCTAGCAGCATTCAAATTCTCCATTGTAACAAATACAACACTCCATCTTTGGTAGAACATGTTGGGAATGGAACACCATTGCAACAGAGGCTAGAGTACTCTCGTTTCTCCCCCAAGCAACCTTGAGTGCTCTTGGTGGAGGTGGTAAGCTTCCCTTTCTTTCCTTCTATCACTTGGTTGAGTTAGCACTTTATTGCTTTGCAATGCTTTTGTGCATTTCACTATATTACTTTATTTATCTCGTTTCCTTGGATTTTCGTGGAGGTGGAAACACCTAAATGGGGGTTTGACTGAGGCAAAACCCTATACAACCACCCAACATTTTCCTCTCTTTTTTTGTGTAGGAGTACACACTTTTGAGGAGCCAGCTAGTGGCTAAATTTCTTTATGAGATCATTCTTTCCCTTTTCACTCTTGCATTTCTGCTTTATAATATTAGAGAATACTTTATTTACTTAATTGCATCATTTTAGCCCTTTAGTTAGTTAGTTGGGCCGTTAGCTAGTTTTTCTAGGTTTGACCTCACCTTCGTTGTTGTTTGGCCACACAAATGCTAGCACACTTTAGAGACGCTAGTGCGCCACACTATCATCTAGAGACCTTGCTTTCATCCTCGAGTAGAGAGCTTCCTAAGGTGTAGCGTTGGACTTGAAAATAAGCTTGCCTAACCCCACTTTGAAATTTAGGATCGCAGAGTGGTTGTAGGACTTTATAGTCCTCATCATTCTCATCCTCATACCTTAAACATCCCATTTAGCTGAGGTAAGTTAGGGAAGCCTCTCGCATCTTAGCCCTCCATGACCTAGGGTCTTGCACGTGGTGGTCCCCCTCTCTTACATTTGTATCATAATTATATCTTGGATTTCACTAAGGCCAACTTAGATACTTGAATATAATACCTAAGATAGTCTAATTATCTAAGTAGTATATAATAATGATCGTATAACTTAATCAAGAGTTAAGGTGGCCACCAGTAAACTACTCATAACCCAAAGCACACTTTAGGATTAAGGGTGTAGCATTAAACCCCCTCTTTGAAGAATCATTATCCTCAACACTAATCAACTGCAGATGCTTTTATAAAAAAATCTTCCCATAGGGTATCTTCAACCAAAAAATTCTTTCACTAAATGATATACTTAGTGATTTCCCTAGACTTCAACTTCTTTGTGCATGTTTTGGGAATTAACTTTGGATCCAAGATGATTCTTCCTTCTTCATATAGATTTAGTAACATATTTTGTGTATAATCTATCAACCAAACACTTTATTTAAATAAGAAATGTAGACAAGAAAAATTAACATCATGCATTAGGTCCATTCATCAATTAATCAAGTTCACCTTCATCCATTCATCAGGTAATCTCATTAATTTCCATCTCCTAAGGTCATTAATTTAACAAACTTTAACATTAACCTTTCAATTAAATAAATCAATCCCTTTAATTAAATAAACCAAACTTTATTTAATTAAATCTCCAAATGCATATTTCATCCTTTTCTAATTTAAATAAATCAAATATTTAAGTCATAAAGGTCAAACATCCTAATCATCATTAGGCTAATCTAATCCTGATTAAATTAACCTAACCGCCCACTTGCACAAATAAATCAATTTATTGATTTATTAAAATCCTTATTTCTTTCAACATGGCATCTTGGAGGAATATTCCCCACTTAGCATTTTTAGAATTTTAAATTCTAACATGTCCCCCACTCAGAATTTAAAATTCTGAAAGTCTTACATGTCCCCCCACTCAAAATTTTAAATTCTGACATGTCCCCCACTCAGAATTTAAAATTCTGAAAGTCTTACATGCCCCCCCACTCAGAATTTTAAATTTTGACATGTCCCCTACTCAAAATTTAAAATTCTGAAAGTCTTACATGTCTCCCCACTCAACAATTTTAAAATTTTGGCACATTGGCCAAAATGTGCTCATCCTCCAACCTATCAGAAGATGACAAGTGGCCTCATCTCATTGGCCAATCTCTCATCAAGAAAATCTATAAATAAAGGCCTTAATCTCCATCAACTCAGCTACAACTCTTATGCAAGGTTACTCTCTGGGATTGAGAAGTAATCTTATCCTTCACAATTGCATTTCATCACTTAAACTTGAGCTTCAATCAGGGTTGGGAAAGGGCTATTTTCCACAATAGCACCAATCCAATATGGAATAGGTATAGATCATATTTTATTTTTTTCATGTTTTTGATTTGTTCATTATAGTATGATGTATTATTCCATAGAAGAACTTATAGATTTGCATGTTTAAATTAACATTTCTAATGAGTGTTTGAGAGTGGTTTCTCATGCAGATTTTTAGGTACTTCAAGAAATATTTTGTTTAGATGTATCTTTAATGTTGGAGGTACCTCAAACTTGTAGGCTACACTACCAATATTTTATAAAATGTAGTATGAACCCTAATATTTTAGTGACAACTCATTATTATTATTTTTGTTTCTTTAATGAAATTTTCTTATGAGGTTGCAATCTCAACTAAACTCAATCATCTACTTCAAAACTCACTTCACTATATAGTATGGTTAGTATTTCATTTCTTTCTATTTTGTGCCATGGATAAATATTTCGTGAGTTCCAAAAGTACCTATTTTTATTATTCATGTGGTCTTCTATAGCTTGAACTCTTGATGTTACCTTCAATGGTGATGTGATGGATTAGAGATAATATCCATATAATTTCATAAATATGAACATTTTTGAAGAACTATGGAAACAATTGTTATGCTACCATTTTTCTAGTGGTATATAATCCATCCATCCATTAAGACTGCTTATCTAAAGTGAGATAATATAGATAATTTTCTAAGAAATTATTAAGACCTTAGTTTTCCCATTTGAATAAGGATGGTAAGAAGAGTTATGAGCTAATTGAGTACCCAAAAAAATCAATAAATCTATCAAAAAGTTACTAGTAAAGATAGGATCACAATCACTAATAATAACCCTTAGGTTATCATATAACTTTTGTATATTCTCCATAAAAGTTTTTGTCTATACTTGTTGTAAAATATGGGCTAATGTAATAAAATATGTATATTTGGTGAGGTAACCCATCACTAGACTGAAGGTGTCTTGGAGTGGTGTTGTAATGTCGTGCACACATTTACATCATTTTAGGAATTTTATTTTACTAAATCATGCTTTAATTTATCCTTTGCAAGGGTGTTGTAAAGTGTTATAACACACTTTCACACTTTTCTAGGACTTATTTTCTTAATTAACCCTTATTGGTCCCTTTCTAAACAAAATACACATAATGTATACCTTTTTAAAGTGTTTTAAAGTGTTTTAAAGCAGTTTTACATTTATCTAGGTGGTCCTAATTCATTGTGGTTAAGTGGAGTTATTAACCCCCATTTTAGGCCCTAATTTTGACACCTCCCAAGGATATCTCCCGATAATCATAAATTAAATATCAAATTATTTCATTGGGAAAAATTTGGTCCTGGTAAGTTCAGCCAGGACCCATTCACCCTTGATGGAAAATGGGTCCTCCCTTTACATGACTCCCTTTTCTTAGTTGTTTTGGAATGGGTTTTTGGCCCTCTTTCAACTCCTCGGAGCTTGGTCCTAGAATCTTAGCTAGAACCCATTCGTCTTTGGTGGCGAATGGGTCCTCCCTTAATAAGACCCTAATTTTTGAATTTCATTTTGGCGGGAATTTAATTGTCTTTCTTTCCAGATCTAGTGTTGTCCTTAATTCTTTGAATTTTGAGGTTAATCTCATAATTTAGTATAAACAAGGGGTTAATTCACATTTTTTCTCCTAACAAGATCTAGCAAGTTTATAAAGCGTTCAAGCATTCAAGTGACCAAGCATTAGAGCATTCATAAGGCATTTCAAGGAAAAATTCAAATGTTTATTACAATAATTCAAGATCATATCATCATGTCAAGGTTCTAATTGCATCATTTCATGTTCATGTTTCATTATCTTATTTCATCATTTGGCTTAATTACCTACAAGGGGTTTGACTTAAGAAAACCCCCATTCATGAACAAATCAACAAGTTCTCTATCCTTGAGTGCGTGATTACAGATTTATAGGTTGAAGAGAAAGATTATCAAAGTTGTCAAAATTGTCAAAGTTGCAAAGTTGTCATTCAAGGTACAAGATCATAGAAAGAGCCCTAAAGAATTGAATAATGCCTTCCAAAACTTGATAAAAAGGATTTCAAGAGTGCAAACATCAAGTACAAGATCCTGAAATCAATTTTCTGAAACCCTAAGAGGACCCATTCACCCCTAAAGGAGAATGAGTCCTCCATAGCTCAAAAACAACTTTCTGGACAGGTGCACAACTTTTTATGCTCTAAAAACATTCCTCATAGTTGCAATAATAGTAAGGGTTGATTATTGGTTGTTATTAGCATCTTCTTTTGCATAATTTGAAGTGATATGGGCTTGGAAAATAAGTGATCCATCTCTCTTGTCCACACATTTGGGATAGATCCTATTTTCCACTATGTCATTTTTGGTGAACTTGACTTATTCAACATTGCACTTTTTTGAATTTTTGAATCTTTCATTATATTTCAAGTTAAAATCTTGCATTCATTGCATTTAGATTTGCATTGAATTAGGTTTTCTTATCTTGTATTTAAATCTTGCATATCATATAGGGTTTAGATTTGCATTGTTTTGCACTTCTTAAATATGAAAATTACAAAAATAAAGCAGTAATTTTACATCTCATTTAGATTTCTTTCAATTACACAAAATTGCATTTCAATCTAGGTCTTACATTTCATCTTTTTATTGAATTTCTAAAAAAATTGAAGCTGCATTTCACTTTCTACAATTTGGAACTGAAAGATATATTTGAAAGCAAACCATTAAAAAATAGTTTAAAAAGACCTTTCCCAAATCCATTTTCCCTTACTGGCGAATAAGTCCCCATTTTGGTCTGACTTAAAGCTTCTGGCAATTGAAAAGACATTAAAATTCAGTCTGAAATCCACAGAAAGATCCTAGAAAGACCTAACTAGGACCCATTCTCCCTTATTGGCGAATGAGTCCTTATTAGCTATAGATCTATAATTTTAGGACATTAAAATCTTATTTTTTAGCTTCTGTTTGGTGCATTCATCTTTTTGTTTCAGTTTCCAGATTCGTTGTTTCATCAAATTCATTGCTTCTATCTTAAATTGCTTCACTTTAGTGCATTGTAAAAATTCAAAATTGCATCAAAACAATTCATTTTCAACTTATTTAATTATTTAATCAATAAATTTATTTTCTTAGAATCTAAAAATTGCATTTCATTCTAGGTTGAACATTGCATTTTCCCTTTTCCATTCTAAGGTTTGCACACTGGGGTTGTAAAACTTGTATGAGCTTTACAACTTGGTGTCTTATTCACAATACTATTATAAGATTTAGTTCAAGGCTCATGTCATCTGGTGATCTCTCACTTGTTGTGGATCTTGGGTGCTCTAACTCTCTTTCTGATAGTGTTGAGAATCAACCCTCCATGGCTCATAGTTTGCATATCTCATTTCCCATGACTTCACTTCCCACAGCCAATGTCCTTAACATTCCCAACACCATCCTTACCATTACCACTTCCACTCAATATTTGGGGTCTACTCAAAGTCAACATGGAATTCTAATTTCGTCATCCACAATAGCAATTTCGATGCATACATACACTAGTACACAACCTACACCAACATTCCAACCCACAAAAACATTCCAACCTACAAAAATATTCCAACCTACAACAATATTCCAATCTACAACAACCTTCCAACCTACAACAACATTTCAACCCACAACTACCATTCAACCAACCACAACAGTCATACCTACTAGGACCATATACACTTCCATAGGTATTCCCTTAATAAATGCTTCAAATACAATAATACCTCAACAATCCACCTTCAATAACTTACAATTCACTAGCCCTCTGCAGACATACACTACACCACCTTATTCCCCTCAACCTTATAACCAAAATGACCCTCTCATTAATTCACTTTTGCAAACCATGACATCCCTTCAACAATAAGTGACGACATTACAACAAAATAATAACGGTCAACCTTTGCAATACATCAAGTCCACCCTGTTTTCCCTTGACATATTAAGAGTGTAAATGCCACAAGGTATAGAGGTCCCTTGATTTGAGAAATATGGTGGGGAAGGAGATCCTGTAAGCCATTTTTCCGCCATCACAACCTTGTGTAGTGATTTCATCTTTGAAGATAAACTATTGGTTAAGTTATTCCCTAGATCCTTGAAGGACACTACTTTAGAGTGGTTTTCATCTCTACAAAACAATTCAATTGGTTCATTCAATGAACTTGTTGATGAATTTTACAACCAATTCCATATTCACATGGGTCCTAAGATGACCCTTGTGGATCTAATGACATGCAAGTAAAAGGAAGATGAAAAAGTGATTGATTTCATAGAAATATAACAAACAATTTATTCCCAAGTAAACATTAAGTTTCCTGATACTGACCTTCAAAGAATGTTCATTAAGATTCAAGCATCATGTTAAGGGTTTAGTGCATCCATTCATGTTGTTGAGCCAAGATTGTGGATGTAGCATTGAAGATCTATTTGCAACTATTGTTCATATCATATTCCAAGATCCAAGATCTACATTTTTCATGGCCACTACATGGTAGATTGTAGATTTGCTTCACAAGACATTATACAAGGTGATATCATGTACATATTTCATGTTTCACAATTCATTCCATTATTTGGTTTAATTACCTAAAAGGGGTTTGACCAAAGCAAACCCCCATTCACTAACAATCAACAAGTTTTCCCTCTCTTGTGTGTTTGTATTTGCAGATCTAGATTGAAAACTTGAAGATCATTTAGAGTGAAAAACTCAAAAGTTGCAAAGTTGCATTCTCAAAGTTGTCATCTTCATGGAAACTCACCTATAGGTCATATTCAAAAGTTTTAGAACCTGAGATCAGAAAGGAAGCAAGTGTAGACCTTGGAGCTTAGGATCCTGTTCAGAGTTTGCAAAAATTCAGAATGAGACTAATACACCACCTTGGGTATCTTATTCCTCATGAGTATATTTTTTAAAGATTTCTTCATATCCGGTTTCGACATTTGAAGACTCCGTATTTCCCCCCAAAAATAGTAGCAGGACTAATACGCCACTTTAGGCATCTTAGTCCTCCATAACACTTTTCAATAGCTTCTTTGCATTTCTAGAATCCTCACAACATCTCTAGACTTCCCAAGTACACATACCCTAACTTGGTGTAGCTTAATTTCATCATTTGCACTCATTATTTAGCCTGTATTGCTAGATTTTGTAGGTTGAATGCTTATTTATATTTTCCAAGCATTTGCTTGGTGGTGAACCCATTAGAACTCAAAGAACCCCCTCCTAGGTTCTCCTCATTGTGAATTGAATCACCTTGTGAGGTTATTAGTTAATCCAATTAGGAGTCCTAGGAATGATTAGTGGATAAAGAGTGATATCTTTAGGTATCCATTTTCCTATTCATCATTTTGGTGAACCCAACATTTTGGAACATTCATTTTCTGATTTGGAGTCCATTAAAATCCTAGATCTAGGTTGAATTCATTCTTGTATTGCATCTTGCATTAGTGAAATTGCATCTAGGATTTCTCATATTTAGTAAAAGTGCATCTAGGGTTTCTCATATTTGCATTAGCGAAAGTGCATATAGGTTGCATTTTTTCTTTCTTGCATCATTCTATCTCATTGAAAAACTGAAAAGTGAATTGTTAATCATCCTAATTGCATTTAGAAACATTGCTATTAAATCCAAAATTGAAAAATTTGCATTCACTTTTGCATCCAATTTCTTGTCACTAGTTACTTTTTCTTGCATTCATTTGCACAATATTTTGTTTCCAAACATCAGGTCCCTGGGTAGACAACCTGGGAACACTGTTATCAACCCAGAATTGTCTATTTTTTTACAAAAAACCCTTACCAGGACTAAAATGACCTTGGTGGCGTCTTAGTCCCTCTCTGGCTTTCTATTGCAGTACCATGTCTGAGTGATTTGCTATCTATTTTAGCTTCTGAAACCTTCAAATTTCATCAAGAGGACTAAGATTCCCTCCTTGGCATTTTAGTCCCTATGGAATTTCAGATTATAGTTTTTAGGATTTGAATCAAGATTTATGTGCTTTTGTTTGTTGGCATTGGTTATTTTTTTTAGTGGATTGACTTTCTGTTTCATGCATTTTACTAAATCTAGCTTAAAGTGCTTCATTTCATGCATTGCTCAATTCCAAATTTTCATTTACAACATTTCATCTTTCAAATCATTGCATACTATAATCAAGAAATTACCTTGCTACCAATCTGACAATTGCATTTAAACATTTCACTTTAGGTCATTGCATTGCACTTTCTTTATTTTTCCATGATAACATGTTTTCTTTCAAGAGATGTGGCTTTGATATGATTACAAATGGATTGCATAAGTACAACATCCCCTCTTATGAGTTCAATTTATATTACACCAATGAGGTCATTAAGAAACATGTTAACCATCAAACCATTGACACAATCCTTAATATTACATTTCCCATTGGTGAGGATGATAGTGTAGACAATCATAACAATCATACTTGTTCTTCTCCCGATACCTCTTCTCTTAGTGAAAAAGGTATCTTGGTGAAAGAAGATACAAGCATTGAGAGTATTGATTGTCCCTATCCTCCTCCCCCTTTGGAAGACATTAGAAAACAAGAAGGTGAAATAATAGAAACATTTCTAAATGTCGCCTTACCTAGTCTCCATTCATCCCTTGATTGTGATGATATTTTAGTAAAAGAAGATGATATCATAGATAACCATAATTTTCCTTCTCCTAATATCCCCCTTGATACAAAGAGGATAGGTGGGTGTTGAAAGATGAGCCTATTGAGAGTCATGAGAATATTGTTCCTCCCTTCCCTAATTCTCCTACCATTTGGAACAATCTATTTGGTAATCATAGTTTTCCTTCTCTTGATGCCTCCCCTACTTGTGATGAAGCTACTTTACAAAATATGACCATGGAATGTGATGAACATCTTACAAGCTCTCCTAATATGGTAGATGGTATAACACAAGAGAATGAGACCTTAGAGAAAAAAGATAAAGTCATGAACAATCATAACAATCAAATAGAGCCTTCTCCTAATATCCCCACTATCGATAAATAAGAGAATCTAACCATTGATAACTTCCTTACATGTGATGAAGTCATTTTAGAAGAACCAACCCTTGAATATCAAGAACATTTGGTTTTCAGTTCTCCTAAACACTCTCCTACTAGGGAAGATATAATGATGGAAGAAAATGAGAGCATTGGTAATAGTAATTCCTTAGATGAAGATGATGAAGTAACCTTGGAGTCCTCTTCACTAAGAGATCATGAAAATGAGGATAAGTCTTCTGAGGTTATGTACATTAGGTATCCCTTGGAGTATTCTCCCAAGCCTAAACTTATTCTTTATCCGACCCTTACAAAAACCACAAGTTCAAAACAAACCTATTCTTATCCTCGAACCACCTAAGAACAATGCTTCATAGCAACCAAGTTACAATATTGTTGCTCATACATACAACACTAGGAACAATCCACAACCAAGAAAAACCACTTCAACATCCCTCCCTTTGCCTAATCCTATCTTGCCTAGTGCCCCTTGTTTGCCTCCACAAAGTGGAAAGGAGTATGATCTTGTTGAACAACTTAGGAATAATCTTGCAAAGATATTCCTTGGGGACCTAATTCAAAATTCACCTAATTATCACACCATGCTTCAAATGGACTTCCAACAAGTTGTCGTTCCCTCTAGTGCAAACCTAAATGAATTAGAGACCATGATTCAAGGGATAAATGCTGACATTATTTTCCACCAAAGTGAACTCCTTACTTTGGAAGTACAAAAACAATGTGATGCTCTCATGATAATAGCTCAATTTACAAGATGACAGGGATAAAGTGAACCCTTGTTGACAATGGCTCAGCCTTAAATGTGTGTAGTGAAAATATTTTGGATAATCTTAGTGTTGATAAATAAAAAGTTCAACCTAAATCTTTATCTATTAAGGGATTTGACAATGTGGGAAAGAAATTGCTTGGAGTGATAACTTTACCTATTATAGTTAGAAAGGCTACCTTACAAACACCTATTCATGTTATGCCTCACAATATTTTGTATAATCTTCTTTTAGGAAGACCATGGATTCATGAGATGCATGTTGTGCCCTCTACCCTTCATCGTATCATAAAATATGTCTACAACAACAAAGTGTACACATTGGATGCTGATAATGAGCCTTACAATGTCTTACAACTCAAGAAAAATAAAGAAAACCCCTTGAAAACATTAACACCAACTACACAAGTGGAACCCATGAAACAAAAAGACAAAGAAAAAGACATTGAAGAAGTCATGAAGCTATTAGAAGATGATTGGGGTTCCTTGGATTTTGAACCTACATTCATGGGAGAATACAAGATCATCAACAAAGAATTTGACAAGGGAAAAGAAACAAAGGAAATGTCAATACAAGATTCAAATGACCCTTTGAAAGCATCCACCTCAACCACTTTAGAAGAAAAAACAAATTACACAACAAAATTTGATGAACTTAATCACGACCAACCATTGAATTCAAAAGAAATGATAAAGCTTTATGGAAAAGGTTACAAACTTATGAAACAACTCAGTTATAGTGGAAAATGATGTAGTGCTAGAGAACAAGGCATCTGTGTCCCTATAGAGCCTCACACACAAGAAAATACTAGTGGTCTTAATTATTGTCCCTCGAAAGACATAAACAAGCCTTCACTTAATATCAACACTATCACAAAATATCCTTCTAAGCCGACTTTAATAATGGTGCATCTTGAACTAATAGACACTAGTGGCCTTAATCATTATCCTTTGCAAGAAACGAAAAAAACAATGAAATCCTTGCTTAATATAAATGTCATTGAAAAAAAAACACTAATGATTCAAATTCATTAGATTTTACACCATCTAGTAAAGGAGAGAACAAAATATTGCAATCTAAAGCATCGTGTGTAGGTACATGACACTTTGTGCTAAGCAAGAGATATCTTTATTACAAAATAAAGCAACATCCTCCACTATTGACCAAGAGAGTATATTGACGAGACTCCTCCAAGATTGTCTGATCTCTCTCTCCCCCAAGAAGACGAAAGAAATTTTATTACAAGACTTCATTTTGTGCATATCATAGAGTTCATGGCTATTCTACTAATGAATACAGGGCTTTAAATAACAAAATTCAACATCTTAAGGACTATGGTGCTCTCCCTTGGGTTGAAGCACCTAATTCCTCTTTTCATTTCAACTCACCCTTGTCTTGCACTAAGTGGGGGAAAGGGGTTAGATAACCTTCTCCTCATATGTGACATGTCATTGCCTCTTTTGGCTAGATGATCACCTTTCATGTATATATAAGAGAAAACTTGGGATGTGGACGAAATGCCTTAAGTTGGCTTGCATGTTATGTATTAAGCAACCCTTTCATCCTATTGCATGAAGTAGCTTATTGGAAACATATGACTTGGCATAGGGCTTTCTGAATAAGCTCTCATGTCTTCTTCTACTTTAAAGCAATTGCTCACAACAATGGTGTTAGCAACCACTTTAAAGTGGGGGCATACATCGACACTCATGTTTCATTGTGTGATTTTCTTTCTTCTTGTGATGCATCCCTTTCTTGGTGGTGTCATTGGGTTTGATTTCCTCTAAGAGTGTGATATTTCTTTGAATTTTCCTCTCTTTGAAACATTAAGCACAATGTTCCCTAAGATGAGACCTTGCATGAACTAAGGAAAATACCTTTGAATCTATCTCTTTCTTGTTACGTTGCATTTTTGTACCTTATTAAAGTCATGGAGGTATGGATTTTATATGGTCCCTTGGGGATCACCTAGTGAACAACTAGCTTCACTAGCCCTTGTGAGTGTGCATATTCTTTTTGTCCTTATCATAGTCATGGGGGTATGACTTTGATATGGACTTCTTGGGGCTCACCTACTAGACACCTAGCTCCCACTAGCCCTTGTGAGAATGCGTTTTGTTTGCATAGTGGATAGTGTGTTCCACTTGTAAACCTCTTGGACAAACAACCTAGACCTAGTCCATCGTGTTGGATGGCCAGTCGAAGATTGATCTGTTGCATTTTTCCTTTTTTGTTTCTTTCTTCTATCTTTGATGGTGTATGTTTGCGATCTGATTATGGCTTCATATATCATCCACAAGTGTGTTCCTTTGTGCCTATGTTGGTTTGTTATAGGATCTTGATCTTGAGGGATTGATCATCCCTATTGTTGTTGTCATCCTATCTTACTAGAATTTGTACATTTGAAGCCCTCTTAATTGCGTGGTTGGATACTTCAATGTGAGTTTGAAGCAAGTTCATCCTCTCACTAAAGTGGGGATAAATGTAGTGTGGTAAAATGCATACTGTTGAATTTTCATATTTGTTTGGGCCCGCCTTGCTTTATTTATCCCTATTTATGTCTTAATTGGTCCTATTTTGCATCCACAAGCCCTATGAATTATATCTTTTTCTGGAAAATCCCAACAAACATCAAAAGATAAATGATCATTTAATAATTTTGTCTGTGTCCCTGATTTGTGGACTGGGACTAAAACGCCACCTAGGGCATCTTTGTCCTCCATGTGTCTTGGGACCCAAATTTTGAATGTACTTGAAAAGGTCCCTTTTTGGAGTCTGTGCCCTAAAATTTGAGCCTTGGGACTAAGACACCACATAGGGAATCTTAGTTCTCCTTAGCTTATTTTCGGGATTCAATTTTAAATCTTGGTGAGATTTAGCTTGCTTTAATTAATGAATTCATATGTTGGCTTGTGTAATTTCATGATATTAAGCATGGATATGTATAAATATAAGTTTCCTCTACTCATTTTTCATAACAAGCATTCAAGTATTCATTCCTAAGGAAAGCTTATGCATTTAAGAGAAATTCATCAAGTATTTGGAGCCATCATTAAGATTCAAGCATCATGTCAAGGTTTAGTGCATCCATTCATGTTGTTGAGCCAAGATTGTGGATGTAGCATTAAAGATCTGCTTGCAACCATTGTTCACATCATATTCCAAGATCCAAGATCTACATTCTTCATGGCCACTACATGGTAGATTTTAGATTAGCTTCACAAGACATTATACAAGGTGATATCATTTACATATTTCATGTTTCATGATTCATTTCATCCATTTCATCATTTGGTTTAATTACTTAAAAGGGGTTTGACCAAGGCAAACCCCCATTCACTAACAATCAACAAGTTTTCCCTCTCTTGTGTGTTTGTATTTGTAGATCTAGGTTGAAGACTTGAAGATAATTTGGAGTGCAAGATTGAAAAGTTGTAAAGTTGCATTGTCAAAGTTGTCATCTTCATGAAAAGTCACCTACAAGTCATATTCAGAAGTTTCAGAACCCGAGATTAGAAAGGAAGCAAGTGCAAACCTTGGAGATTAGGATCCTATTTATATTTTTCAAAAATTCATAACGGGACTAATACGCCACCTTGATCATCTTATTCCTTCCAAGCATATTCTTTTAGAGATTTCTTCATATTCGTTTCCAACATCTAAAGACTTCGTATTTACCCTGAAAAATGAGACTAATACACCAGTCTGGGTGTCTTAGTCCTCCATAACACTTTTCAACAACTTCTTTTCATTTTCAGAATCCTCACATCTCTAGACTTCCCAAGTACACATACCCTAACTTGGTGTAGCTTAATTTCATCATTTACACTCATTATTTAGCTTGTATTGCTAGATTTTGTAGGTTGAATGCTTATTTGTCTTTTCCAAGCATTTGCTTGGTGGTGAACCCATTAGAACTCAAAGAACCCCCTCCTAGGTTCTTCTCATTGTGAATTGACTCACCTTGTGAGGTTGTTATTCAATCCAATTAGGACTCCTAGGGCATTAGGGCTGATGCAAGAAGTTGGGTCCACAAAAAGCTCAAAAAGTGGAATTGTTTTTTCTGTTTTCAAGAATTTGTCATACTTGGACTGAAAATTTGAGGCACTTACACAATGGATCTTAAAAAAATTCAGTAATATAAAATTTAGCATTTTGAATCTAGTTTCAAAATATGTAAATTATTCAAATACCCAGATTATAGAAATTAAATTTTGATATGGATCTATAAAAACCATTTTTTAAAAGTTCTTTTTTTTACCATACCATGCACATGTACAAACACCACTTTTTGACCCAAATAAAAGTATTTTTCTATTTACTTTTGGGGAAAGAGATCTAACAACATGAATATTGATGGGGAAAGTTTTTTATAATTTTTTTTGAATATTTTTTTTTTATTGAATTTTTATTGGCATTAATGCTGTTTTTAAAAATCAACATGTACAAACAACATAATTGGACCTAAACTAAATATTTTTTAAATATATATATTTTTTTATTGTGTAGATAATTGTTTCAATATTGATTCCATATAAGTTATTTTACAAGAAACATTTAACCAAAAAAAATTTATTAGAAAACGAAAAAAGCCTGATAATTCAAGTTTAAGGACTACGTTACTTAGAAATTAATTAAAAAATAACAAACATAATTAAATATTAATAAAAATTATATATTTGGAAACTAGACATCATGTTATCTAATGGGTTTTAATTTTATAGATTGATTCAAAAAAAAGTCCATCAACCATATTGCCAAAGTTGGACATTCTTCTTCAATCTGCCTTAGTTTTTAGTTGCAGGTCAAAAGCTATGGCTTGGATTGCAAGCCTTTCTCGAGCCTAAAACCAAGGCTACATGTGTAGGTTGGGAATTCAAAATTTTAATGACATGTATATGTTACTAAAATGTGTACACATTATTTAAATGAAACACGTATGCATTCCATAACACATATGCATTATCTATTTACCCGTTGGTTAAAGTTAACGTGTACACGTTATATAATGTGTACACATTCCTAAAATAGAATGTGTACACGTTTCTTATATAGCAGTTTTTTCCTGATTTGAAAAATACTGATAAAACACATTTTTTTTTGCAACATTCCTTTTTTATAGTACATTTTGAAAGTGCCATTTTTTGTGTTTTTTAATTGCAAATTTGTCTTGTGTAGGGCATATTCTATTCAAATTGTTGGAAGAGACAAGTGCAGGTTGAATTTTCTGAAGTGGAATCAAGTACAAGAACATTTTACAAGAAGATTTGGAAAAAGAGAACTTTGGGATGTATTCATGATGTTTTTGTACTTCAAATTTTATAGAAGAAAGGATCTTCATACTACATAGTTTTATTTGAATATTTAAAGGACATGGAAATTTAAAAATAGGTTACTTGAATCATTTTTTTTTTCATCAAAGAGTGTTTGGTAACCATGGGATCAAAGCAAAGACAAAGAAAAAATGTAGAAAGTTAATGACACCTGAAGAAATTCAAGCAAATAAAGAAATGGAGGCAAAAAGACAAAGGGATAGAAGAGAAAGGATTCATCAAATGAAAAATTTGGAAGCATCTAGTTCCATGAATGTTGAAGAGGAAACCATGAATGATGAAATGAATGTAGATGATGCAAATGTGGAGATGGTGAATATGGAAGAAAATGCAATTATGGAGACAAACCCAACTAAACTATGCCTTCAACTTCAACTTTGAATGATATGGAAATAGTACATATGCAAACAACTTTCGGTATGTCTTCAAATCCACCTCCCAATGATATGGAAAATGCACCTATTCAAAAAATCTATCTAGGTATGTTTTCAAACACAAGTCTTGATAATATTGATCTTAGTTGTTTAGATGAAGCTGGATACACCATTGATGGTATCAATAATTCTAGGGTTGAAACAATGCAAAAACAAAAAAATGATGAAATTATATCTTATGAGAATGCAAATGAGAATGAAATCCCTTTTATGTTTGAAAATGAAAATGAAACCCCTTGCGTGAATGAAAATGAAACCCCTTGTATGGATGAAGGTGAAAATGTTGTTTTTACAATTGAAAAAGATATGCTAGATAACCTTTGTGGTAAAGTTTCTTGGAGAAAAATTAGAACTTATGGAAATATAATATATAAAATGTTTTTTTATAGAAAGAAATTAGGATTCCAATGTCAACTCATGGTGCAATTGATGAGAATGTCGAAAATGAGAAAAGTGATGAAAAATTAGGTATTTTTGTAAAACCCAAAAAGAAAGATGATTCAGTAGAACATGTCATATCTAGTGTTGCTAATGCTATTGATTTTATAGGTAAGAAAAGTTGATCTAAAGATAAGAATGCGACTCATCTTGCAATAACAACTACTCTAGTTAATAAAGCAACTTCAAATAAAAGAATTTTAAGTAAGATTAGTAAATGTATAAAAGTAAATATGGAAACTTTATAAGAGCAACTAAAAGAAGAGAAAGTATTGAAAATGATCCAATTAATCAATATTGGAGTTTTAGTGGTAGACTCCCAAGATCAGACATGAAATTAACTAATGAATTTAAATCTTTAATCAAAATTTTTTGGCATGATAATACAAGAGTATCACCTAACATTAGAGATGTATTAAAATTAAGAGTGGGTTCCAAAATCCGTGAACCTCATCCAAAACATCTTTTAGATATGACTCAAACTTAATTATATAATTTTTTTTTAGATGCTTCAATCTTACCATTGAATATTAACATAAGTCAACTTAGATTATTTGAAAAGTGTAAACCTTGGTATGTTAGAATTAATAAGTAACAAATCTCTTGTTATTGTTGTAAGAATCATGTACAATTTTGTTATTATTATGATAGTTTTTGATATATACGATGCACTTTGCATGCTAACCAAATTATGCAAGACATTTGTGGTATTAATATGCCACGTGAAAGAATCAAATATTTTATAGCAGGTTTGTTTTGTGAACCCTATAATGGAAACTTATTTTATTTAAAAGCATGTATTTCTAGAGAATGTGATAGATGTGGTAACTTTTCATTATTAGGAGAATGTATGCATGAAATTAGTTTAGATGAATTTGGACAACAATTAGTGGATACATAAAAAAATTAAAATGTTGAGTATTCTTTAAAAGAAGGAAAAACTAGAAAACATTGTGAGCTAATTGTGGAAAAATTTAGTGTGCATGCATTTATTGAAGAATTTGAAGATAAGATTGTACCTAAATAGTTCAACACTCTCAGTATGCTCATTGGCTTGATAATCAATTTCATTTATGTAAAAACACATTCCCAATTGGAAATATATTGTTAGTTGTTGATTTTGTTGAAAATTATACTCTTGCTCCACAAGAAGAAATTCAATCATAGTATTATAATTTAGTGCAAGTAGCTATATTTTTTCATATTGTTTATAGACATGTAGATGATAGCAGAGAAGATAATATGATTTTTTTGAGAGAGTACCATTTTTTAAAAGTGATAATCAATTACATTCAACTGAGTTTGTTCAATATTGTTTTGATATATTTTATAAAAAATTTAAAGAGAGAGGAATTCAAATGAGAGAAAATCTCATATGGTCGGATAATTGCACGGGTCAATTAAAAAATGCTAGAATTTTTTTATTGGTTATGTAGAGTTCATAAGGAAAATAATATCTAGTACATTTGGAGTTTTTTTGAAGCTAGTCATGGTAAGGGAGAACACAATGGAGTAGGTGCATGTGTGAAAAGAGCTCTTGCAGGAGAGCAACTAAAATTTGAGGATGTTGCAAAATTTAGAGATGCACGTGTAATTGTAGATTGGTTCATTACCAAATTATCTACAAGAACAAGTGAGAGCTCAATAATTTGATGATTCTTTTGGTTAGTTGAAGAAATTGATATTTTTTCTCAACAAGATTGTGAAACAATTAATGGATTTGCACAATGGCATTCGTTTAAAAGTTCGAATGGAAACACATGGACAAGGGAGATGGCATGATTTTGTCAATTTTGTATTACATAGGTGATTGAGAGGTGTGTGAAAATATGAAATGGGTTGAACAATGGCAACAAAGAGCCTTAAAACCTACATCAACACATGTTCAACATGGAATGACAATTGAAGATAATCAAGTGTTCACATCAGATGATTATGATCATGTTTCATATCTTGCACAAGAAGGTACATTATTTATTGAGTTGAATTTTATATGTATGCACATTTATATATGTGAATTAAATATAAGTCACTCTTTATTGAATTTTTTATTTATTTTTGCAGGACATGTGTATGCTATTGTTGCACCTGAGGGGAATGAAGAAGAGACTGAATATTGGTTGGCTAGATGTGTTGAGATAAAACATAAGTTGGTACATCCCAAAGTGGATGATGACAATTTTGAGTATCCAATTGGTTCAATGGTTTTTGTTGGCACCTGGCTTCAAAAATATTTTCAATAAGAAAGAGTAGCTTTCTTGCATTTGAAGATTATGAAAGACACAAGAAGATTATACATTATTCACATTTGATTTTGGCAACCAATATAAAACTAGTTAGATATCAAGGGATTCCTGCTAATAAAGTTTTATGGAAACTTTGAATGGATGATCATGAGACAATCATAGATGCATTACAAAAAAGAGAGGATACGTATGGTACAATGGAGTAGATAAATATTGGTAAGTATATAGTTGTATATATATTTAATTGATTGTCGATATGTAGTTAAAAATTTATCACATATACATGTCTATATATATATTTGTCTTTAGTCATTTCCTAATTAAAGTTTTATATCATTTTTTTTTCAGGTCTCCCAAAACTAGCTGCTTTACAAAAAAGAGAGGAGATGCATATATATTACAATGGAATTCAAATCTAGAGACAAGTAACTATATATAGTTCTAGATACATTTAATTGATAGTATAAATATAAAACTAAATTAATTCATTGTCATTTTATAAAAAGCTTATAATTGATTTCATATCCCCTTAAGCCATTCTCTTAAAAACCCTTAAGCCATCCTCTTATGTACCATTAATCCATCCTCTTTCATCCCCTTAAGTCTCTCTATTAATTCCCCTTAAGCCACTCTATTAGGACCCCTTAACCCATATCCTTGTATATCTACCCTTAATCCATCCTCTTGCATCCCCTTAAGTCACTCTCTCAACACCCCTTAAGCCATCCTCTTAGGATCCCTTAATCCATATCCTCATATGTCTACCCTTAATCCATCCACTTGCATCCCATTAAGTCACTCTCTCAACACCCCTTAAGCCATCCTCTTAGGAGCCCTTAATCCATATACTCATATATCTACCCTTAATCCATCCACTTGCATCCCCTTAAGTTACTCTCTCAACACCCCTTAAGTCATCCTCTTAGGAACCCTTAATCCATATCCTCTTATATCTACCCTTATTCCATCCACTTGCATCCCCTTCAGTCACTCTCTCAACACCCCTTAAGCCATATCCTTGTATATCTACCCTTAATCCATCCACTTGCATCCCATTAAGTCACTCTCTCAACACCCCTTAAGCCATCCTCTTAGGACCCCTTAAGCCATATCCTTGTATATCTACCCTTAATCCATCCTCTTGCATCCCCTTAAGTCTCTCTAGGGTTCATGAGATGTTTAGAATAACAAATCTATATGGGTTAATGGTTTAGGGTTCATCTCCTAGGCTTCAAGTCATATGGTTCAAGGTTTAGGGTTTCTAGGGTTCATGAGATGCTTAGAGTAACAATTCTATATGGGTTAATGGTTTAGGGTTCATCTCCTAGTATTTAGGTCATATGGTTTAGGGTTTAGGGTTTCTAGGGTTCATGAGATTCTTAGAATAACAAATCTATATGGGTTAATGGTTTAGGGTTCATCTCCTAGGCTTTAGGTCACATGGTTTAGGGTTTAGGGTTTCTAGGGGTCATGAGATGCTTAGAATAAAAAATCTATATGGGTTAATGCTTTAGTGTTCATCTCCTAGGCTTTAGGTCATATGGTTTATGGTTTAGGGTTTCTAGGGTTCATGAGATGCTTAGAATAACAAATATATATGGGTTTTAGGGTTTAGGGTTCATCTCCTAGGATTTAGGTCCTATGGTTTAGGGTTTAGGGTTTTAAGTCATTCTCTCAACTCCCCTTAATCCACCCTCTTACATCCCTTTAAGTCATTCTATCAACTCCCCTTAATCCACCCTCTTACATCCCTTTAAGTCATTCTATTAACTCCCCTTAATCCACCCTCTTGCATCCCCTTAATCCATCCTCTTAAATGGCCCTTAAGGAATATCCTCTTACATCCCCTTAATCCACCCTCTTTCATCCCTTAAGTCACTCTCATAATTCCCCTTAAGCCATCCTCTTAGGACTTGTTAAGCCATATCCTAAGGTTCATGACATGCATTCCCTTAATCCACCCTCTTACATCCCTTTAAGTCATTCTATCAACCCACCTTAACCCACCCTCCTACATCCCTTCAAGTCATTCTATCAACTCAGCTTAATCCACCCTCTTGCATCCCCTTAAGCCATCTTCTTAAAGGACCCTTAAGTCATATCCTCTTACATTTCCTTAATCCAAAATATTTCATCCCTTAAGTCACTCTCATAATTCCCCTTAAACCATCCTCTTAGGACCTGTTAAGCCATATCCTAGGGTTCATGACATACATCCCCTTAATCCACCCTCTTACATCCTTTAAGTCATTCTATCAACTCCCCTTAATCCACCCTCTTACATCACTTTAAGTCATTCTATCAAATCCCCTTAACCCACCCTCTTGCATCCCCTTAAGCCATCCTCTTAACTCCCCTTAAGGCATTCTCTTAGGACCCCCATTAAACTATATCCTCTTAGGTCCCCTTAATCCATCCTATGAAAAACATCACTTGAATTTGTAAGATCCAATTTTATAAATTTTACTATATATTGTTCTTTTCTTGCACATGAATTACTTACTTAAATGACTCATAGAAACTATAGTTACTTTACTTACATTAATTATTTTTGCAAGTTCTCATCAAGTCGGTCTACCATGTGATTGTCAATGTATTTTTTTTTATCAAGAGACTATGTAAATATCAATTTGTGGTCTTGACCTAAAAGTTGATAAGCTTTAATTGTATCTACATGCACACATATGTTTCATCATGTTATATAGTTGTATTAAACATCAATATACATTATATGTGTTTGTTCGATGTATGAACTTCAATGAACTTATTAGTCACTTTTTAAATATATTGTTCCAATTTTATAGATTATACATTTCATGTATTGTATTTACCACATTTTATATAATTGTTCAATTGTATATATTATACATTTTATACATACAAGGAGATAGAATTTTGTTTAGTGATTCAAATATTTGCTAGAATTGGAAAATAGTTAAAATTACTTACCCTTAATTTATTATGAATATGATCTAAACTATTTAAGGAATGTTTTAATTTGTCACCTAACCATGTGATAGATTATATATATGAAATTTGATTCTAGATAAGAATTTATATAGAGCATGTATTACTTGAAAATTAGATAAAATATCTATACATACATGAGTGCATATAATCATCAAAATGAACATAACACAATCATAATTGATTGCATATTTAATCATCATATTAAAGTCAACTGATATAAATAAACACAAACATGATAATATTAATTGATATAATGTATGTGAAATGGTCCATGAGATAACATGTTCAAAATGTATATATCAAGTCCAACACATATATTTAAATAAAACTAGAGATCTATAGTCCATAAAATTTAAAACCATCTAACTATTAGGGCAATCAGTCAAATCAAGTCTCCTCTTTGTTCCATGTGGACTAGATGTACCTACATCATGCTGTAAAAGAGTGTACAAGAAACTTGAAATTAGATTTAAAGTTATTTAGAAATTTTGATATAATTAAACATATTTAAACTTGAAAATATAAACTCAAGATAAAAATAAATTTAATTAAATATCTAGTAAATATAGTAAAAATAATTTTTAGTACGCATAAATTACCATATGATCATGTGAATCTACTGACACATTTTGTTCAACAGTGTGCATAATTTTTACTTGAGAAGATCCAACTGATTGATCTACTATATCCTACATATTCATATAAAGTAAACAATATGTTAAAACCTCAATATATATATATATATATATATATATAAGGTTCATAAAAATTGTATAGGAGATAAATAGTAAAGTTTACAACCTCGAATGATATGACCTCATGATCATGCACTTGAGATTTCCCATGCATAAATGCTAACGATGTCTCAGGTGTGCCTACAATGGGTATCACATGAAATCCCTACATATAGATGTACAACAATGTATAGATCATTCACACATGTGTATGTAAATGAACAAATTAAATTAGGTCTATGATGTGTATTTAATTTAAACTTAACAAAATTTTGAAAGCACACACCTGAGTTGATGATGACTTAGGAGCGCTCACCACAACTTGTGGTTGGTCAGTACTAGGTATCATATGACCTCCTTGCATCTAGAAAATATATCATTTCACACATGTGTACAAATTCAAATTAAATTAGATATATCCACACAAATTATTTAATATATATTGGTTCAAGTATTTGACCAAAAGGTGAGCCTAGATCTACAACACTCAACATATAGACATGATCATATTGAGTTTCAAGCATCGTGTGATCATGCATCTACACTAAACACTTCTTGAATTAATATTATATTATATATAATTTGATGTTATTATTTACATGAATTTTGTACATTTCAAATAAATTAAATTTAAGTTCAAAAGATGAACATACATGTGTAGGATGATCCTCAGAATATAGTAAATTCATATATGACTCTGTCCTAGATGCATGTGGGTCACTTGAAGTGGATGCCTGAGTATTCCCATAGCTCGAGCCTCCATGCTCTCTATTGGCCACTTTAGCTGCCGTGTGTGCAGTCTGATGAGTGAGATGTCCTGAAAGCGAACTCAATGCTCCTAATGTCGATAATATCATTTGTTACTGAAACAAAATGGGAACACCAAGAGAAGGAGGAAGAACAATTGGAGAAATCAAAGCACATCGTTGAGGATCGACACATGCTCCTAGTCTATGTTGGGGCATGCCACACCCAACTCCCTGAAATGACCTCATATCAAAATAGTTGGGTTTTAAACTCAACTCAAACTCAGCCCATAACTTTCTCAAAAGGTATAGGGGCACCTCACAATTTCCATGTGGTGGACTATCAAACACCATCCACCATCTATCCCAAAAATTTGTAGCTATCCTACACCATAAAATTGAAATTCATTTTTTGGTGGGTGGAATTTGTTGGTTTGTTTGGTGGCTAAAAAAATGTTGGCACATGGCTTGTTTGGTAATTTTAAGGTCATTAATTTCTTTATAGGACAATCCATCTGCATAAAATTGTCTCCTCTCTTCTCTCCATTGATAGAACCTATCTAGGCCCACATCAATAGATCAAACATAATCGACAAAAAAATGCATCATAGATGAAAATCGTGTGAGATGGGGGGGATTCTAGGCTCATTTTTTTATCAGATCTATATTTCCATGAATCACATTAAGGTTTTCTCTAATGCTCTCTCTTAACTCAGTTTGATCTACTATAGGGGGTGGGGGCTTAGGAGGTGGAGAGTGTGGAGGTGTGGGGTTTTGTTGTGGTGGCAGATCTGGATGTATGGAATCTATAGGAATTTTTGCATCAGGTATAAAATCCTCTGTGTTAAATTCTAGATCCATGTGAACAATGAAATGGTAACTGCATGTTAAACAATTAAAATATATATATATCAACAAACTAATTAAATAATGCACACAATTTGAAAGTTATTTAACTAGCTATGGCACCTTGTGCAATGGGTATGCCGAAGAGCTGTGGAAGGTGAATTAGGGAAAAATTGGTTTATTTTTTCACACATTTGTGTAGTAAATGGGATCAATTGGTAGGCCATTTAGAAAATGATTTTAATATTACTATGATTTTTTTTTAATTTTTATTATAGAATAATTATTATATATTTAAAACTAATTATTTATTATATTTTATAAGGGAAATGATGCCGTAATGTTAAAACCTAAATGTGCTCGTTATTAGGACACAATTTTCATTTTAATAAACATACTATGTTAATTATGCTAATTTATACTTAACTATGTAGGACCGTAAAGGATGTCAAAATTTTAAAACCTAATACTTAACTATGGAGGGTAAAGGATGTTGTAATTTTAAAACCTAAATTTTCTCATTAATAAGATCTTTACGGTAATTTCCATTTTATTTTAAAACCTAAATGTGCTCATTATTAGGATCTTGGCTGTAATTTTCATTTAAATAAACATACTCTAAAACCCTGGTTGAAACTTTATTTTTTTAAATTTTTATAATAAAATTTAAATATTTCTAATTTTTATAATAAAATTTAAATATTTCACCTAACATATAGATTAAATGACAATGAAGCAATTTTTCTTTTACAATTTTTTGTAAGTATATCTTATGTTGATATAATGACAAATTTTATTTTACAATAAAAATAAAATATTTAAAGCTGAAGAGTGAGGACAAGAGCTAAACTTCCACCATCATAATAGATTTGTTATAGTTTAATATCAATAGACATGAATCTTAAATTATATATTAATTGTCTACAGACTGGTGATGTCACTATGTTCGAAACTCCTGAGATACTGCAAACTAAACTTTATTTTCCCCATGCACCCCATTTTCAGGCTGCAGAACATGGCGAGAAATAGTAAAAAAATGGCGAAAAACAACAATAAAGTGGTGAAAAATGATGGACGACTGAGAATCGTTTTCCTGTCAACCATGCTGTGTAACTCCATCTTAACTGTCGAAGGGGAAAATGAGCTTTGAAAGCTCATATAGGACATGCCTTCAGCGTAAAAATCACATTGAATGTGCACAAATTCAAAATACATTTCATTTGAAGACCATTCGATTTCTAACATTAAAAAATCCATAACATGTACACATTAAATTAAGTCCAATGTGTGGTTGGTAATATGAAGGGTTTGTTGTTACTACCAACTCTTAGAATGCAACTAAAAATGGAGATAATTGTCACACCAAGGTCATACAATTTTAATAAAATTCTACCTACATGCTACCTAAAACTAATTATTGAACACCTTTTAGTAACCCTTCCAAGAAGAATCATCAAATATATCTAAAATATAAATCCACTATAATTTAGATCAATATGTATAATATAATTAAGATACCTAAAATATCTAAGGATGCACTATTACATTTTGTGTACATGGAAAGGGAACTCATATGTTAAGTTTTATAAGTGCTTCTACATCAAAAATTTCTAGAGGACGAGATATTTTTCATAATTCATCTAGTTATTTTATGTTAAACCTTTAATAAATGGGATGGAAATTATAAATATTTTTGAGTTAGATCTATATGTGGTACATAGGATACCTCTCAATGAAAATAGGGAGGCAAGTTCTAATTATAACTCTAATGGGTAGAAATGAAATTAGGGGGTTTTATTAGAACCCTATGAATGCATGCACTATGTCATTGGTTTATTAAGCGAATCCCCTAAAAGAAGGCCATAAACTTATTTTTAGCTAGATATAACTTGATAATTAAACTATAGCCAAATTTGATGATATACATTAATTGATTTATTTAAAATAAATAAAACCACATGGATTAAAGTAAAGACTTAAGATTTATTTAAATAAATCACCATCAACATTTAAACTAGGAGTTGGATAAAACATCAAGAATTGAGAGCTCACAAAAGGCTATGATATCAACAATGAGGCTTCTTTGAATCATTATTGGAAAAATTAAATAAGAAGATTAGTAAATAGAGACTATGAACATGAGGTGAGGAACTAAATTTCTATATGTAAATGACTAAAGAATAAAAAATAAGACACAAGTAGATATATAACTTTGATTTCTCAAATTGGGTGTTAATAGGAGGTTAGGGGTTGTTTAGAGTGTCTTCTATTACATATAAACGTGGAAAAAGAGAAGGAAACCCCACTAATTTAGGTTATTCAACTCAAGAATGAGTGTCAAAATGGGTAAATGATGAAAACCATGTAGTTTAATTCAAGTAAAAATTATACTAGATTCTATTTATATTAGGATTATTGTTAGACAAGGGTGCTCAATGGAGCTCATAAATAGCAAGCCTATCATTAATTAGCTAATTCATCAATAAGTAATATTCTTCTACTTTTATGGGTCTAGAGATTTATCATTTGGGGCAAGGGGAAGTTTACTCATAGGTGTGGTTGTTTCCCAACAAGAGTATATCTATAGAGCTAAGGTATATCGATTGTGAATACATGTATTTATGAAATATGACATAGAATTTAATTAAATCCGAGGACATAAATTGATTTATCTAAATTTTCAAATTTCATGATAAGAGACACAAGTTCTCTATAGTGGGACAAAGTAGTTAAGAAGAGATTATAAGCTTAACACTAACATTAATTTATAATATCATTCATTGTTTTCAAAGCATACTAAAGATAAGAATAACAAATTAATAAAAGACATTCAAAGGGACACATAGATATATGCTAGTGGTAATTGCAATACAAAATAAACAAAGATGAGCTTGAGCTCTATTCACATATTGAAAATGGCTTCTTTAAGTACAAAGACTTCGCTAAATTTTTTAGTTGTAATGAAATCATATTTATACATGTGAATTGGTGTGCATAATTTATCATGCAAAAATGGAAGAAAATAGATCTTTATACTTATTTAGAGATTTTATGACATGAAAACATATCTATGTCAAATAAAAAATGTAAGAAACCTCCAAGGAGGGATACTTCTAAAATTATGTGAAGTGAAAGTTAAGAACCGATGACAAGGAGGACACAAAATAAAGCAAGGCAGGACGACAATTTCCAAATTGAAATTACTCAATGAGCAAGAGCAACATGATCAATCCTAAAGAGATTGAAACTTGTAACCATACTAAAAAATGAGAATGTTTAAACTATAGTTGAGTATGGTAATGGTGTAATATAACAAAATGATCAATCCTAATTAGATCAACCTCATAAATTTATGCTATGGTTTGTTGAACTAGTTAAGAAACATCTCCTCATTTCTCAACACAAATGGTTACATTGAAAGTATTGATTGTACTTTCAAGTTGCACTATCTAAAAGGTGAAAATATTAGGCTTTTAGGTTTAGGTTTTAGGGTTTAGGGTTTTAGGTTTAGGTTTTAGGGTTTAGGTTGAAGGATTAAGGGTAAATTAGTTTTTAGGTCTATGTTTTTTGGAACCTAGGGTTTAGGGCTTTGATTTCTAAGTTAAATGTGTCCAATTTAGGTTTAGTTTTTATGGTTTTTGACTTACAATTTAACGTTCTTTGTTTTGCTGATGTTTTTAGATTTTTAAATGAAATTTAAAAACTATAAAATATTGAACTAAAACAAACTAAACAAACAAAAACTAAATAACAATTATAAAACAAAAATACAAGATATAAAGCAAAAAAATGGAAGAATTCAACCAACCTAGAGGTCGCTGAGGTTGGTTGTGTTAATAGGAGGAGGTAGTAGTGAAAATTTGCTTCAATTAGGCCCTTCAAAATATGTATGTAATCTTCCTTATCCTTCTATAGTGTGGCTCAAATTGACTATGAAAATGAAAACATAGTCGCTTACTTAAAAAAATAAATAGCTTTGTGAAAGATGTATGTGTTTTAGGTTTGCTTACTTGGATCTAAACACATTCACGTTCAAATTTAGGCTTGGGTACTCGATCCATAATGTGTAGACATTTTTAAAAAACACGTACGTGTTTTGTGCAATTTTTTTTGTTTTGGCTAGAAATTCCCCTCTTCATGGACCCAACTTCTTGCTTTTACCCATTAGTGAATGATTACTAGAGAAAGAGTGATATATTTAAGCATCCATTTTTCTCTTCATCAACTATCCACTTGATCTTCAACCTAAAACCTGTAATCACACATCAAAGAGGAGAAAATATTGATTGTTAGGGAATAGGGGTTTTCCTTTGTCAAACCCTATTTTGGTAATTAAACCTTGTAATGAAATAATGAAACATGCAACATGAAATAGAAAGAATGATGAAGGATCAATGCTATATCACAGCTCATGACAATTTTTTTTGAACCTTGGAATGTAGATCTAAAATTAGCATGTAGTGTCCTCCATGAATGTGGTTCTTAATCATGAAACTTGGTATGAAATGATGTATTTGAATGCTTGAAGTAATCTTGAACTCTACATCAGCATGTTGGCTCCAACAACATGCATTCCTTTGACATGATAATAGAATTTTGATTTCGGCAGTAAAACCTTGATAAATCTACTCTTGAATTTATTCTTGAATTCTCTTGAGTGCTCTATAATTCTCTTGTGAAATATTAGGATGCTCTCTTGAAAATATTAGATGAAACTATGTGAAAATAACCTTATACTTAGAGATAGCTTAAGATTAAATCTTGAAATTCAAATAACACAAGTCGACATCAAATCTAGGATTTGAAATCATTAAAATACCAACAAAAACATATCATAAAGGGGGTGTCCTAAGTTAGTGAGGACCCATTAGCTATAGGGAAAATGGGTCTTATCATACTTAACAAGGACAAACTTTGGGGTTGGGAAATAATATGCCAAAAGGGGGTCCTAGGACCTAATGAGGACCCATTTTCCACTAGTGAATGGGTCCTAGGTCACTAGCCTAGGACAAATTCCTTGTAAAATTAAGTGTTATGTAATTTCATTTAAGACTATCAAGTTTTATCCCTCAGAGTATGCAATAAATTAGGCTTGGATTTGAATTAAAGAGGCTAATTAAGCTCAATTAATCTCAATCAATTAATTAAATCCCTAGATTAGTGTGAAAGTGTAAAGAAACACTTTACAACACCCTAAATAAGGCACCATTAAGTCCATTTTATTATAAAGGGTTCTAGACTTAATGTGAATGTGTAAAACACATTACAACACTAAATCAAGGTAGCATTTGGCTCATTCATTATTAATTATTCTAAAATTAAGGAAAAAAGATACTTTTTTTGTTACTAAAGGGTGATCCCATAATAGTGGTTTACAATTTTTGGCCAAACTGGACACTAAAATTATTATTTTTAACTAAATCTTCACATTCGGGCACCTATAGCGGCTAAACTGTGAGAAATTTGAAGATGGTGCAAACTAGAGTCTCATCAAATTTTGTCTGTAGATTCTAAAAATATTTTTTTCAAAATTTTTGGAATCAAATTTCACTTCTTTTTACATCTCCCACGAAAATTGATTTTTTCAAAAACAACATTTTTAAAAAGTGACACACCGATAACACAACTTTTTATGCATGAAGGATAAAATTCTAATTCTTTCAAATTTAGATTTGTAACTCTGATATCTAGTGCTTCCACTTGGTTAGATAATTTTTTATTGAATATTTTTTCCTTAATCAAGTTTCAAAGTCAAACAAATTACAATTAAGCAACCGTATAACGCGTAATTTTTTTGTATATGTCAAAATTTAATTTTTTTTTTGTTGGATCAAGGACTTCAATATCTGGTGCACTCATATTTTTATTTTATTTTTTGATAATATTCTATTTTTCCACATGTGAAGAACAAATAAATTCATTTTCGATGAAAAACCTATGTTTAATAAAACTTAAAAACAAATACATTAAAACCAAAACATATTAAAATTATATTCATTAGATAGCTTGTTCTGAGGATTACCATAATCATTTGAAATAAATTTTAAATGAATTCATTTGATCCCCAAAAGCTAAATCAAAAGTGATTTTTTATCAGCATTTTGATAGGTGTAAAGGAGACGCATTTATAGGTATGGTTTAAAACTAGCGAGGTTCTATCCAAGGGGTTTGATCTAAGGTGATTTGATCAAACCCTCTTCAATTGGAATCCTTAAAATGGAACTTTTTAAGGCTTAAATCATTATATTTTCTAAAAATATGTGATTTCAGCTAAAATTCGTTCCTCTCAGGAATTGTAAACCACTATTATGACAGCACCCTAAAGTCTGTAGCTAGTGAAACGCAAAAATAATTATATTTTATTTAACATCATATTTTTCAAAAAAAAAACTTTTCAAAAACCATGAATATGATAACTTATAGATTTGTAGGTTCCTTAGATATGTTTTGAACTCTTCTATGTAAATATTCTTTCAATGCAACCATAGAAATAGGACCAAGGATTGTGTACTAGAATATGAAAAATGTTAGCCCTTAGTGGGGTGATCCCACAATACTGGTTTACAATTTTTGGCCAAATTGGACACTGAAATAATTTTTTCTAACTAAATATTCACTTTTGGGCACCTATAGCAGCTAAACCGTGAGGAATTTGAAGATGACACAAACTAGTGATTTGTGACATTTTGTCTAAAGATTCTAAATATATGTTTTTCAAATTTTTTGGAATTAGATTGCACTTATTTTTCCATCTCCTTCAAAAACTATTTTTTTTTAGTAAACAACATTTTTAAGGAGTGACACTCACTGTATAACGCATAACTTTTTTCCATGAAGGATAAAATTCTAATTTTTTTGAATTTATATTTGTAACTATGATATCTAGTGCTTCCAATTGATTTGGTTGTGTTTTATTGAATATTTTTTCCTTAATCAAGTTTTGAAGTCAAACCAATTACAATTTAGACATAGGCAGACCATATAACGTGTAACTTTTTTTGTATGTATCGAATTTTTTTTTTTTGTTAGATCAACTTCAATATCTGGTGCACTCATATTTTTCAATTTTTTTTGATAATCTACTATTTTTCCACATGTGTAGAATAAATAGGACACGATACAAAGGACTTATACCTAAGGTCAATACTTGAACTTTAATATTGTAGTTATGTGTAAAAATGCATTCCAAGTTATGGAATGCTATTTCGTTGCAATCAATAATAGGCATAAATAATCATTTCAAGAGTAATACCAGTTAAATTCAAAAGTCAAATAAATATCAATCCAATGAATACAGATATAACATGCCTTAAGAGTCACATTCATCAAAATTAGACCCTAAATATTCTAGAAAAATAATTTTAAGTGGAAATAGGCTTGTTAGCTTACTCATAAAACAAAAGGTATCTTATCTTATTAATAACATAAATTAAAAAGACCACTCAACTTTATTGAAGGAATCAAATACAAGCTACTAGCAAACAACACAAGTAGGTATACAAGTGACATAGTTCTTGGCACTCATTGCCATGCTTGTAATTATTGGCATGGATGATATATGGTACCATTTGTGACATTGTATTTAATCAATAAATTGGAGGCACACCAATTAGAATACACTAGTTTATATAGGGAAATTCCCATTAGAAGTCAATTTATACAATAAATACCATTAATTTTTTTGAAAAGAAATAGTAACTTGCTTACTACTTCCAAACTTTACAAAACAAGCATGGTATTCAAGTACAAATACACTTGAATATCTCCTCTAGAAGTCTAGGCAAGAACACATTGATGTGTTCAACAAATTTCATTTAGAAGTTGTTACACAAAACTTGCTTGTATCTAATATGAATTTGAGAAAAAAATGGAGGTAAGCAAGACTACGCTTTTGAGTCAATGCATGCATTCCGAACCAAACACATTTAGGAATTTAACTTATCAGTTTTCAATACACACCTCACAGAGAAAGAATTCACATGTTTCTTGTTTTGGAAGCTCCTCAAATGCCCATGTACGCACACATATGAACCATTCCTACATCACATTATAAAATTCAAGCAGTCTGATAGAAATATCCAAATGTACTTTTGTAGAAGGTTTTTTCAAATTTCATTCCAACTTCACATTACCCCCTCAGTTCTGAGTCTGATAGGACAAACATCTGAATAATCATTACAAGCCATCAAATCCAACATAAGGTGACCAATGTGAAATAAATGATTAAAACACAAGAATACAAACAAAATACTAAAAATAATACATAAATTTTTACTACACAACAACCATCTCTATAGATTCCATTGCATCATTAACCCTGCATGAATTAAAGAACAAAATTTCATATTAATATAGACCAAACTAAATAGTAAATATAAGAGACAATAACTTCCAAGTAGTTGATTCTAAAACAAATTTATAATACATGATTTTCACCACTCAAAAGGTTCAGTCCTTGACTATTAAAAACTGTGTATCTTGCTCTTTACAGCTTTTTAGTGTTTTTGATTTTGGTACAAAATGCCAAAAATTGTCCAAAATAAATACACATGTATCAGACTCAAGTAACTTAAAAGAAAATTGCACATGTGAGACTTCCCACTAAACCAATTCAAAATTAATAAGGTGTAAATATATGGCTCTTTTAGCATTGTAATTAAGGTGTAAATCACAAACATACAAGCAAGCTATGGCATAATTTCCAATAATTGCAATTTGTAAATCAAACACTACTGAAAGGACAACAAAAAAGAGAGATTACAACAAAAATCTTGACCCAAAGAGAAGACTGTTATTTAAAAATCAACAAAAGGAAAAGCTTAAACTTGTATAATAGTATAGAACACCTAACCACCTAGTATACAAAGAAAAATTTCTATATAGACCTTGATCATGGATCAAATTCTCACACACACATTATACAATACCTGAGTTAAATCTTTCATGCAGTTCCCCAAATCTAAGCTTTGATCTCCTTTCTATCGATTTCCATGATCTAGGTCTAAAACTCCATTCCTATGGTTTCCTTTGAGTTGAGATTAAATTCATTATGAGAATACTTGGGCAACCAATGTGGAAGCATAGAGAAGGCACATGAGTTTGATAAAATGACAAATAGATATGATCTCATGGACTGCAATGGTTGCAAGATTTGTACAAAATGGATTTGTTCAAAAGACTTAAGAAACTTCCAACCTAAAGAAATTGGTAGGTGCAAAGCCAAAATCTCCAAGCTTTGCCAACATCCTCCTTGCTTGTGCTAAAATGGGAACTTTCAAACAAGGAGTGTATGGATGTATATCACAGCATAATGGAAGGTAGAATTTTGTCAAATGTTATATTTACAATTGCCCTGGTAGACATGCATGCAAAATGAGAAACCATAGACAAGGCACATGTAACTATTTAAAAAATATCTCCAAAGGGATGCCATCGCATGGAATGTAGTGGTTATAGGAATGTGTCTCTCCACATGCCCACTCTACCCTAATCAACAACTACCCCAGCTGTCAAAAGCCTGCTTTAAAAATTGTGTGCTCTCTTGCCTTGTGAAAGTAGAACCCTAAACTAACATGCTGCAACTATTGATCTAGACTAATAACAACCAACTAAATTTCAAAGTAGTTAAGTATTGAGCACATTTACATACCCGTCTATGCAAGCTGCTGAATAAAATATGAAAAAATATGAATCCTAATTGGCCACTAAGGAATGCATTAATCACCATTTATGATTTGAAGGCTCCTCAGTAGGAACTTATAAGTCTTTCAAATATTTCCACAAGATTGGTGTTTATTTAAATTGTTAAGGACCAAAGTTGACTCCTTAGCATAAAGTTTATTGAATCCTTAGAGCAGTTCCCTAGAGATTTCCTAAAATAGATCCTAGTCAATAACTCAATGGAGTTAACCTATGAGAGACACATCCCCCCTAAAAAGAGGAAGCATTGTTCTTTGAGAAATTATAACTATCTAATTGTACTAGTTTTAGCAAGACCCATCATAAATATTTAATTGTAAAATTGGAATTGAAAGAATTGGTGCTTCTTTAAAAAAATCACATTTGTAGAATCCAATATGAGCAATTTATAATAAACCCATAACCAAAATTTAGTTGACTTAGAGTTAAATAAATTTCATGTTCATAATAATCTAAAAGGGAATTTGATTGTTAAAGTACTACAACTATGGAAGCCAAGAAGTTGGGGAACTAATTCAGAAACATGTGACTTGCTAGGAGAAATGGATAAAGGGTTATTGCCCATATCTTCTCCACTATCTTTAAACTTGAGCCATACATCTCAACACATTTTTTGAAACCATTAGATCATGTTGTATTCTAATATCCTTCTCCTTATGTTTATGCATTTTAATTAAATTATGTAGCATGAACATTACAAATGGTTGTATTCCTTAAGTAAAGCTCCTAGATAATTTTTTTGTTATATAATGAAAATCAAATCACAATTTTTCCTAATTAAAAAAAAAATGGTTCTAATTTTTTTAAATTTTTAGAAAATATATTAGCAAGTTAAATTAGGAATTTGTAAGAAATTTGTACGTTCCTTTTTTTATATTTGTGAAATTCAAAATATATTGCCTTTATAAAATGATCAATTAATATTTTTTATCAGTAGACAAGAAAAAGTTCAAACTTTTAAAGATATATACTTATAATATAAGTTAGGTTTTAGCTTTGATGGTTGAATAAAATAATAATTAAACATATATAAAGATGAAAAGTGTTTATGCAAGGTGGGGTGGTGGGCCTAGCTCGATTAGCTAAAGCATCCTGTTGTAGGAAAGAGGTCACAAGGTCTAGTCTCCCCATCATCCCTGTGGTATCGAAGGGCATGCTGTGCCAGTGTCACCGGTCATGTGAAAATGGTTTACTAGGCACACTATAGTTTATATGGAGGTGGCTACCTAATTCCGATTCCTGTAGTCTTAAAAAAATAAAATGTCTTTATGCAACATTTTGGATGCATATTTGACCCTATTCATTAATTAAATGAAATTCAAAATATAACATAATTATAAGCTTCAATTAATTAATAATCTAGTCAAATGTGTATTTGGATAGATAGTATGAAGAGTGCACACTTCACATTTTTAATTTGTTTTAGAATCACTATGATTAATTTATCCCTAATATAATAAATAGTATACAAGTTTAATATTTTCACAAAAAAATTACGATTGACATGAACATAGAATGATCATATCTATACACATCTCACACAATTAGTCATGATCTACATTTATATGTTACCCTAAATGAAGTATGTAGGCAGAATGTGAAGTATTTCTACACTTAACTTTTTTAATGGCCTAATCTAATTCTCTACAAGTTATTACCCATTGACTTGAACATGAAATGTGTTATATTAATGTGCTATGGTGTTGTACAAAGATTTTTTTTAAGAATTTATAATTTGTTAACTCCTATTCAACTACTTGCATTGTAAATTGTGTTATCAATTTACATAATATCTATATTTAGTGATTGACTATGGCATACTCCATAATTTCTTGTGGTATTGATTTGTGTTCCAAATTTTTAATTTTGATCCAAATATTTGACATGAGAATATATTGATTTAGAAAACTCTCAAAGGTTCTCATCAATACACATTTTATTTAGACATTGGTTCTAAATATCAATATGCATAATTTAAAAAAAAAAAAAATTGCACAAATTTTTTCTACATATTTAGATCAAATCTATGGATATGACTTATTTTTATAGATGAAAAGATTAATTTTACATAAACAAATTCAACATAAAATATAATATATAGCTATCTATCATATCATCTAAACCACAAATTTGATCATTGAATAAATAATTTTATTGCAAAGAGTAGTCACACAATGTACCTTCTGATTATTTCTAAAGCTAATTCCTTGATCACATCTTTTTCATTTCAAAAATTATAAATAGAGTTGTTACTATCTTTGGTTCATAGTCTAAGATATTTATTGACTATTGCATATTTGTTTTATTTATTTTTATACTTTTTATAATTTTATTTCATTTTCTTTTAGATTTAAAGTTAAAAAGGACATTACAAAATCTGTATAATATTTTATTATTATATAAAAATATGTTATATTTAATTATATATATTTGATTGTTTAATATTATACTTAATCAAATAGATATGTCAAATCTACAAAATTTAATTTAAAAAAATAATAATTAAATGAACCATATCAGGTTATTGATCATGTCCTGTAATTAATACAGAGTCATTATGGATTCTAGATATTGTCAATAATCTGTTTCATTGTATGACTAGATGAGATAATTTTTAATATTATTCAGCAGAATTGGTCTGGAAGACCTATTAAAGCGGTGGTGTAAGTTAACTAAATATATTATATAATTGTTAGTATCGATGAAATAAAATTTGATGTACACTTATTAATATTAATAAACATTTTTAAAATTCAACTATTCCATAAAAATATATAATAAAAATATATAATAAAAGTTTTTGTTTTTTTTGGTATACGATTCATTCGTCCTATAGAATCATCTATTGAGGTAAAAACTAGAATAACTTGCTAGAGGCAGGAAATAACAAGACAAGCAGCTTCTTTGCAACTAAAATTTAAAACATAGAAATAGACCATACTTCTTTATAGCAAAGTTCACCTTAACACACATACCAAACTTCAAATGCTACCATTTTCACTGTCTTTACCAAGGCGTGGGAGATAGCCGGCTATACAATAAAACCTAAACCTTTGAAAAGCCTGAATACCATCCATTGACACATCGTACTTCTCTAATGCAGACCTCATTCTCTCCCAGTTTTCACGCAACTGTCTGTTTTTTTCATTCCATCTTTTTTCTTTCTTCTCACTTTCCATTTGGACGATCTGCTCTTTGACTTCTTTTATGTCTTCTTTCATCTCGTTGGACACTTGCTGTTCTAATTCTTTCATTTTTTTCTTCAACTCAGCTAATGATTTCTCTAATTCTTCGAGTTTCTTTTTCATGGAATTGGACAATTTTTTTGAGCTGCAATTCTCACTGCTTTCATGGATAGTCGCATTATGTTCTTCCATTAAATGCTTTACGATCATAAGCAGCGAAGGTGCCTCCGTTTTAAGATCAATTTCTTTCCACTTCTACAGAACATGGTAAAAAGAATTCAGTTAATATCTCTATTTTCTTTAGGATAAATCTCAATTTCGTAAAAGAATAATGAATTAGATTGTAGAGTGGCATACCTTTATGAGAAGATTCATGTATTCCTGCCATTCCCAGCAAATAAAAATCCATGTGATCAACTGTACTTGCCACCCAAGTAAATTCTTTGCTTCTTTGCTTACAGAGAAAATGCACCACACCAATCTGTGGTAATTGAGAAGGCGCTTCCACTCGCGAGGATGTTTTCTACAGTCTGTAGCCAACTCCTGAAAGTACAAAAAGGCTTCCTCCTCTCCTTTGCTATAATACCTTACAAATAACATCTCTCTAACAAGAGTAGATGAAGTGGGTTTTCCTTTCCCTGGATTAACATGTGAGTTCAAACTTAATATCATTTATTATTGAGTGCCTAGAAACACGTCGTGTATGAAAGCAATATATAATTCAATAGATCTCACTCACTAGTAATAGGTGCCTCTCCAGCTCTTTGCACAGGAGCTTCTCTTCTTGCTTCAGCAGGCACATTTTCTCGTAAATTTGTATGACCTATAATAACAGTTATTTACCATCAACATACATATTATTAATTACACAGTGCAAATTAGTATTTTCTTGTCATTCTGTTTTACCGAAATTAAAGTGCTAACTTAACTCTATCTGTAAAATTACACAAAAGTCGTTTTCTCGTACCAGATAAATTAACACAAAGTAATACGCAATTGTAAGATAAAAACCCAATACTGTTAGATCTCTTCTGATCCTTACCCATGTCTTCTATTTCCTCTGCAGTCTCCATATTTATAGCGACTTGTGGTGCACTGTTTTGTTGTACAACTCCTCTTTCCTCGACACCATCACTTGAGCTCCTATCATCTGGAATTAGAATTGTGAATAAGATATTTTTACAAGCAGTAACAAAAGCTAAAAAGTCAACTCAAAGCATTTCCGAGGAATTATCCAGTTGATTGTAATAACTGTCTTTACCCTTTATAGAAGTTTTATTTTCATTTTCTGATACACACAGTTGTCCTTTCAAAAACCTCTTTGATTCTTCATCGCTGGGGTCAGGGAGGTCCAGTGGCAGTTGTATAATTTTTTCTAAATACATGTCTGCCAATTCTTGATTAGCTTTCGGAGATTTATTAGTATTTACATCTTTATATTTCTTTATTATTGCCCTTTCTATTAATTTTTTGTCCATTCCTATTACTACACTGATTTCGCACACTGCTAATACAAGATTAATAGCTGACAACACCTGTAAAAAATATAAAATGTGTTAAAAAGGATTGAGAATAAAAGAAAAATTATCAACCGAACGACAAATTTCTCTCAACATTAATACAAGAGTGAGAAATGAACAAATTACAGTTAATATACCTGCAAGATCACAGATTCCTGGCATCTATCCAAATCGTCCACAAAAACAATTATTCGAAGATTGCTTCCTGATGCAGGGGTTACCTTTGGAGCTTCTATGGCCTTTTCATGGCTGACATGATGCAATAGTAGTGATATTATGTACGATCCAGTAATTAGACCCCATAGGACCCTGAAGGTGGTCAAGAACCAAGAAAAGACAATAAATACCCAATAGGGTTTTTTGCCAATTTCATCTTTCAAGAAAATAATGTCTGAGATCACCCGTTCCTGATAACCCAGTTTGTCGGTATGATCTGGGAATGAGATACACTGCAGTAGTTGAGTGCTAATTGGCTTTAAAATGCCCATAATTGACTTTGTTAGAGTCCACACAATTATTACTAGGGCTGCTGGCGGCCATGCATATTTTGCTTTTCCCCATTCCTTTAAACTGTCACTGTCGAATACCACCCATCCAATCCAAGTGAACGAACCTACCAAAACGAGTGCGAGGAGAGAGGGAAAGAAAATTTCAATCCATAGAGTGTATTTCTTCTTTTTCCAAGTATTTCGCCAACAGGTGTTGAACCATTAAGCCTCGTTCATAATTCCTTCCAGTTCTCTTGTAATGTCAACTGCTATACCTGCCAAAGCTTCTGTATCGTTCCTATATTTCCATGCATTATATTGAACAGTTAAAATTGCTTGCACGTTTTCCTCTGCAGAAGGATCTGCTTTTGGCCGCGACTGCCAATGACAATGAGAAGCGAAGAGAATCTAAATTTTTGAAAAATAAAATACTTAAAAACTCTTTTAAAATGAGCTCAAAACAAATTTTGATTCAAGTTTGAGGATCAATCGAATAATTAGTGTTAAAACTATTTAAAACTAAAATAGTTATATAAATTAAAGCCAACTCTTACCATGTCACTGCTGTCCATTGCAGCGAGTGCTTTGAAAACCTTTAGATACTTAAGGTCATACTGGTTTAGAAATTTCTCCAACTAGTAAACAAACATTTCATAAATATTTAGCTAAAGATAATTTCTGTTATATACTAGACGTTTGATTAAGAAGAGAAAGACATATATTGAGATAAGAATTTACCTCTTCCTGAATGTCTTTACCGCTAGCTTGTTTTACCTTGCTTTTAATGAAATCCCACAAGATAACAAATGTGTTTCTATTAACTGATTCTCCACACTTTATATGTCTGTAAATGTGTTCACATTTCCTTTTCCCCTTTCCAGATAATTCACATGCTGTAATATCAGGCAATTCTGAAGCCGAGCTTGACAATTTTGAGGATGGGAACAATGCCATTTGAGCTGCCGTTGTCAGTAAAATGCGCTCGGTCTGAATTGTTCAGAAAACAAACAAAATTTAGTTAATATCACTTACCCTAAAGAAATGTTTGTTATAGGTAAAATACCGGATTAGATGATACCTGGAGCATGAGGCTAGATTTTCCCATACCCCACGAACCAGTGACACCGACAGCTATGGGAGGCTTTATATAAGGATTCAAAAATAATGCTGCAAGACCTTGTGCATAGTCCAATCTTCCTGTTTTCCATATATATGAATAAACAGGAATACAAGAATTATATAACATCACAAAATTTATGATCAGCAGCTTCTTAGCCAAAGGAGTAGAAAATATTTCCTTACCAAGACTGTCGGATATTGCTGGTTTGTCATTTCCTTGATCTTTGATCATCTTAATTTGTCCTAAAACCGCAAAGAAAGTGGGCACGTCATCAATAAATAAAAGTTATGATGTAAATACGCAGGTAGGATTGAAAAATTACCTCTATTTAGATTCTCTTCGTTTACTTCTTGTAATCCTGTCTTCCTTTCTGGATTGCGGATGTCCCCAATTCGATAACCTCTGCTAATCAGTTCTTTCGTCATTTCAATGTCGCCTAGAGAAATAGCCATTTTCAACAAATTGCCCTTATACATTTTCTTTTCCTGTACAAGAAATTCGTAAAGTGGGTCATCTTTTCTTAGATCTTGGTCAGCCGTGCCTAAGCCTGCGGCAGAGGCCCATAATAAGAGCGACTTCTCTTCGTCTGATTTACATGCCCCGAGAAGTTTACGGGCCAATTCCTCTTTGTGCTCAGTTTCTGCTTGCACAACGTAATGTAGAGCGGTTCTGCCATCGCGGTCACGCTCTCTGAGAGGGTGGGCACCATGCTTCAATAGAATTTCTACTGTATCTATGTATCCACGTTCTACTGCTTTATGGAGGGCCGTTTGTTCAATGATATCTCCTGTGCTCAAATATTTTGTTTTGATTTTTCCCCACGAGAGAAGCTCTTTCACAACCTGAACTTTGCCTTGTGAAGCAGCAACGTGCAATGGAGTTAGTCTGCTACGGTCCATCAAATCATCCTCAGGCTTATCTTTCTTCAAATATGCTGTCAACAATTGCTTATACAGAGCTGTGCCCGTATACTTTCCTTTAACTGCATCGTATAACGGGTTTCGATCGTCTCCATCTTTGATATATATTAGTTCTGAATTTAAGGTAAGAAGAAGTCCGCAGAGTATCTTATGTCCATTCAAAGCCGCCTCACGGAGAACAGTCCTCCCTCCTCTGTCGCGCGCGGCCACCATGTTTTTCACATTCACTGAAATTTCTCCTTTAATTTTCTTGGAAATAATTCGACGCGCCCTACGGTCACTATCACACATAGCAGCCAAATGCAAAGCTGTTTTCCCGTCTTCATCACAATCACCAGCTGGCAGCCTTATTCCTTTATCGTACAACTTACGAACGAGTACCACAGAACCAAGTAGTAAAGAGTTACGTAGGAGCTGTTCCTGATTCACTTTATTAAAATAAGCTTCTGGGTCTTCTAACTTAGATAACAATTTTGCTGTTGACACATAATCCATCTGGGGAAGGGCTATATCTAAATAAGCTTCTGGCTCTTTTGACTTCACTAACAACTTCGCCGTTGTCTCATAATCCATGTTGGCGAGAGCCCTCCTTAAATAAGCTTCTGGATCTTTTGACTGTAATAACAATTTCACTGTTGACTTATAATCCATTTTGGTAAGAGCTATTCCTAAAGGTGTGTATCCTCTATTGTCTTTTAACTCAAGTGACTCACTATCATGCGGACTTTTCACTAACACGTCTATGACTTCATCGATCCTCCCTTCAAGTGCATAGTGCAGGGCTGTCATACCCTTTTTGTTTTGAGCAGTCACTGAAGCACCGCAATCAACGAGCAGTCCACAGATACGTGCGTGTCCTTTCTCTGAAGCGCTGTGCAGAGCAGTCCTCCCTCTCTCATCTGTGGCATTCACAAATTCATTTATACTTTGCTCATTACACCTGCGCAGCAAAGTTTCTGCAATCTCTGTCGCAACATCTATGTCTTTACCAATCCCTTCTGCAAATGCATAGTGCAAGGCTGTCATACCACTTTCGTCTTGAGCTGTAACTAAAGCACCGTAATCAACAAGCAGTTCACAGATACGATTGTTTCCTTTCTCTGAAGCGCAGTGAAGAGCAGTCCTCCCTTTCTTATCTGCGGCATTGACAAACTCATGTATACTTTGAGTATCACATTTGCTTAGAAAAGCTTGTGCAATCTCGGTCGCAGCATCTATATCTTTGCCAATCCCTCCTTCAAAAGCATAATGCAGGGTTGTCATACCATTCTTGTCTTGAGCAGTCACTAAAGCACCGTGATCAATAAGCACATTACAGATACCTACGTTTCCTTTCTCTGAAGCGCTATGAAGAGCAGTCCTTCCATTCTCATCCGCAGCATTCACAAACGTATCTATACTCTGCTCATCACACCTTTTTAGCAAAGCTTGTGCAATCTCTATCCCCACATCTATAACTTTAGCAATCCCTCCTGCAAATGCATAATGCAAGGCCGTCATACCGCATTTATCTTGAGCAATCAGTGAAGCACGGTGATCAACAAGCAGTAGACAGATATCTGTGTTTCGTTTATCTGAAGCGCAGTGAAGAGCAGTCCTCCCTTTCTCATCTGTAGTATTGACAAACTCATATATACTTTCTTCATCGCATCTGCTTAGCAAAGCTTTTACAATCTCTTTCCCCACACTTTTAACTTTATCAATCTCCCCTTCAAATGCATAGTGCAGAGCTGTCATATCCTTTTTGTCTTGAGCAGTTACTAAAGCACCGTGATCAACAAGCAGTTCACAGATACGAGTGTTTCCTTTCTCTGAAGCGCAGTGAAGAGCAGTCCTCCCTCTCTTATCTACGGCATTGACAAACTCATGTATACTTTGAGTATCACACCTGCTTAGCAAAGCTTGTGCAATCTCTATCTCTATATCTTTCACTTTATTAATCCCTCCGAATGCATAGTGCAAGGCTGTCATACCCTCTTTGTCTTGAGTAGTCAATAAAGCACGGCGATCAACAAGCAGTTTACAGATATCTGTGTTTCCTCTCTCTGAAGCGCGGTGAAGAGCAGTCCTCCCTCTCTTATCTGTAGTATTGATAAAATCATAGATTCTTTGTTCATCACATCTGCTTAGCAAAGATTCTAAAATCTCTTTCCCCACATTTTTATCAATATCTCCTTCAAATGCATAGTGCAGGGCTGTCATACCCATTTTGTCCTGAGCAGTCACTAAAGCACCCCGATCAACAAGCAGTTCACAGATACGTATGTTTCCTTTCTCTGAAGCAACGTGAAGAGCAGTCCTCCCTCTCTTATCTGGTGTATTGACAAACTCATTTATACTTTGCTCATCGCACTTGAGTAGCAAAACTTTTGCAATCTCTATCCCCACACCTTTACCTTTATCGATCTTTCTTTCAGATGCACGGTGTAGGGCTGTCATACCCATTTTGTCTTGAGCAGTCACTAAAGCACCGCAATCAACAAGTCGTTCACAGATACTCGCATTTCCTTTCTCTGAAGCGCTGTGAAGAGCAGTTCTCCCTCTCTCATCTTCAGCATTGACAAGCTCATTTGTACTTTGCTTATCACACCTGTTTAGCAAAGCTTCTGCAATCTCTATCCCCGTACCTTGAACTTTATCAATTCTTCCTTCAAATGCATCGTGCAGAGCTGTCATACCCATTTTGTCTTGAGCAGTCACTAAAGCACCCCGATCAACAAGAAGTTCACAGATACGTTTGTTTCCTTTCTCTGAAGCAACGTGAAGAGCAGTCCTCCCTCTCTCATCTGCGGCATTTACAAACTCAGATATACTTTGCTCATCACACCTGTCTAGCAAAGCTTCTGTAATCTCTATCTCCACATCGATAACTTTATCAATCCTTCCTCCAAATACATAATGCAGGGCTGTCCTACCCTTTTTGTCATGAGCAGTCACTAAAGCACCGCCATCAACAAGCAGTCTACAGATCCGTGCGTTTCCTTTCTCTGAAGCAATATGAATAGCAGTTTTTCCTCTCTCATCTTCAGCATTGACAAACTCGTCTATACGTTGCTCGTCACACATGCATAGCAAAGCTTGTGCAACCTCTGTCCCTCCATCTTCGTCCCGAAATTTGGCAACTGAATGTAAGGCCGTTTTGTTTTTGTACTTACCGATTGCATGGCATCTTCCAGGCTGAGCGCCGCATTGCAATAGCATGTCTACAACAGCGAATTTCTCTCCTTCTTCAATATCATTATCTTTAGGTTTTGCTACGACGATTAAAAGGTTGTCTAGGACTCCGTAATTACGCGTGTCATCGTAGTACCTCCACATTGCGTTATTTTTCAGCATCTCTAAAAACTTTTGAGAGTTACCCGCCGCCTTCTCTGCAGCATTACGCAAAATCTTATTGGTGCAACAGTACTTGCAATTATGCGCCATCGGTTCGTGTATGATATCTCTCAGGAAATGGGAGAGATGAAACAGAATGGATGTGGCAATCATCCAATTATTTTGACTGGTGCCTTTTGTCTTCATCTTACGTATGTCCAGAAGGCTTCTATAAGCACAAATTTCCACAAGATAGCTCGCAAAGCTGTCGCACACAAAACTCCAGAATGGTTCTGCAGCATCTCCCCTCTTGACAGAATCCGGAAGGCAATCTTCGTCAAGTTGATACCATGTAGACATCCCTATAGGGCGACCCATGAAATGCACGATGTCCTCTTCTGTTGTTACAATTTTAATCATGGGTGATAGAACCTCTTTGACTGAATCTCTGCCAGAATACTTCCTCCTCCCTGATTTCTCAAGCACTTTTCGTCCCTCTTCCCCAATTCTTCTCGCTACATAACCCATCATTTTGTTCATTTCTTCAAATTTTTTGACATCACTGAGTGGTATGTTTCCTCCTCTCACTTCCTCGACGTTCATAGTCTCAGTATTTGACCAGCAGTTTAGCAACCAGTAAACTACTTCATAATTCCAATCATCCACGCACAATAATAATGCCACTTCTTTTCCACGGTCATTGAGATAAACGTCAGCGTATGCGCCACCTGGAAACACTTCTAAAATATTAGTTAATTAACATCAGCCTATACACCGCGTGAAAGTACTCGAAAGTAACGCTCGCAATTAATACCATTTATAACGACTAGATGATGTGCTCCAAATGCTATCCATTGAAGGTTAGTTGTTTACAATCTAACCATTTTTTTTATGTCAATAATTACATTTTATTTACGAATTTATGTTGAAATGTGAGGTATGTGTGATTAAAGTTATTATAGGTTAAGGTCCTTAAATATGGATATTTTAATATTTTATTTAAATTGTTTTTTAAATATTTGAATTGTTATTTAAGGATATTGATAAATAAATGTTCACACATATTTAAAAATAATAATAAGATTGAAGATCAAGTGTCAAGAGAATCTTTGTAATATCTTTAAATAAAAAATAAAAAATAGAATAAAATATGTATAATAATAAAGATCAAAACTAAATCAATTGTAAAAGAAATTAGTAATATGACTACTTATGTTAAGACAAATGCATCACTCTATACATCTCCTTGATATTAACACCTTACATTCCTTATCAACATTATTGAAATCTTTATTTTGTGACTAGGTATAGTATGTAAAGAATTATTAGATACATGCTTCAAGCCACTAAAAGAGTTGGTTAGAATCAAGAAAAAAGTTATAGTTTTGACATTAGCATAACCATTCATTTACCTTACTCAAATGATGTCTAAACATGCAAGCTTCACTTATATATAATGCTAAGAGCATCTACTATTAATATTGAAACATAGTTTCCAAAGACTACCCTGACTTTATAAAGAGACACCAAATGTTTCATGTGGATGAACCCACAATAGTTAATCCCACTTGCAAGCCATCACATTTTTGAACACGGATGGAGGTGAAAAGTTAAAATCGTCTTCATTTGAAGGTTTATAATGTCAAAAAAAAACTTTGAATGAAGGTAATTGCCAAAAATACAAAATAATCATTTTTGGAATTACCTTCATTCGAAGGTGCTTTGAATGAAGGCCCTAAAAGTGTCCTTTCCACCTTAGGCCGGTTGGACCAAAAAATAGAATGAATATAAAAAAATAATTTGCATTCAATGTAAATTTTCCAATGAGTATAATATTGAATGTATTTTATTTGATTACTATATTTTTTTCCTATTTTCTAGTGAAAATAAGGCTTTTAGAAATTGTGATGGTCTTTGTTCCACATACATGAAAAATAATTAAAATGTATATAATCTCACTTCAAAAAGTTATAAAAATTAAATTATGCAAAAGAAAATTATGGAAAAGTATCCATGCCCTAAATATCTATGTTACAAATCTATGATTAAGAATTTATAATTCTATCCTCCCCACAAATAAAGTTACGCTATATCGAATAAACGTCACTTTTTAAAAATAATGTTAACTATAAAAAAAAGTTATTTAGAATTACGTAAAAAAAACCACAAATTATTTCTTAATTTTTAAAAATATATTTAAAATCTATAGGAAAAATCTCAAAAAATAACAGTTCATATCATCTTAAATTCTTAACTGTTTATTTGCTATAGGTGTTATAAAGTGAAAATATAGTGAGAAATGTTGATTTAGTTATCCTACTTTGGCCAAAAACTAGGACACACTATTGTAGAATCACTCATGTATCTAATAAAAAAATGTGGATCTAAAAATAAAATAATCCTTAGTGCATGTCTCTTGAAAATAGTGTACATATTTTTTCCTCTCTTGAAATGTTGTGATTATCTTCAATCCTCAATTGATGGGATTAAACACACATCTAGCTAAGGGGAACTCTAATTTCATGAAACCAATAGTTTCAAATATATGATAGAAGGATAATTTATCCATCACAATTTTTTAAAAATATATGTAGAATGATTCAATTTTGGACTCAATAACCTAGGGGGATAAATCTAGGTATGTTAGATGTAGGTCTTATAAATGTCCTTTCCAATGCATTTATAAGTCTCATTTTACCCCACTTTAATTTTTTTAGGAGATTCCAAGAAAGCGTGAATGGTAGAAGATTATCACTTGCAATAGTAATAGTTTATTAAAGATAGCTCACATTAGTTATCCAAAAAAATCCCTACTTAAAGAGATCTATAGAGGACAAGAAAGTAAATAATAACATTTCATTGTATCCTTTAGACTATCTACAAAATCTTTGAGGTGTTGAAAACAACAAACAATAGATAGAAAATAATGTCTAACTTGGTGGATGGGCATCAAATTCAACTTGTACAATAGACAAAATAATTATGGTTTTGTATCAAATATTATTTGAAGGAATAAATTTGGGAATCATTCCAAGTAAGTCCACCCAATATTATTTGGATTAGATATTGTTGAGATAAAGTCCTATTGCTAATTAACTTATTATTTCTTCAAATATTCTCTCTCAAGCTTCAATTTGTTGGGAAACTTATGAGGGTAGATTATCCTTTGGATAAGCTAATTTAAATTTTACTTAATACAAACATGATTACACTTCCTCCTAATTTCCAAGATACATCTAGAACTACACTTAAGGGATGCAATAAAATAAAGTATTTTATATTCCTCAAATGCTTAATGGACATCATACAAAATGCTACATGTGATTGAGGGATAAAATTCTCCATTTGATTGATAATAATATGATTAACATTGAGAGTGTAAATGATCTCAATAATCATTTAAATTAGTTCCTCATTATCATATTTTACATATCTATATGAATCACTTTCATACAAATAATAAATCAAATAATATAGTTTTACATGATGATGTACGCACACAAGCTTGATCATCTTTAGTTGTACATGGATTTAGTAAATATTTTTTAGTTATTATTTATATGGATGCTTCTTCTTCTTTATGCCATTGATTTCTTTCTCACATGAGGGAATACTACATGTCATAATTATTATGGGATTTATATGTTATAAATAATATAAAAAGTAATCTAATTTATAATGTACATATGGATCTTTCTTTTACATATAATGTATAGATTAAAATTATTTTCTAGTTGTCATTTTCAACAACAATAATAAATACATTCAATGAGTCCGTTGGATATAAGTAATGGTATAATGATTGAAATTATAGGATAAAATATTTAGCCTTTAGGTATTGGTCCAAAGGAAGTGCCTATTTTATGTCAAATTATTTCTTTGGCTTCTCAAAAAAATTCATAAGCTCTACCTCATTCTATTTTAAGCAATCCTTTAAAAAAATTGAGAGGTGATGTTGTGATATTGCAATTATTTAAAAATAAAAAATAATAGCTATCAAGCTCTAAGAAACCTCATTGGTTCTTGAGAATCCTAGGTATTTCAACTCTATAGAGGTATGATATTATGAGGGTCCACCTTGAATCCATCATATGACATAATATGACCTAGGTATTTCACTTATTTGACTCCAAACACACACTTACATGGATTAGCATAAAGTTGATGCTACTTTATAATGTCCAAAATCTTATTTAATTATTATATTTTTTCTCTCAAGTATTCTTTTATATATCAATATTTCATAAAAAAAGTCAAAATTGGGTTTTTTAGAAATGACCTAAATATATGTTTAATACAAATTTTAAAAATCAATGGTGCATTTATGAGACCGAAAGGTATTACCAAAAAATAATAGTGGCCCTCATGGGTTAAAAAATATGTCTTATGTACAACCTTGTCTCTAATTATTATTTTATGGTAACCAAACAGAACACCAAGTCTCACACAATAAATGACAACATTAAACTCATCTAACAAATAGTCAAATACTAGAATATGAAACTTATCTATAATGGTGCACTTGTTGTTCTCTCTATAATTAGAACTCGTCATCCAAGTGTCATATTTCTTATGCACCATTACCATAGGAGAGGAATAATTATTCTAACTATGCCTAAAAATACATGTGCTTCTAGCATCTTCTCAATCTATTTTTTTTGTACATATAGGTACTTGTAGGCCCTAATTTTTGGAGGTTGGATCATTAGTATTAGTTGAATGGAATAATCATGATATCTTTGAGGAAGTAGTCCCTTGTGGTATATGTCTAAGAACTAATAATTCCTATCTATAATTTCTTGTAGATTCAATGGTGTAGAAGTATTTGATTGATGTGCCTCTAATAAAAATAAGTGAACCAAAAACCCATTTTTCATTTGTTTATAATATTTTACATTTGGTGAGAGCTTACCACCTATGGATAATTTGTGCATAACCCTCTTAGTCTTACTATCCCCCATTTTGAGTAAAAGTGTATGAGTAGACTGTACAAGTTCACTACAACTATCCCCAATTTAGTAATGCATTATACTCCAAAAATAATATATATTAATGCCATAGAAATAGAAAGAATTATAAAATAAACATGGTAACCTCCTAAAAATATTTTAATGCTATGGAATTTCCTTAAATAATTAAAAAATCCTATCTCTAATTAGGACCTAAATTTATGAAGTTAGATATATAAAGAAATTTAGATGAGTAGTTAACTTCTTGTTGATGAAGTTTTGAATGTTTTTGTAATATAAAATTGTTAATATCACTTTCTTCAAGAAAGAAACTACCTTGAGAGTCTATGGTGTGATAATTCCATAATGTGTATGATAAGAATGGCTGATTTGATATCTCCCAATTCCTCATCTATCTCATTAACACCCTCTAAAATTTTACTAACATTGCTTCTTCCTCCTCTTCTTCCTCACTTGGCCCTTCAATATAGAATATTTTATTTTATATTCTCTTACATCCTCAATCATATTTTTTATCATGGTTAAAGCATAACCTTTTATCTCTCTTCTCTCTTCAATTTGTTATGGAGTTAGTATCATAGGTTAAGGAAGTGACTATATGTAAGAGTGCTTATTTCTCTTATTTTTACATAATATTTCCTTCTATTTGCCAAAAAATATTCCTCAAATTTCCCTTCCATAATCATTTTGTAGGACATAGAATTTAGATAAAACATGTATACCGCATATTTTATTTTATACTTTAAATCCCCTGGGAATAATTCCTTTTATATTTAACTAGCAACATGCTTCACTCATAAAGATAGAGTTTTGAATTAATTAATATAGTCCTTAAACAAAGCTATTTTACTTAATTTGGTAAGACAATTAAAGTATCTATTTATAAGATTATCCCCATAATGTGTAGGGAGTTCCTCTTGAAAAATACACAATTACATATTTTTACTTTATTTCCTCTCTTCATTAGCCAATTATAAAATATAATTGGTCTAGTTCTAAGTATAACGATGTCATTGAAAGCTTTTGTTGACATGGGACATGATGAATATCAAAGAACCACTTCATTTTGAAAATCCATTTGATTGGAGCTTTACCTTTGAACTTCTACATATCCATATTTGTTGTGAAATGCATAACTTTAGAATGATTTGGGTTATGATACATATTTAAGTCTAATTAAAGCCCAAAATATTCATATCCCTTAGAAGATATATTTTGTTCACTTGAACCTTTTGGTGTGACCCTATCAATTTGAAATATCTATAAACTTGGCGAGAAGTTATTTATTAAATATTGGTCAAAAAATATTTCATCTTTGCATCCATCCTTGTCAAGATTTCATCCTTCATATTTTTGTTATCTTCCCTTACAACATCCATGTTTATGTTTGCAATCAAAATGAAGAAAATAGAAGAGCCTAAAGAGTTTTCTTATTTTCATGATTTATACTTCTATGATTCTCATAAATTGTATGAAGTTAATGGGGAGTGTTGAGGAAGTTTAAGGAACCATCTATTGAAGATTACTCATTTCTTTATGAGTTTGAGAATATTTTTTCATGAGAAAATACTAGGGATACCTCCCAAAAGAGCCTTCAATTTTTTCATCGATGTAATACCTAGTTTAGGGGATATATCCAAAGAACCCACTAAATGATTACAATATAGTTGGAGTTAAAAGCCCAATTGTAAGAGCTATCCACTAAAGGATTGATTTGACCTAGTGTATCACCTTGAGGAGCACCAGTAATTTTAATCAAGAAGGATTAAAATTGTACTTGTGTATGGATTATTGTATGCTTAATAAATAAATGATAAAGAATAAGTACCCCTTAACTCACATTGATTATATTTTGGATAAAATACATGGTAAAAATACCTTTTCAAAGATTGATCTAAGGTCAAGATACCACCAACTAAGGTTGAGGGATAAATACATTCATGAAACATCTTTAGAATAAGGTATGGGCATTATAGGTGGAGCCCAAGATCACCATTTGCAACAAAACACCTTCACGGATACATGAGAGAAGCACACATTCTATTTCAATAGAAAGAGGGAAAAATATGAGATGCATAAAATACATAATGGTATAGGCTTTTAAATCTGTGAAAACATCAAATGGGTGAGAAAAATACTCTACAAGAAAAACCACTTGGAGTAATTACCCTAAGATAAACTTAAATACACTAACAAGCATTATGAATTCATAATTAGATCTCGTAGAAAAACAAATGCCCCAACAACATTAATGAATTTGATGAATAGAGTTTTCAGAGATTATGTTGACAAATTTGTGTTAGTTTTCTTAGATGATATTTTGATATATTCCAACAATGAAGAAGATCATAGGTAACACTTAAAAAATTTCCTACAACAACTAAGAGAACATAAATTGTATGATAATTTATCAAAATGTACCTTCTTCTAGAAAGAGGTGCAATATTTAGGTCACATTGCTTCTATTGAAGAAATTGCAGTAGATCCTTCAAAGATTAAGGCCATCCTAGAATGGCTTGTACCTAAGAATATGCATGAAGTGTGTAGTTTTATTGGTTTAGCTAGGTATTATAGGAGTTTCATTTTGAAATTTTTGAAGTTTGCAAACCCTATCACTTCTCTCCAAAGGAAAGGGAAATGGTTTGATTGGTTAGAAAAGTGTGAAGAGGCTTCTATTTTCTTATGGAGATTTGATATTTGCATCGATCCTTAGAGTGCTAGACCTAGAAAGTGATTTTGCAGTCATCATAGATGCTTCAATCAAATGGTTGGGTGGTGTACACTTATGTAGGATGAATAGGTAGTGGCCTATGAGTCTAGAAATTTTTGTCGATATGAAAATAACTATGCTTCACATGATTTGGAGTTAGCAGTAGTTGTGCATTCTCTTCAAGTGTGGATAGACTACCTATTAAAGAAGTAGTTAGAACTTAAATTAGATAATTAGGGCCTCAAGTATATCTTTTCCCAATCAAATATTAATTTCTTAGAAAAGAAAATGGTTATATTTGTTATTTGGTTATGATTTTTAAATCAATTTTATAAAGGGAAAATATAACCAAGTTGTTGATGTATTAAGTTACATAAGGCATATTTCAGCAAAGTTTTCAATGGAATAAAATTTTCAAGAGAAAGTGATAAGAAATTCAATAGGACAAATTGTTTGATCAAGTCAAGGAAGCAGTATTCAAGAACCATCATAATATGAGATAAAAGGGCTATCATTTTGAGTTTGATGGAATTTTGAGATATAAAGTCATAATGTATGTCCTGGATCAAAATAATCTAAGCAATTTTGTGTTAAGAGAAGCAAATTGTGCCCCATATTTCGGTCACTTAGGAGTAAAAAAATTATTAATGGATGTGAAATTTCTTTATTTTTAAAAAAAGAATGGAACATGATGCATCAAGGTTTGTAGCAATATGCCTAGTGAGTCAAGTTTGAACATCAACATCTAATAGGATTGTTGTACCCCCATAAAATTAATAAATGAAAATAGAAAGTGTTTATCATGGATTTTGTTCAAGGCTTAGCCATGTCAAGAAATAAGTATGATGCAATTCTAGTGGTAGTAGAAAAACTTATTAAGATGGTTGAATCTATACTGGGAAATCTTATAGATGGAACACTTTTCATAGCAAGAAATTTTGCACAAGAAATCTTCATATTGCACGAAGTTCTTGAAAACATTATCTTAGATAGAGATATCAATTATTCTAACTCTCCAAAGGTGCACTGTTGACTATTTGGAAGTTGAGTTGACATCATTTATTGAATTATTACATTCAACATGATAGAGTTACACTTTATTTGGTTGAGCATCGACTTGCATTGGGGTTTTTGTTGAAGATGAACTTTGATTGCCCCATGCATTATAGTTAAAATTTGATCTTTAGTTGGTGCATCCCTTTTTGAGATCATGACCTTGTATTGATTGGGAAATTTATTAATTGTTGTTTCCAATAGTTTCACTTTCTTTAAATTTCATGGCACAAATACATAGTGGTTCCTTTTACATGACTTAAAACTTGTTGTTATTGGCTACCTATTAGCATTTCTCATCCTTTCTTCATGGAATAAGCCTATACTTCTTTGTGGGGTCTACATATCCATATTGCAATAAAGTAACCAATGAAAATTTATACACCAAGTACTACTAATGCAAACAATTGAATGAGCTATATAAATTGGATGGTTGAGACTTTTTTGAGTGTGACACTCTATTCATCCTCTATTCTTCCCTTGTTGATGAATGATACATTAACTGATCTATATTATTCTCCAACCTCACTTGCACCATAATTGACTTGTTTCATAGCTTGAACCACTACACTATATCCTTGAAAGCTATATTGATGTTTTAAACTTGTGGATAGATCTTATTACCAGTACCTTTATTCCTTAGAGATGGACTATGTTTCTTCTTTGTATGGTATTTTAGATTCCTTAAATGGTGGTTTCTTTATCATTCAAGCCACATTTAACACAACTTAGTTTGCAATGTAATTTAGGTGGCAACTTAGGCTTTTATGGTTTCATAGAGATTTCTTTGGAATCGATGAACACCCCTCAATAAGGGTCATGTCATATATGGTGACAACTCTTCTCCCCTAGTTGCACCCTCTGTAAGTTGTGCCATAAAGTCTCAACCAATATCCCAGATAGCCCTCCTTTAACTTTATTTTTGAACTATTACATGGTCTACGCTATAAATTTGGAGGCTCATTTCACACAATAAAATTTTATGTAAGTTTTAGTGCATGGAAAATGCTCTACAAGCACAATACACAACTATTTTCTATAAATAAAAATACAACTTCATAACTCTAGCAAGATCAACATAGTGAATGGAATTTCTTCTTATTGACCTATGCAAAGTGATTTGTAGAGTATTTGGAACATCACTTATAAACACCTTGCCCCACTTTTATGCATCCTTTGTGACCCCCAATACTTACTTGTATGACATCAAATAAATTATTGCTTTTCCATAGATAGTAAAGTGATATAATGCATGAAATTTTTTATTTCTTTTTTTCAACCCCAATATGTATTGAGATGATAAGATATTTCTTTAGAGGTATATCCACCAGTGTAAATAATTAATACATAGATATTATATGGTACCATAATTTTCTTGAGTATTTCTATACCTATCTAACAAATTACATATTGGTTCTTTAAACCAACAAGAGAACACATCACAAAAAAAGGATTTAGAATCAAGAAATACTAACACAAAATATAAAAAGCATAAAACATAGGATCCCCCATAAAATCTAGCATAAAGATACCTTGAGTCCATTGTGACCATTAGGCACAAAGCTCTCAACATCTAGACATGAAATCAGTCCTATTTAACTTAGGTCAAGAATGAAGTTTTTGAAATACACCAATAAGCTAGGCTTGAAATATTTGAAATGATTAAACATGATATTACCATTCAACTCTAGTTCATAAATATCTTAGGTCTAGCTCAAGGAAATAAAACTAAACATAAAACATGAAAATCCCCCAAACTTAGTTTAATAATTTTTTTAGCTCTATCATGTTCTAGACATGAAGACACTAACAACCTAGATGCAAGGATTGAAAAAAAAATTATCAAAAGAGGCTTAAGATCTACTAAACACTAAATAAAAATGAACCTAGTATAAAAATTTGGATAAATTTAGATATACGATTAACTCATGTCCATTGAATATGAAACTAATTGATTATTGGCCTTATTGGGTGTGATAATATATATAAAACATTGCATTAGACATTCTCAAGTCTAGGAGTGAATAACATAGTAAGAATGCACAAGATCAAGAAGAAGCATAACCTTTAGATGATAAATATTTAAAACTCATGCTATTTCAAACTAGGATCCCATGACTATCATGCCTCATCTATAGTCAATCTAAATTTATATATATTAGGTCTATACTTGTGCATTCCATGTTTGCATCTACTATTTTTTTTCCCTTCAGGTAAGCATGCATTTCCTTCCAATTCCACCTTTTCATTCGTCCTATAATTTTTTTGGAGTTCACCTTCCTATCATATCCTCCATTTATCACCCACCTTACTTTTTTATTTGTCAAATTTTTCAGAATCTCCCTTACTAGCATAGTCATTTCTTAACCTTTGACACCTTGACCTATAGTTTTAGTCTTATGATTTGGATGATCCTTGAGTGTTTATTTTTCTACTTATTTTCTCATTCCCATCCTAACATCTCAACAAATGTCATATTATTTTCCAATAACTTCTATTTTTGCATCATAAAATTCAAAATAGAATCTTTCCTACCCATGATCACTTTTCAAATTTGAAGTTATGATTGTACTTGGTGGCCAACTTATTGTATTTTTGGAGGATATAAAACATAAAATGTTTTCAACTAGAATCAACATATACACTTAATCAAATTCCTTTTAAAACCCATTTAGAGAACCTATGTTCCACAATGGGAATCCTAGGATGAATTCCCTCTGATTTCAATGGATGATCTCATACAAAGTTCATATTTAGCATCATTAAATGTGAAGTTTAGTTGCATTGATTGTTTTAGATTGTCATTATTGTAGTTTATGATATAATTGTAGAATTATTTGAAACTAATACAACCATTATTGTAATAGGATATCAAGATTTACACTTTTTAATTGCTGTTCATTATAATAAGAGGATCATGAATTATTTTTTATCATTTTTTGTTCAAAATAATATTGATGCATACATGGTAATTTTCATCTAAGTTATCTAAGATCTATTGGGTGCTACAACTAATTATATTGTTATTGTAATAAAAGGTGTGTGTGGAAGGTTTAAAATTGGGTTTAAATTATTATTTTTCCTTAGGAAATTTTAGTGGTACCAAAGCTAGTGATCTTTTTAGCCTGTGTATTTAATATCCAACTTTGTATATTTTAGTTTTATGCAATACAGTGACATAGCAACCAAGTATCACCTAAGGGAGTTCAAGAAATAAGTCTAGTTTGGAGATGGTTTGGAGACTCAATCATCTCCTATTTAAATAGTTTTAAAACATAGTAGTGTGGCAGAAAGTGAGATGAGAATGAAAAAATGACAACCTAGAGGTTTAAACTAAAGGAGAGTTCAATTTAATGATTAATAGGATGATATTGGATGGTATAGTTACTTCACAATATTGATACTAATATAAATGGACCTAGAAAGATAATAGGTGAAGTAAATACTTCTGAGGGTAATAAGTGCCACTTTAATCCACACAAAAATTTCTATTCTTGTTTTATCTTCAAGACCCACCTTAACCTACTTATTTGAATAAGCAAGCGGAGGTACCAAAATCTAAACTCTAGAAAACACAATTTGATGATATTAGGGTTTTTTATATAAAATAAATATCTTTGTCAAAGTAGGTTCAAAGTGAGATGTCATTTAATAATTCTATGAAAATGAATAAGTCTTAGAATAGTTATAGACCTAATCCTAGGTCACAAGTCTTTTAGAGATATGTGCAATAAGATTTGGAGAAGTTGAAACTATCTCCATATGATGGATCTACTGGATTACTAGCTAATGTGTGGGTATAAATGATAGGCACATACCTATCCTTAAAATTGATGAGAAAAGTAAATCATTCAAGTTTTCCACCTTGCATTAAGAGTGTACTAAACATGAGTGGTGGTGCCACAATCTAATCACTTAAGATCATGGATCCATCACCTCATGTGGTGAATTTTGTAAACTTTTGATTGAGAGGTTTTATTGGAATGATCCTAAAGTTTACTCCAAAGTTCAACTTCACTCAAATAGAGTATTATAGTGGATAACTATGTAGCAAAGTTTTAAAACTTGTTAGAGATAGTTCTAGAAATCATAGAGAGAAGATTGATGATGCTCTTTATCAAAGGGCTTAATGAATTTATCAAAGGGCTTAATGAATCTATCAAGGGGCTATTCAAGGATTTTTAACCACACGCCCTACAAGAGGCCAAAAATTTGGCTTTAGCATTGGATAATTCCATGTAAAATAATAATTTCCAAGACAAAACCTTCATTCCAAAGAATTCCTTTCATAAAAAATGTATAGAAAACCAAGAGTTTTCCATCAAGACCTAACATTGAGATGAGAAATGAATTGGGAAGGAATAGGTTGTGCTTTAGTTATAATGAACCATGGTCACTTGGACATAGATGTCCTGGGAAAGAAAAAGTTAATTACATTGGGGTATGGTCTAACGAGGAATCAAGGTCTATGGAACTTCAACCATAGAGTGAAGAAGTAACTAAACAAGGGATGGGATAAGAATAATATCAACCGATATAAAGAATAATATCAATATGTAATTTTTGGTACAACCCCTTTTGCATCTATGGGGTCATATGAGGTGAAAGTGTGACTATACACATTGATACAAGTGTCACTCCTAACTTAATTGATGATGGATTAGTTTCCATGCAAGGCCTTGCAATGGAGGACTTTGAATGATTCAATGTTATTGTGGTTGATGGTTTCACCATCTAATAAAATAGAAAAATATTATAGTTGAGTCTTAATTTGGGAGGATATAGTTTGATGGATGAATTCTATATGGTTAGCATAGGAGATATATATGTGGTTCTAGCTATCTAGCTAATACACTCATTAGGGGAGATCACATAAAACATCTAAACAATGGAACCAAAGTTGCAATCAAACAAAATGTAAGTGGTACTATTAGGAATGACAAATAAAGCACCAAGGATTGTATTAGGTAAGACACTAAAGAGGATTAATAGGAATTTTTTGTGGGTAGTTTAGTGTTTGGTGAAACTGAAGTCCTATAAAATACCTCAAAAAGGGAAGAATATATATCATGTGGATGTATAGACTTGTAACTTGGATAAATATAGTAAAGTATTCAGTATCATCCCTCTAAGGAAACTACTAGATAGAGGGTTTGAGCACATAATTAAGTTGGAGGAAGGAATTAATCATTTCATCACTACTCCCTACTACCACCCTAGGAGACATAAGGAGGAAACTAAAATTTTTATTAATTAAATACTATAGATGAAGCACATTAGATCTAACTCAAGTCACTTGTCTTCCTCTATAGTATTGGTGAAGAAAGAATATGGAAAAATGTGGATATGTATTAATTACATACTAATGAATAAGAAGATTGTCGGGTCAGCCCACAATAGTGTGTCCCACTTTTATGTACCAAAGTGGGAAATTGAAATCAACATTTTTCACATAATTTTAACTTTCTGACACCTTAGCAAATAAACCTTTAAAAATTGGAAATAATGTGAGCTAGTGATTTTTTACATTCTATTTATAGATTATAAATACATATATACTTTGAAAAAATTAAGAAATAATTTGTGAGTTTTTTTATGTAACTTTCAATAACTTATTTTTATAGTTAACAATATTTTAGAAAAGTAATGTTACTTAGATAAAGATAACTTTATTTGTAGAAATGATAAAATTATAATTCTTTAAGAATAGATTTTTAATACTAATATCTAGTGCACAACTATTTTTCATAATTTTTTGTTGCATAATTTTATTTTTAATGATATTTTGAAGTAATAAATTAATTGTAATCAAATGTAAGTTACTTCGATAGTGCTTCATTTTTTTATTTTTTTTATCCAAATTACCATTTAAAAAAAAAAAAAATAAGGACATCAACACCTAGTGCACAAATATTTTTAGAACTTTTTTCTCTATTTTCTTAATTTTTTTGTGTGTGTGAAACAAAGACATTAATGTTTGGTGAAAAGACTACATTCATAAGAAATAAAAAATAAATATAATAATAAAATTAAATATAATGAAAAATTATAATTTTTGGAAAGCTTACTGTAAGAGCTACATACTCACAAAATGAATTCATTTTCTCACCCCAAAAAGGTGAAGTAAAAGTGGTTCATTGTGAACATTTTGATAGGTGTGAAGGAGACTCCATTGAGGGTTTGATTTAAGACTCTGAGGGTGCTTCTATCCATGGGGGTTTGATCTAACGAGGCTTGATCTAACCTTCTTCAATTAAAATCATTTATACGGAACCCCTAAAAGGATTAAGTCGTAAAATTTTCTAAAAAATATGATTTCAAGTAAAAAACATGGATGTACCAAAAGTGGGACACACTATTGTGACAACACCCCGTAAAAAAGTAATACCCCTTTCCCAAGATAAAGAAATTGATCAATGAGATTCATGGATTAGTTTACTTTACAAAAATAGGCCTCAAGTTGGGTTACCATAAAATTATACTTCAAGAGGAGGACATTCACAAGATGCAATTTGATTTTATTATATGAACTATGAGTTTATATTCGTGTCATTTGGTTTGATGAACACTATAAACTATGTAGTCATGCATGAATCAAGTATTTTAAAGTAATTTGGATTGTTTTGGGTAATTATGAAATTTTTATTTACACCAAAACAAGGGAGGAGGACTTGTGGCACATCGATTAAGTGTTAAGAATTTTGGAAGCACAAATTTTATATTTACTTGTGGCACATTGATTAAGTGTTGAGAATTTTGGAAGCACAAATTTTATATTTAAAGGAGTCAAAGAATGAGATTCCTATGATAGAAATCATATAGCTATTTCACTTCATTAGCACAAATGGAGTGCAAGTGGACATGAAAAAATAACAAAGAAAATTGGGACTAGCCTCCCCTAAAATCATTGACACAGTTGTGAGGATTCTTTAGCCTTTTGTAGCTACTATAAAAGAGTTTTTAAGGGTTTATCTCAATTATTCATGCTCTTAACTAATATAACAAATAAGGGATCATTTTAATGTACTAATGATACAAATTGAGCATTTTAAAATATAAAAGAGTTAATGAGCTCATGTCCTATGTTAACAATTCTAGATTTCACTCTTCCTTTCACATTAGAATGTGATGCATTAGGAGAATGAATTATGTTTTTTATCATGTGGAACATGAAATTTATTTATTTTTAGAGTCATAATCTCATAGAGGTGGAAACATATTTATTTATCTATGATAAGGAAATATTGGCCATCATGCATGCATTGATTAAATTTAGAAAATACTTGGTGGTTGGCTGATTCCTAGTTAAAAATAATCACAAAATTTTGAGATAATTTCTTAATCAGAGAAATCTAAATAAGTGGAAACAAAAGTGGGTGAAAAAAATCTAAGAGTATGATTTTGATATCAAATATGTCAAAAGGAAGAACTTTTTTTATCGTTGATGGATCATTCAAAAGGACAAACTTGTGTTCCATGTCTCAAACCTCCATAATTTAGAAGAATAAAATTATAACAAAGTATGATAAGAACACATTTAGAACTAATGTATTTGAAGGGAATATATCAAATGGCAAGTAATTTTTTTGTAATGAACTCATTCTCTACCAAGAAACTTAGTTCTAAGATCAAGGATGAAGGGAAAGATCTTGCGGATAATTCATGACACTCCCTTGCTAGGCCAACTCAAATATTTCAAGACCTATAATTAGATTAGTGAAATATTTTCATGTAAGGGACTCAAGGATGGTGTCCACACCCATATCAAAAGGTGCATCATTTGTTAAAATAAAAAATATAATAAACATTTTTAGCAATTATTTTTCATCCCTTTCCTATCCTAGAGAAAAAAATAGGAAAGTGTTTTGATGGAATTCATCATATGAATTCCTAAAATTGAAGGTATGGACTATATATGTGGTTGTAGATAGAATAATAAAGTATGCACATTTATTTACCATCTTTAAATTTTAAGGCAACACAAGTGGCTAATTTATTGTTCAAGGAAGTGATTGAACCCAATGGATTACCCGAGAGCATTGTGAGTGATTGGCATAGTCACTTGATCATCTTGTTTTGGTGAGAGCTCTTCATTTTTGAAAAAAATGAATTCACCCCATTTAGATGCTACTACCCATAAATAGATGGCTAAATTGAGATTGTAAACAAATGGGTGAAAGGTTATTTGAGAAATTATGTCGTAGACTAGTAAAAGACTTAGGTCAAGTGGCTCTACTTTGGGAAGCGTTGTTACAACACCACCTACTACATGTGAATCAATATAGCATTGTTCATGGCTTTGTATTGATATGAATCTTGAAACTTCATTGATCTAATTATAGAAGATAGTATCAAGAACAACTATTGTGATGAAACAAAGACAAGAAATTTTAAATTCAATGAAGAATAATCTCTAGAAAGATCAAAACAAATAAAATATGTATATAGACCATTATAGAATCAAGAGAATATTTGATATCATAGACATAATTTTTCTAAGATTGTAGTTGTGCAAGTAATCTTTCTTGAAGTAAAGTAGGGTTGAAAATATCAAATCATATTTCTATGGGTCTTGTAGAATTTTAGAAAGGACTAGAAAGGTACATAATATCTCTTGGTGTAGGATGCAATGTGGGAAGGCCCATAGCTATTAAAACATCTAAACATGTAATTTCTTGAGGATAAGCCATTTTAAGTAGGGTGGAATTGTCATGGCCCATATCTAGTCAATTTAAGCCTATACATATTAGGTCAATACTTGTGTCTTCCATTTTTTCATCTTCTATATGTCTTCCCTTATTGGGCATGATTTTTATTCTAGCTCCACTTTTTCCTTCTTATCAAAGTTTTGGATTTTACTTTATTTTTATTTCTTCCTTCTGTCGCCCACTTAGCCATTGTATTTATTTAAATTTCAAACTTGCACTTGCTAGAACACTAAATAATCAACCCTCAACATCTTGACCTATAGTTTGAGTCTTTTATTTTTGTCAACCCCCACCCTTAATATTTTTTATTTTTTTCATTACCCTACTAACATTCCAACACATGTTGTATTGTTTCTATTAGTCTATTTTTGGTGTGATTACTTTCAAAGTGGAATCTTTCCTACCAATTATTATTGTTCAAATTTGAATTTATGGGTGTACATGGTGACCAATTTTTTCTATTTATGGAGGATATAATAATGAAGACAATTCATATAGGATGGACATCTACATTTAATGAAATGCATTTTGAAATCAATTATAAGAACTTGTGTTTGAGCATGGGAATTTGATGATGAAAACCCTAGTGATTTTAGAGGGAAATCTCATATAGAGTTCATATTTGAGGTTCATTAGAAAAAAAAATTAGCTACACTATTTTATCTAAATTATAATTACTATTGGTATGAATTTCTATTGGAGTTAATGAAATTGTAAAACTATTTGAAAGTACTACAACCATTATTGTAATAAGTGTAGTGTAGAAAAATGTATCTCTTTACATTTTCACACTTGCTTGGGCCCTCCTTGCTAAAATTGGGCTTCTTTATGCCTTATTTGGTCTTATTTTGCATCCACAAGCCTTATTTAATGCATCTTTCTAAGGATAATTTTGACACTTATCTAATGAACAATCATAATTTAATGATTTTGGGTTATGTTTCCTAGATTTAGTGATCTAGGACTCATACGCCACCTTGGGTATATGGGTCCCACCTAAGTCTCGAAGCCTAATCCTAATTTGGCATAGAACTTAACGTTTCTTCAAATTTGTGTCCTAAGCTTAGGCTACTGGGACTCATACACCCCAACTGGCATATGATTCTTGCTTTACTTGGACATATTTTAAATTCAATTCTAGGTGGGAATTTATTCTCCTAGATATGATGTTAGCTTGTAGTGTTGTATAGCCATTTTAAGTAGGGTGGAATTGTCATTCAAGAGCTGATTATCAAGCATTTTGGAGCTATATTCAAGATTCAAGCATCATTTCAAAGTTGTTATGCATCATGTGTGTTTTTGAGCTAACATTTGTGATGTAGGTTGTTATGATTCAAGCAAGCATTCAAGTCAAGATCCATAACCTTCAATCAAGAGTCAAGATTTACATTCATGCTAGCCATTTCATATAAGATTAGAACCTTTTGTTCAAGGGTTTGGTGAGTTGCAATGTTGCATTTTGTTCATTCATCATTCTTTCATTTCATTTCAAGGTTTCCTTACCAAAATGGGGTTTGACCAAGGAAAACCCATGTCCACTAACAAAACAACATTTTCCCCCTCTCTTTAATGCATGATTTGTAGATTTAGGTTGAAGATCAATGTTGGAGAAAGTTTTCAAAGTTGCAAAGTTGTCAAAGTTGTCATATTTCTTGTAAGATCACATAAAGTCATCTACAGAGCATAATTCAGAGTTTCAGACTTAGAGATCAGAAGGGAGAGAAGCTACAGAAGAACACTATAGGATATCAAAGTTTCAACAGAACCCTGATACTAGGACTAAATCATAACATTGGGCATATAAGTCCCAGTATACCACTTTTCATATATTTTCTATAGATCCTAGCTTAGTAGTTATAGACTCTAGATTCAGCCCAAAACCCTAATTGGGACTAAATCACCCAGCCTGGCATATGAGTCCTAGTGTGCATCAAAATTCATATTTTTTGGATTGTAGACCTTGTTTTAAGCATCTTTAGTTTTTCAGGTGCCCCTATGTTTATCTCTAGTTTGTTATCTCGATTTTGAGTTTCATTTTCTAGGTCATATTGTTAGATTTATTACATTCATCTCTTTCTTTCTAAGCCTTTGCTTAGTGGTGAACCCCCTTTTGTCTCTAATCACACCCAAGGAGACCTTATATCAACCCCTTCTCTCAATTCACTCCTTAGATTGAGATCCCTAGGGTTTCCTTGAATGAACTAGAGTGAAATAGGAGGAAGGACAACCCTATCCCATCCTTTGTGCTTCATCTCCTAAAAGATGGAGCACACTATTTCCTTGTGTTCAATAAGAAGGAGATCAAGGTTTGCACTTATTATTAGTTGTTAATTTTAATAAGAGGACCATGAGTTATTTCTATCATTTATTGTTTGAAATATTTAGGATACATAAAATTTATTTTAATCTAGGTTACATAATATATGAGTGAATTTTGGGGCCAATAATGTTGTCATTCAAATAATAATTATGTGTGGATGGTGAAGAATCAAATTTGCATTACTATTTTTGTCCCAAGACATTATAGTGAGAACAAAACATGAATCTAAATCATGACATAGAGCATAAAATTTAACATAGAGATCCTTGGAATAACATGGACATCCTTGGAAGGACATAGAGACATAAACACATAACTTGCTAAATCCAATTTAGTAGGGCTCATCAAATAAATTTATTTAGATCAGTTATCAATAAAGTGCCATATAGTAACAACAAAAGCTAAAAAATAGTAAAGTAGGGTTTTGGACCAATACATCCTAAGGATATGAATTTGATATGCAAATTCGTCATTCCTTAACATGACTTAGATTTGCAAGTACAATTAGGAACCTATTAAGAATTATAACTATAATTTTGACACCCAAACTTTTAAGCTCAAACTAATTATTGGCCCAAGCCAACCCCTTCCAACTACTTGTTACTTGTATAATTGATCGTGAAATATTTAAATTTGCATGGTAGAGTGTTATATAATAAACCTAAATATTTTAAACATCCATTACACAATTATCTAGCATAATAAAAGAATTCAAACATTAACATCTACATTGATAAAAACAAGTTAGGCATTTTACATGGTTGTTTGACTTGTATTTGAACATATTCAAATTGTTCAATTCATTCCAATGATTTGACTAATATGAAAATACTAACTCTAATAGTATTTTTAGATACCCCAAAGACTAAATATAAAAAATAAATAGATTTTTGGAGATTAATAGTACCCAAATTGAAGGCACGACAAAAGGTTAAATTTGAAGATTTAGGATCAAAGCTACAAGTGCAGGGATTAGTTTCATGGTAAAGTTGAATGCATACCATTTGGCAGCCTATTAGAAAATTATGATCTTAGATTTGATAATAAATCATAAGATCACTAAACAAAATCTATGATAAAATATCTTTAATTCACAAACATAAATAAATACTTAACTGTTTTATCAATTTTAGAAAATATAATCATGTAAGATCATTTTCTTCAATTTAATTTCTAAAATTATTTGCTTAATTTGAAATTTACTGTCTTACCCCATACTTATTTTCCATACACTTTGAAAACATTCCCAGGTGAGAATTGTATTACAAATTATAGTACTGTTCAATTTGATGCTGACTTAATGTCTCTTTATGGGTAATTTCAGTTTACGTCCATTAAAATGTTATTAGAATTCCTTACCGTGATGAGAGAACCCTGTTATTTGAGATGTAAATAAATTGTTATCTGGCAAATTTTATACGAGCACTGAGAGTAACCAATCAACAATGTGTAAGGCAGTCCTCGTTTTAAAAGTAGTACGAATTGTAAAGTATACTCTCACATGTACGCCAGAACGGTGTTTTATATCGTACCTTGAGAAGAAAACTATACTAACACATTTTCCTAAATTAGAATTGATATATAGATTTTTTTCCAGATGATACAGTGATGGTCCTACAAGAACATTCTATTGAGATGTGTTGTTGACAAACATAAATTAAAATCTAAGAAATTTGTCTACCTTAGGTGATTCGACTATACCAAGCTGAAGTCTATCAAGATAGCAAAACTGCTTCTTACTCCGCATATAATAACCATGTTCTATTATTTTAGAAATTGGTAGCTAAGCTATTATTAACTAAGAGTTTCCTCAGGAAAGATGAAGGTTTTCATAGAATAAGAGAGCATACCAGAAGCTTCAGTTTGAATGAGCAGCATGTACCCCAGACACCCTTTGAAGTCATCTCCCATTTCAAAATTATAGCCCGGACCAGTTATCCAACCGTCCAGCAAACGCGCTCTGTCCCATCTTTTTAAAATATTTTTCTTCTTGATCGTCTCCAGCCCATTCCTCGCTTCCTTAAAAGTGGCCAGGCGCCACCCTTTTGGAGTACTATCATAACTCCTTTCTTCCTTCCGGAACGCCATGCGCCCTACTTTCTCCATGGATTCGGCAGTTCTCAGGTCACCTTGCTGGGCAAGATCAAAATCCTTTTGAGATATAATCTTTGAAACTGTAGGAACCAAACAGAAAAGTTAAGATAAAACACATATAAAGAAAAAACAAATCCAGATTTTTTCTACAACAAACAGCAACCGGGTAGTGTTAAACGCTTTAATATGTGGGAAATAAATGAAAACAGTATGACTAACCTGGAGTGTTCTGCAGTATTGAACTTTGTAAAACCAGACCTAATAAATGATCTGCACTATGCCCCTCTGCAGATGATTAGTAATGCCTGCAGTCCTTCGACTGCAAAAAAAAATTGCTTTGATTACACAACTGCACTGCCCATATTTATATGTTTTTTTTTTTTTTGTTTGTTTTCTAATTTTCATAAACCGGACCTCAAATGAAGAATATTTCTGAGAATAAATTACAGAGAATATTGTAAATTCCACTCGCTTCATATAGTGGTGCACTATGATATTTTATCTTTAAAAAAAAAGTGCATTTCTTTGAGAATAATTATATCTTGTAAAGGTGAACATATTCGATTACCAATAAATGTATGATACTTCCAACTAAAAAAATAAAGGGACAGTGAATGAGAAAGCAATGAAAGGAGGAAGACGGTAAAGGACATTTAATAACGACGTATACACTTGGTAAAATAGTTCTGTTTTTATCACTTCTCAATGGCAATTGATATTTATTTTGAAAAAATTGTGCCTACTCCATCTTGTTATAGGGAAATCCTTGATCACGATTGCTTGATATAGTGTATCTCGTTCTCTTTTTCTGAGCGGCATCAATGGGTATTGGAGGAATATTGTGGGTCTTTCATAAGGACCATATTGGACTTTCTTTTATTATTTAGGTTTTGTTTTTTAATTTTAATTTTAAAATGTTTAATATAAATAAGAACAATATTGTTTATTAAATTTATTTTTATATTATTTATAAGGAAATTATTTTGACAGTGTTGGTAATTATATTTAATTTTTTTATTTTCCTTGTAATATATTTATGTTTTGAAATCCTGACTTTTTTCTCACTGATCACTATCAATTTAACTACTATGTAATATTTTAACCGAACAATATAATAAAATTAATTTCTTATTAAAATATTTAACAAATTTGAATATAATTATTAACTTATTTTCATCATATCTCCAATAAAATATAATTGCTAGTTCATTTTTACTGTGATCTTTAGTATTTAAATTTTATTCTTTTAAATATAATGCATCATGTTCTTTATTCTTATTGATAATACACTTCAAAATGGCTTTAGGAAAATTCATCGCAAGGAAAATTCACTCCAGCAATTCACCGATTTTTTTTAATATATATTTCAAAAACTTAGTGAATTATTGGCGGTGAATTTTACTTGGTGGTGAATTTTCCATTGATGAATTTTCAAAAACTTGGTGAATTGCTGGCGGTCAATTTTACTTGGTGGTGATTTTTCCGTCCATGAATTGCTGGCCACGAATTTGCCCGATATCCACAACTTTCAGTTATATTTTTTAATTCATAAAACATTTGGTATATATACCATAAAAGATCTTTGACCACTCACTTTTTTATTTTACTACACGTGTCAGTACCAGAAGGAAACATTAGCAAAATTGTTTTTATAATTTAATTCATATTCCCTCCTTTCCAAAGTAAAGGAGAAGTGCAAATAGGTAAATATGGTAGTGAGGATAAATACAAAAATTCTGACAAGATATGAGTAGTTACTGTTTAATTGATGCTCGATAGCGACAAACATTTATGAGCAACTTTTGTTAGCCTTTTTCATACGCAATAAAATGTTTGCTTTTATGAAGGCGTTGCTCCATTAACTCTCTTTCCACTGAAGAGCGATACTTCAAATCCACAGCTAAGGGAATCTGTTCTTTAAAACAAGTGAGTACGCCATAATTGATATATTCTCGATTCTTAATTACATTATCACGAATAAAATGGACCACGTTTGTTCTTTTGTTACAAATTTAGAGTTGTAAGGCTGTAATTCTCACTTTCAACCAAGTTCGAAGTACCCTGCTAAACGGTCACATGAAAGTAGAAAATAATGCAATCTTTCAACGAAGAATAATATATTCTCATATGTACGTGCTTGTTTAGGGCAATGATTTTAAAGGAATTTATTCAGCAGCTCCGGGCTATCAATATTTTGAGAAGAGGGATGGTGGGAATAGAGTTATTCCCTGGTGGAGGAAATCTCTAACAAATTTAGATTCTGACAGTGCAATCTTTTTATTTGGTTTCTAAGTTAGAATAAATACTTCATTTGTGATAATATTTTAAAAAAAAAATTGTTTTTTTCTTGTTGTGGTGGAGAATATAAAATAAGTCTATAATTCATACTTATTCATTAGTTAAATTTAAGGTTAGCATGGAGCATCTACCTACAACAATGTTTATTTTCTTGTTGTTTCAGATCTAAGTCTTATTTTTATTTCCAACAAATCTAGCTAGTGAGAAATCACATAATTTTCAAGATCAATAAAGCCTTTTCATTCAGATTTGGTAGAAGATAAAACTTTCAATTCAGATTTCTTTTTTTTGTGAAATGTTCCTTTGAAGAAGTCCTTTCCCCTTCTAACTCTCAAAATTCTTGTAATCTATGTCTATCCTCTTCTACATATTATCTTATTCTAAATGTTGTTTGGCTAGATGCTTCTAATAAAGTGAATAGGATTAGTAAGTGGTCTTCTCCTCTAGGATTTTAGAAAATTAATTTTGATGGGTTCTCTAGAGGTAGCCCAAGGCCTACAAGAATTGGTGGAGTAGGTTGAGATAATCAAGGTTTGGTTCATTTCATCTTTTGTACTTCTATTGGATGCTATTTAATAATAAAATGGAGGCTAATGTTATTCTTATTATAGTGACTAAAGCTTGACATTTGGGATAAAAAAAGTTATATAGTGACTAAAGAATTTATAATATTTTTTCTAGTAGTTGGATTTTTCTATTGAAAAAATTCTATGTTAGTTTCTTAATTTTCACTTCATTTCTTTTGTCCATATCCCTATGTAAAGGAATATAGTGGCTGACTATTTGGCTAAATGGGCCCTTAACAATGTTAATAAGTGGAATATCATGGATTGGGGGTCCTTAACTTTGGCTAAATGCAAGGTTCTTCTCTAATTACTTGATCATGATCAAGCTTAATTTCTTCTTTTTGACTCATGGTGGGAGTTCAATTCATATTTGGATCATCAAATGGTTTGTTTTGTGGGGTTGGTGGTATTTTGAGAGCCCCACTTGGATTTTTCTTGTTTTATGTGTATTGATATTTATTGTTATCTAGAATTGTTTGTGTTGTGAATGGATGTAAATTCTATTTTCTCATTATAATTTTATCCTTTTTTCTCTAAAAAATATTTTCATATGTAACACTCTAAATAAAACATAGGTTACTACTTTGAACTTTGTTGTTTACCTCACTATCAATGCAATCATTAAAATTAAGGGGTGGTTAAAGAGATATGAGTTAATGATTTCATCTATCATGTCTTTCTCATTATTATGTCATTCCTAAAACCATTCACACTTACTAGAGTTCCATAGCTTCTATTATTTTCAAACATTACATTCATGATATTTTTAATGCATATATTTTAAAATATTATTTTATTATTAAATATTGTATAATAGGAAAAATTGTATATTTATGATATTTTTATTTATTTTTGTATCTACATTCATAGACTATTAGAATATAATGATATATTGAAAAGTAGCAAACTCTTTTAAGTTTTTCTTATTCTTCAATATTTTTTTATGTCCATTCATTCTTATTTTCATACATTTGACTTAATCTCATCTATATTTGCACCTATTTCCACACACTTTCCATATAATTAACACCCACTTTAATTTATCTATTCTTAACCTTGAGACTATCTACTTGTTAGTAGCATGAGATTGATTACAACCTTCAAAATTTTAAATCTAAGTTATCATGTTCTTACCCATTTATTTTATTCATTATGAATCGACTTGGTACATGTTTCTACAACTTGGTTCTATGTTTTAGTATTTAAAATCACCCATTTGTGCAATTAATTCTTATTGAAACACAAGGAATAAGAGTTAATATTACTTCTTTGAAATTTATTATAGCCACTAATATGCGGAATTTTATTATGAAGAAGATTATTTCTCAATTAAAGCTTCTTGTTATCATTGTCACTAAAAATGACATGTTTTGAAACTGATAAGTCAGAATTTTTTTTTTGAAAATGCCATATTCAATAATATTTCTCCTCTTTCTATCATTCACAAAGTAATAGCCAGGTTAAAGAAAACAATAACAGACTTGAATATGGATGAACATGACTCAATGACATATATATTTTCTTCATTCTTTGTTGGATTATTTTATAAGCATTCTTATGCCAAGAAAGCATACTCTTTATTCAACAATATATATTGTAGAGGCCATAATGTCTGTATTTTTTGAAATTTATTATTACACTTGACTATGTGCAGGATCATCATGGAAAAAATAGGCCCTTAAGTGGCAAAAAATTTAGAAAAATCAGAGTTAGGCAACTTGACGTAAAAATTTCAATAAGTTATCTATATTATTTCAAAAATATGTAACAATAGAATCTGTAGCAAATTGAATGTAGTTTCTAAACTACTAGGTTTGTTTAAAAAGTAAAAATCTATTTGGTGAAAATTTGAAATTTCAATGCACTTAAATTTATGGAAAAAATAAGTAAGTGTCTATCTAACCACCCTAACTACAATAAAATGATAATATTTTTTATAAGATTTTAGATATTTTATGATGTGATGCATATTTTTTATAATTTATTTCAAGTAAATAATTAATTATGAATTTTTATTAGAACTTTTTAAAAATATAAAACTTGTATGCATGAAATTCTTTTCTTTTTAATCCTATAGTATTCATAGAATGTGATGCATGTTTTGGATTAAAAAATTTGATACCATTTGAAAGCTATAGATGTTTTTCAATCAACTTACCAATCGACTTTAGTCATAATTTGAATAGAAAATGAATAATAATTATTTATTAAATTCAAAGTGAAGCATAATTTATATTGGTGGAAAGCTGAGAATATCCTTTAAAAACCCTTTTTGTTTCATCAATTTTGGGTAAAATGATAGTCGTCAGCCACATACCCATCATATTGCCACTTTTTGGCCCATCATGATCCTGCACATACCCACTTATCTATTCTTAGAACTATTGATTGCAATATGTATGACTTTTACAATAATGAATTCACTAGACGAATGGTGAAATAATATATTAGTGAAACCTAGGAAATAGGGTTCCACCTTTTGGGAGATGAAACTAGGAGAATCTATTTCACTTTAGTTCATTCAAGGACAACCCTAGAGATCTCAATCCAAGGATGGAATAAGGGAAAGAGATCTACTAAAGGTTTTCCTAGGGTATGATTAAAGACTAAAAAGGGGTTCATTGCCAAGCTAGGGCTTGGAAAGATGAGGAATGTAAGAGATATGAAAAACCTAACAATATGACCTAGATTATGAAACTGAAATGCAAAATAAAAGACTGAGAAAGTACAAAGGTGCACCTGGAAGAAGGGTGAGGTCAAAACAAGCTCTGAAACGCTAAAATCTTATTGTTTGATGCCCACTAGGACTCATACGCCAGTCTGGATGATTTAGTCCCTGACTAGGGTTTTTGTGCCAAGATTGGAATCTATGAGTAACTAATTTGAATCTCTTGAAACTTGGAAAATGATAGTATTGGGACTCATATACCCAAGGTGGAAATTTAGTCCCAATATTAGGGTTTGGATGAAATTTTGGTATTCTCTGGTGGTCTCTTGTAGCTTTGTTCTTCCAAATCTCCAAGTCAAAAACCTTGATTTGCAACTTGTAGGTGACTTTCCATGATCTTGTAAGTGAGGAAACAACTCTGACAACTTCCTTCAATCTTGCAACGTAATCTTCAAAGATCCTTCAAGCTCCAAGACAACTGGATCTCCAATCACACATGTAGAGAGAGAAAAAAACTTGTTGATTGTTAGGGAATAGGGGTTTACCTTGGTCAAACCCCATTTAGGTAATTAAACCTTATGATGAAACAAAGAAATATGAACATGAAATATGACATATGAAACATGAAAAAATGATACCTTGAACAATTTCTTCAGATATAAATTAGCAATCTAACATGAAGTGGTCATGTAGAATGTAGATCTTTATCTTGAATTAGATGTGGAACAATGCTTAACTTGGGTTTTGATTGATACATCACAACACTAGCTCAAAAACATGCTTGATACCTTATGCCTTTGATATGATGATGGATCTTGAAATGCTGCAACAAATGATGAAGAAATCTGTTCTTGAAAGCCTTAGAAATGCTCTTGTAAACTCTCTTGACACTCTTGTGAAGTCTTAGGATGCTTAACTCTTGATGGCTAGGTTGATATTATGTTTTCTTAGGTAAAATAATGATTTTAAACCTTTTTTATATAGGAATTCCATCTAACCTACCATTTATTAGATCCTGGATGCCAACATTCATGAAATTTGAATTCAAAACCCTGATTTCCTACTTAAAACCTTAAAAAGGGGCCAAATGGGACTCATACAATACTTGTGGCATATAGGTCCCATCTGGTTGGGAATCATATACCCAAGGTAGTGTATGGGTCCCACCATGCCTTTTTGGATAGAGGAAATGTCAGGGAGTTAATATTTTAAGTGTATTTATTGATTATGTCAACATCTCGATTGAAATAAGCCTTGTGATGTATAATAAAGGGTCTTAGGGGCCTATTAATGATGATATGAAGGTCATAAATGTAAGAGGGCCCAAAAATTAATGTGAAGCTATAAATAAATACACTCTACAACACTAAATTAAGGAAAAAATAGATTTATTTAGTTAAAAAGGTGGTGCAGGAGCACCTTGTTCATTGAATACCTTCAAAATGCAAAATTGCAAAATTTGAGTTTTCAATTGTAAAAAAATGTAAACAAGTCATGTAAAGGTAAATTACAATGAATTTCAGCCTTTTATATATCTCTAGGTGGTCAAAATAATAGAAAATGAAAAACTTGCAAAATTTGCAAAGTTGTCAATTATGTAAAAATGCAAAAAAAGCAAAAAAAAGCAAAGAATATGAAGAGTCAAGTGGGAAAATAGAAAGTTTCTTTTGATTGGGGAAGATGAAAAGCCTTTAAAAAGGAATTGTACATCGTTGTGAAGGAGGAGGGGAAGTTGGAATATGAATAAAATCATTTAGACACCCCATTGCATGCTTAAACTTTGTTTTTTTTTGTATTTCAGACTGGTAAAAACGTGTTTGCAGATTGTTCTACAGATTTTTACAAACTTATTTTCATGGTTAAGTAATTTGGATTGATGCACCTATGATTATACTTCATTTTTTATTTTTTTCTCATCAAATTTCATGGAGGTTTAAGTGTTTTATGGCCATTTTACTGAAGATAGGTTGCAGAATTAAGCCTTTGAGACAGTGTAAGAGCAATTTTTTTGAAGAATATGTTACAAAGTAATCCCACCTACATGTAATACATGTTATATAAGGGCCAAATGGGTATCTAAAATAGGTTTTAGGTCGTGGATTGGAGTTGTTATCTGAAAGTTACGTCAAAATACCCTGTTTGTTGCTCTGATAAAAGCATAGTGCAATAATTTGAGAATATGATAAAACAAAGTTATAAGGTAGTGTATGTTGTTTGTTTCTGTCAAAATGATGATGGTTAAATATTTTTCAAGGTTTGATAAGAATTAGAAGTAATATTGAGTGAATGGTTGTCTTCTTTCCTCATTGAAACAAGTTGAAATGAAGTGTAATTTGGTAAGATGTGGTTGGTTCAGAGTTTATTATGGTGTCTTTTATTTGGTTCAATCAATTTGATGTTGTTTAAAATGTATTTTAATATGATAAAGGTTTGGAATGTTGATGTGGTGATTTGGCTTATTGGTAGCCTTAAAATTTCAAGTGAAATTGAGGATTTTGTTGAGTTGATAAGTGAAATTGATGAAAAGTTTTGTAAATTAAAGATGCTTGTTCAATTTGATCTTCTCCAAATTAAGTTGGGTCAGAAGTACCCTAATGAATTGTTGTGTTTGGTAGATGCTCTTTCATAAAATTGGTATTAGAGCGAGCAATATTTTGATGGTTTGTTGAATTGGTAATTTGTTGACGTTGAGTTATTGAGTTTGGTTGCAGGTGCTTGATCCATCTAAGTTGCAGAGAGAAGTTGTGAGTTTGAGTTGTGGTTGTGTGTAGGTTAAGAAGAACTTTGTTGCTATCAAAAAAAGGAAAAATAAAGTTGAGAGAAGTTGGAAGCAAGGAGGAGCTTGCTTGGTTTGCTGAGTTGTTGAGTTGTGTTGTGTTGCAGTAAGAAACAGATGGATACTGACTGAAGAAGCACTTGAGGTTGTAGCCTGAAGAGTACTCCAGTGATGGGAGTAGTTAAGAAGATGAAAATTTAATTGGTCATAGAAGGTCAAGGATGAATTGTGAAAGAAAGATGAAAGTTTGCAAGGAAAGTCCTGTGTGCTTGGTTGAGGAAAAGTTTATGAGTGGTGAAAGGGTAGTCCTGTGTCCTTTTGAAAGAGGAGATGAACTTGATAGGCAAAGATGAAGATAGTGTTGAAGGAAAAGAAAAAGATTCAAAGAGAGATGAAGAAGAAACAATCCAAGGTAGATTTGAAGTTTTTTTGCAGGTACAAGCAAAGTGGATACAATGTGTTTTCAAGGGACTTGGAAAGTTTTTGTTGGTTGGTTGTATGGTGCAGGAGCACCTTGTTCATTGAATGCCTTCAAAATGCAAAATTGCAAAATTTGAGTTTTCAATTGTAAAATAATGTAAACAAGTCATGAAAATGTCAATTCTAATGTATTTGAGCCTTTTATAGGTCTCTAGGTGGTCAAAATAATAGAAAATACAAAACTTGCAAAATTTGCAAAGTTGTTAATTATGTAAAAATGCAAAAAAAACAAAAAAAGAAAAGAATATGAAGAGTCAAGCATGGGAAAATAGAAAGTTTCTTTCGATTTGGGAAGATGAAAAGAATTTAAAAAGGCATTGTAAATCATTGTGAAGGAGGAGGGGAAGTTGGAATATGAAGAAAATCATTTAGACACCCCATTGCATGCTTAAACTTTTTTTTTTGTATTTTAGACTGGTAAAAACGTGTTTGCAGGTTGTTGTACGGATTTTTAAGACTTATTTTCATTGTTAAGTCATTGGGATTGATGCACCTATGAGAATACTTCATTTTTTTTTCTCATCAAATTTCATGTAGTTTTAAGTGTTTTATGGCCATTTTATTGAAGATAGGTTGCAGAATTAAGCCTTTGGGACATGTAGCAGCAAGTTTTTGAAGAATATGTTACAAAGTAACCCCACCTACATGTAATACATGTTATAGAAGGGCCAAATGGGTATCCAAAATAGGTTTTATGTTGTGGGTTGGAGTTGTTATCGGAAAGTTACATCAAAAATACCTTGTTTGCTGCTCTCATAAAAACATAGTGCAAGAATTTGAGAATATGATAAAACAAAGTTATAAGGCAGTGTATGTGGTTTGTTTCTATGAAAATGATGATGGTTAAATATGTTTCAAGGTCTGATAAGAGTTATAAGTAATATTGAGTGAATGGTTGTCTTTTTTCCTCATTGAAACAAGTTGAAATGAAGTGTAATTTGGTAAGATGTGGTTGGTTTAGAGTTTTTTTATGGTGTTTTTTACTTGGTTCAGTCAATTTGATGTTGTTTAAAATTTATTTGAATCTAATAAACATTTGGAATGTTGATGTGGTGATTTGGCTTATTGGTAGCCTTAAAATTTCAAGTGAAATTGAGGATTTTGTTGATAAGTTGATAAGTGAAATTGATGAAAAGTTTTGTAAATTAAAGATGCTTGTTCAATTTTATCTTCTCCAAATTAAGTTGGGTCAGAAGTATCCTGATGAATTGTTTGTGTTTGGCATGATGCTCTTGCATCAAAAGGGTATTAAGACCTAATGTGAATGTGATGGTTTTCAGGTTAAACAACACTTGATGCAAAAAGCGACATTAGGTTCATTGAGCCTTTTATAGGTCTCTAGGTGGTCAAAATAATAGAAAATACAAAACTTACAAAATTTGCAAAGTTGTTAATTATGTAAAAATTGAAGAGTCAAGCACAGGAAAATAGAAAGTTTCTTTCGATTTGGGAAGATGAAAATACCTTAAAAAGGCATTGTAAATAATTGTGAAGGAGGAGGGGAAGTTGGAATTGAAGAAAATAATTTAGACACCCCATTGCATGCTTAAACTTTTTTTTTGTATTTTAGACTGGTAAAAATGTGTTTTTAGGTTGTTGTACGGATTTTTATAGACTTATTTTCATTGTTAAGTCATTGGGATTGATGTACCTATGAGTCTAATTCATTTTTTTTCTCATCAAATTTCATGTAGTTTTAAGTGTTTTATGGCCATTTTATTGAAGATAGGTTGCATAATTAAGCCTCTGGGACACAAGTTTTTGAAGAATATGTTACAAAGTAACCCCACCTACATGTAATACATGTTATAGAAGGGCCAAATGGGTATCCAAAACAGATTTTAGGTCGTGGGTTGGAGTTGTTATCTGAAAGTTACCGTTTGCTGCTATCATAAAAACATAGTGCAAGAATTTGAGAATATGATAAAACTGAGTTATAAGGCAGTGTATGTGGTTTGTTTCTATCAAAGTGATGATGGTTAAATATTTTTCAAGGTCTGATAAGAGTTATAAGTAAGATTGAGTGAAATTGAAAAGTTTCTTATGGTGTTTTTGATTTGGTTCAGTCAATTTGGTGTTGTTTAAAATGTATTTGAATATAATAAAGGTCTGGAATGTTGATGTGGTGATTTGGCTTATTGGTAGTATCAGAAGTATCCAGAGCATCAAAAGGAACCTAAACCTAATGTGAATGTGTAAAACACATTACAACAACACTAGATCAAAGCGACATTAGGTTCATTTTAATGTTAATCACTCCCAATTAAGTGTGAAAATGTAAAGGATGACATTTTTCTACACTATATTTAGCCCCCACTTTAGTGAGAGCAGGAACTTGCTTCAAACTCACACTAAAGTAGATGTTCAGGAAGGTTCCACATGTACCAATGTAGAAGGTATATAAAATGACAAATATTAAACCAAACATAAACACAAAGGGACACACATAAGGTGTACTATATGCAATATCAAAATAGACAAACATATAATGTCAAAGACCTAAAGAAGGCAAAGAGAAAAAAATAAGAAAATAGAAACCAAATAAAAAGGGGTGGATCAAGCCTCAACCATTTTTCCACCATGATGTGGATCAAATCTAAGTTGTCTCACTTTAAGGCAAAAAAACTTTAGGTTGTCCACTGGGTGAGTATCCAAAAGGGTGAGACAAATTTGGCCAGTATGCACTCACAAGCAAGTGGCTATGGAAAATTCATGCCTAAGTTTAGCTCCCATATGTACAACCATACCAAAGTTATACCTCTCGATAACTTTGATAAAGCGCCACACAATAATGAACTTCAAGCTTCATGAGGAAAGAAAAGCTTCGTATGTACATGAAACTAATGAACAAACAAGATGGCTCCATAGGCAAGCAAAGTGTGTTATGCAATGTGGCCAAATAACAGTTTTTGTAAATGAAAATAGTGTAAGGTATGTTCAAAGGGAATTTTTCTTAGTTCATGTAAGGTCTCTTCTTAGGGAACATTGTGCTTAATGTCTCCAAGAGAGGACAAGTCAAATAAATATCACACTCTCAGAGGAAATAAAACCTAATGACCCCACCAAGAAAAGGATGCGTTGCAAGAATAAAGAAAATTGTACAGTGAAATATGAGTGTCGATGTATGCTCTCACTTTAAAGCAGTTTCTAACACCATTATTGTGAGAAATTTCTTTAAAGTAAAAGAAGACATGAGAGGTTATTCAAAAATCCCTATGCCAAGTCATATTTTCCCGAGTGAAATTACATCATGAAATAATGGGTTGCCCCAATAATGCAACAACTAAAGATAACTTAGTACATATCACATGTGAGCCAACTTAAGGCATGTCCTCCACATCCCAAGCTCACTCTTATATATACATGGAAGGTGGTCAAATATCCAAAAGAGAAAACGACAAGTGCCATGCGAGGACAAGGCTACCTAACCCCTTTCCCCCACTTAGTGCAATACAAGGATGAGATGAGATGATTGATGAAAAACATGAAAATCAGTATCAATTAGAGGAATTAGGTGCCTCAACATAAGGAGCACCACACTCCTTAAGATGTTAAATTTTATCACCTAAAGCCTTACATTCATTAGTAGAAATACCATGAACTCTATGAATGCACAAAATAAATTCTTGTAGTAAAATTTCTTTTGTGTTCTTGGAGGGAGGGATATGAAATGATCTTGGAGGAGTCTCGACCTCTCTTGATCAATAGAAGATGTTCCTTTATTTTGTGACAAAGATATTTGTTACTTAGTACAAGGTGTCATATCTACACAAGACTCTTTAGATTGCGAGATTTTGTACTCTCCTTGAAAAGAGAGTGTAGAATCTAACGAATTCCAATCATTGGTGTTTTGTGTGATGACATTGACATTAAGCAAAGATTTATTTGTTTCTTTTATTTCTTTCGAAGGATAAAAACCACTAGTGTCTATCAGTTAAGAATACACTAATGTTAAAGTTTTCTTAGAAGAATCCTTAGTAAGAGTGTTGATATTGAGTGAATTCTTTTTTGTTTGTTTCAAGGGACAATAACCAAGACCACTAGTCTTCCCTTGTGTGTTAGGTTCTATAGGGACATAGGTACCTTATTTTCTATCACCACATCAGTTTACATTGTATCCAAGTTGTTTCATAAGTTCATAACCTTTTCCATAAATATTTTTCATTTCTTTAGGATTTGGTGGTTGTTCATAATCGACTTTATCAAATTTTGTTGTATAATTTACTTCTTCTTCTAAAGTGTTTGAGGTGGATGCTTACGAAGGGTCTTTTGAATTTTGTGTTGACATGACTGCCTTTTCTTTTCCCTTTTCAAAATATTTTGTTGTGATCTTATATTCTCCCATGAATGATGTTAAATATAAGGAACCCCAATCATCTTCTAATAACTTCGTGACTTCCTCGATATGTTTTTATTTTTCTTTCTCTTGCATAGGCTCTACTTGTGTAGTTCGTGTCAACGTTTTCAAAGAATTTTCCTTATTTTTCTTAATTTTTAAACAAATGTTTTCTTTAGGGTTGGATTTTATTGTATATACTTTGTTGTAGACATATTTCATGATACGTTGAAGAGTAGAAGGCACCCCATTCATTACATGAATCCATGGTATTCGTAAAATAAAATTCTACTCAAGGGATTCTAGTGTCGTCTTTTCACCATTATCTAAGGAAATCACATCACCATCAAGTTGCCATTTTCTTACACCAAGATATCCTCCCTAGGAGGAGAGTTTTTAGGAGAACAACAAACTAAATGTTCATAACATTCAAAGGTTGGTTCTTCTAAAATAACTTCATCATGAGTAGGGGAATGATCGATAGTTGAATTGTCTTGTTTATCAATGATGACTTTCTCTTGTTAGGGGAAGAGAGGCAACTAAGATTTTCATGACTCTTATTTCTTTGTTCTTCTAACACTAAAATATCTTCTTCACAACTAGGAGAGATACTAGGAGAAATATAAATGTGATTATCATGATTTTCTATGATTTCATTCTTGTTTTCTAAGGTCTCATTCTCTTGTGCCCTAACTTCTACCCTAGTAGAAGAGATTTTAAGATGTTTATCACATTCCATGGTTAGATTTTGTAAAGTATCTTCATCACAAATAGGGGAGTCATCGAGAGAAGGAGAATTCATGCTTATCAAAAATTGGGTCCTTTTGTTCAAAATATCTCTCCAAATGGTAGGGGCATTAGGAAATGGAGATATGATATTTTCATGACTTTCTAGTGTATCTTCTAACACTAAACGATCGTCTTCATAACTAGGAAGGATATTAGAAGAAGAACCAATGTGACTATCATGGTTATCTACAATTACATCTCTATGTCCTATAATGTCTCCCCAAGTGGGAGAGGTAGAATTTTCAGAGCTCTTAATCATTAGATCTCTTAACACCAACATATCCTCCTCACAAATGTAATTTTCATGGTCGTTCACAATTGTATCTTTTTTCACTAAAGCATTCTCACAAGTAGGAGATGTGTTTGGAGAGGAAAGTAAACTAAGTATTAAAGTAGTGGAAATGATTTCATCTTTTGTTGTTATAATATCTTCCCAAGGAACTACAACAAATCCCTGTGATTAGCTTCCTTTTTTGCTCTATTTTTTGCTTCCACCCAATGCTTTAATGTATTTTTCTCCAATTTTTTGAAAAAGTCGGTGCTATTTATTGGGACGGCACTATTTTTGACATTTTTTGTGCCAATAAAAATAAGTAGGAGCTAAATTAGGCACAAATTAGCACCTAAATTAGTGTCAAGTTTAGCTCTGAGTTTAGCGCTAATTTTAGCACCAAGTTTTTCACTAAGTTTATCGCCAAGTTTTGCACTGAGTTTTGCGCCAAAATTTTCAAAAAGTTTTTTGCTAGTATTAGCGCCTAATTTAGCATTTGATTTAGAGTCTGCTTTAGCGCCTAATTTAGTGCCTAATTGTTCTGATCTAGCAAGGATTAAGGGTTAAGGGATTAGGGGTGTTAGAACAAAAAATCCTTCCCCATTATTCAATGACCTTCAATTGCTTGCCTACATTTCACTTGCATAAAAATATCCCTCAATCCTCAACCCTCAACCCTCAACCCTCAACCCTCAACCTTAAACCCTAAACCTTCAACCCCTATACCATCTACCCTATACATTTGACCCTCAACCCTAATCCTTCAATCATATATACCCTCAAACCTATACCTTAAATGCTCTACCCTCAACCCTTAACTATCAACCCTAAACCCTAAACCCTAAACCCTTAAACCTTCTACCTTCTACCCTCTACCCTCAACCCTAGTCCCTCAACCCAAAACCATCAAAAAAGTACCCTAAACCACCAACCCTATAAAATATTCAACCCTAATCAATTGCCTATTATTTTTTAGAAGCCTTCCTTGATATGGAATTAACCACCATTGACGAATCACCTCAATGAGGATATGAGGATTCATCAATGGTGGTTAATTCCCTATCAAGGAAGGCTTCTGAAAACTAGCACATATATTGTCTATTCTGAATTATTTGTTGGGACATATATTGTCTATTCTTCATAAAATTTCTTCCTTTGAAATTATGAATTTTGTTATAGGGAATCTAACATCTTGGTGGATGCACTTGCTAATAGGCAATTGATTATTCCTTGTCATATACTAAATTTTCTCATCATGATATCATTTCTCTTTTGAATTAGTTTTTGTTGTTTCTTTATTGGTCAGGAGTGGTCATCAGGATTTAATTTTCCACTCATGTTCATGAATTTTGATTGATTTGACTTATTTCTTCTTCAATGGCCTATATGTGTTATGTCACTTGTGCAGACTATTGTTGAAGAAATATCAAGATTTAAATTCAAAGCATGCAAGAATCTTTATTGCTTCCAGAATTGTTGCATAAGATAAGTTTATTGGTATGTGCAGGATCATCATGGAAAAAACATGCCCTTAAGTGGCAAAAAAATCATAAAAACCAGAGTTAGGAAACTTGACGTAAAAATTTGAATAAGTTATCTATATTATTTCAAAAATATGTAAGAATAAAATTTGTAGCAAATTGAATGTAGTTTCTAAACTACTAGGTTTGTTTAAAAAATATATCAATTTGGTGAAAATTTGAAATTTCAATGCAGTAGTACTTAAATTTCAGGGAAAAAATAAGAAGTAGGTGTCTGTCTAACCACCCTAACCACAATAAAATGATAATATTTTTTATAAGATTTTAGATATAAGTAGAGGACTCATGTAATAATGTGATGCATATTTTTTTGTAATTTTTTTCCAAGTAAATAATTAATTATGAATTTTTTATTACAACTTTTAAAAAATATAAAAAATCATGTGTCTAACCACCTTAACTTGGTCAAAACTTTATGAAATTCAATTTTTCTTTTTTTAATCCTATAGTATGTGAAGCATATAAAGTGATGTATGTTTTGGATTCAAAAAATGTGATATCGTTTGAAAGCTATAGATGTTTTTCAATTAGTCTATCAATTAGAACTTTGGTCATAATTTGAATAGAAAATGAATAATAATTACTTATTAAATTCAAAGTAAAACATAATTATATTGGTGGAAAGATGAGAATATCCTTTAAAAACCCTTTTTGTTTCATCAATTTTGGGTTAAAAAAATTCGTCAACCACATACCTATATATTGCCACTTTTTGGCCCATCATGATCCTGCACATACCCTTATGGTACTTTAGAGTATTCTATATGATGAAATAGCATCCCATTAATCTAGGAGAGGGGAATATTGGTTTGTATTAAATGAATTGGATGCCACACCTTAGGGGATATTATACACAATATCGCCACTAAATGGGCACAAAAAATGGATCAAAGGCCACACCTTAGGGGTATTATGCATAATACCACCACTAAAGGGACACAAAAATGGATTAAAGGTGACACCTAAGTGGGTATTATGCATAATACCACCACTAAATGGGCACAAAAATGGATAGAAGGCCAAACATTAGGGGATATTATGCATAATACCACAGCTAAAGGGGCACACAAATGGATTAGAGGAAACACCTTAGGGTGTATAATGCATAATAATAACACTAAAGGTGAACAAAAAATGGATTAAATCTTCACTAGATTCTGAATTTATGAAAATGGACAAAGGGATATGCCCCCTAAAATATTAACATGAGAAAATGTGCTTAAATGTTAGTGTTACTTTTGAGTTAGTAGATGATGTTGAAATACATTAGTGTCTCTACTCTATGGAATAATATGGTAATTTCTAAGTGATTCACGAGTGCCATATTTAAAATAAATGCATAATAAATGAGGTAAAACATTAGAAATAATATGATTTTTTAACGTAATTTTCATTAATTTTGTATTTAAGATTAAATATTTTATGGATATGTTGTTGGATGAATTCATGATCATTTAGTTCTATGTGTGTGTCTTAAATGTGTTCAAATCAAAAGATCTTGAGCTTACATGTATTATATTTTTAAATTAATCTTATTTAAATTTCTTTAGATGGACATAAGAACTCTATTTAGTCTCTACATACTTTTTATTTAGTAAACTTTGTTATCATTGAGAAAATATATGAATTAAGTATAATTATTAATTTTGAGTTAGTAGACATTTTAATTTTCTTGAGAAAATCTTGGTAGAAGTCATTAATGGAACCTTATAGTTTTTGGAGAAAATCCTATATGATTTCATGTTTGATTTCATAATAATTGACATTTCTAGTTTGATTCAAGTATGAAAAATATTTAAGTGGGTGTGATGAGAATATCCTTTATATGGTTTCATCTGGGTTAAAAAAATTCGCCATACCTATATATTTGCCACTTTTTGGCCCATCATGATCCTGCACATACCCTTATGGTACTTTAGAGTATTCTATATGATGAAATAGCATCCCATTAATCTAGGAGAGGGGAATATTGGTTTGTATTAAATGAATTGGATGCCACACCTTAGGGGATATTATACACAATATCGCCACTAAATGGGCACAAAAAATGGATCAAAGGCCACACCTTAGGGGTATTATGCATAATACCACCACTAAAGGGACACAAAAATGGATTAAAGGTGACACCTAAGTGGGTATTATGCATAATACCACCACTAAATGGGCACAAAAATGGATAGAAGGCCAAACATTAGGGGATATTATGCATAATACCACAGCTAAAGGGGCACACAAATGGATTAGAGGAAACACCTTAGGGGGTATAATGCATAATAATAACACTAAAGGTGAACAAAAAATGGATTAAATCTTCACTAGATTCTGAATTTATGAAAATGGACAAAGGGATATGCCCCCCTAAAATATTAACATGAGAAAATATGCTTAAATGTTAGTGTTACTTTTGAGTTAGTAGATGATGTTGAAATACATTAGTGTCTCTACTCTATGGAATAATATGGTAATTTCTAAGTGATTCACGAGTGCCATATTTAAAATAAATGCATAATAAATGAGGTAAAACATTAGAAATAATATGATTTTTTAACGTAATTTTCATTAATTTTGTATTTAACATTAAATATTTTATGGATATGTTGTTGGATGAATTCATGATCATTTAGTTCTATGTGTGTGTCTTAAATGTGTTCAAATCAAAAGATCTTGAGCTTACATTTATTATATTTTTAAATTAATCTTATTTAAATTTCTTTAGATGGACATAAGAACTCTATTTAGTCTCTACATACTTTTTATTTAGTAATTTTTCGTACTTTGTTATCATTGAGAAAATATATGAATTAAGTATAATTATTAATTTTGAGTTAGTAGACATTTTAATTTTCTTGAGAAAATCTTGGTAGAAGTCATTAATGGAACCTTATAGTTTTTGGAGAAAATCCTATATGATTTCATTTTTGTAAAAAAAAGGATGTGATTTTATGTTTGATTTCATAATAATTGACATTTCTAGTTTGATTCAAGTATGAAAAATATTTAAGTGGGTGTGTCTTTCTATCACCCTACCTTTTTTTAAAATATGGCAAGGGCTAGTTCACCATCTTCGATTCCAATAGAGATATTCATTAAAGAGTGAACACATGTTCTCTCTTTTCCAAATTCTCATGTACACCTAGTCAAAATGGCTTCAAATTGTATTACAAGGTATACACATTCATTACTACCCTTTTTAAAAAATATTTTAGTTATTTAATTGATTATATGGTTGCACACCTTCCTTTATATGTTCCTATTCTATATCACAAATGAGAAGGTTATATTGGAGGTAAGTTTCAAAAATACCTCTTAGTTGTGATGAACTCTTTTATTTTATTAACAAAAGAGTGTCTCTGCGATGATGTGTATGTGTGGGATTATCATGGAAAAAATAGGCCCTTAAGTGGCGATGAAAATTCAGAAAAATCAGAATTAGGCAACTTGACATAAAAATTTGAATAAGTTATCTATATTATTTCAAAAATATGTAAGAATAGAATCTATAGAAAATTGAATTAGTTTCTAAACTACTAGGTTTATTTTATTTATTTTTAAATCTATTTGGTGAAATTTTAAAATTTCAATGCAGTAGTACTTAAATTTCAGGGAAAAAATAAGAAGTAGGTGTCTGTCTGACCACCCTAACCACAATAAAATGATAATATTTTTTTATAAGATTTTATATATAACTAGAAGACTCATGTTTCGATGTGATGCATACTTTTTTGTAATTTTATTCCAAGTAAATAATTAATTATGATTTTTTTATTACAAATTTTTAAAAATATAAAAAACTCATATGTCTGACCACCTTAACTTGGTTAAAACTTCATGAAATTCAATTTTTTTTAATCCTATAGTATACGAAGCATAGAATGTGACACAAGTTTTGGATTCAGAAAATGCGATACCATTTGAAAACTATAGATTTTTTTAAATCAACCTATCAATCAGGACTTTAGTCATAATTCAAATAGAAAATGAATAATAATAATTTATTAAATTCAAAGTAAAGCATAATTTATATTGGTGGAAATATGAGAATCTCCTTTAAAAACCATTTTCATTTCATCAATTTTGGGTAAAAAAAAGTCGTGAGTCACATACCCTAGACATACCCATCATATCGCCACTTTTTGGCCCATCATGATCCTACACATACCCTGATTTTTTTCTTTCTTTACTACTTTCCAACATTTATTTTTTCTTAATATTCTTGGGAAAGTATTTTTTGCAAGTGAAATGTAAGTGCAACAACACAAGGACAATCTTCAACCCTAAATCCTCAATCCCTATACCTTCTACCCTATACATTGGACCCTCAACCCTAATCCTTCAACCATATACCCTCAAACCTATACCCTAAATGTGTGCTCTACCCTCAACCCTTAACCATCAACCATAAACCCTTAAACCCTAAACCCTAAACCCTTAAATGTTCTACCCTCTACCCTCAACCCTATTCCCTCAACCCAATACTGTAAACCATCAATCATATAGGTCCTCAACTCTATACCCTCAATTCTCAACCCTCTATTGGCCTATACATTGGATCTTCACCCCTAATATATCTTTGTCCCTCCCTCCTCTTCTCTCTTCTCTATTTCACTTCTCCCTCCAGGGTATGTGCAGGATCATGATGGGCCAAAAAATAGTGATATGATGGGTATGTGTAGCCTGATATGTGGCTGATGATTTTTTTTACCCAAAATTGATGAAATGAAAAGTTTTTAAAGGAGATTCTCAGCTTTCCACCAATATAAATTATGCTTTACTTTGAATTTAATGAATAATTATTATTTATTTTCTATTTGAATTATGACTAAAGTCCTAATTGATAGGCTGATTGAAAAACATTTATAGCTTTCAAATGGTATCACATTTTTTGAATCTGAAATATGTGTCACATTCTATGCTTCGCATACTATAGGATTAAAATAAATGAATTTGATGAAGTTTTGACCAAGCTAAGGTGGTCGACATACAAGTTTTATATTTTTAAAAGTTGTAATAAAAATTCACAATTAATTATTTACTTGGAAAAAATTACAAAAAATATGCATCACATCGACACGATTCCTCTACTTATATCTAAAATATTATAAAAATATTATCATTTTATTGTGGTTAGGATGGTGATGACACCTACTTCGTTTTTCCCTAAAATTTAAGTACTACTGCATTAAAATTTCAAAATTTCACCAAATAGATTTTAAAAAAAAAAACCTTGTAGTTTAGAAATTACATTCAATTTTCTACAGATTCTATTGTTACATATTTTTGAAATAATATAGATAAATTATTCAATTTTTTATGTCAAGTTGTCTAACTCTATTTTTTCTAAATTTTTTGCCACTTAAGGGCTTTTTTTTCCATGATGATCCTGCACATACCCTCCATATCTTGCTCCATCTATCCCTCCCTCTCTATGGCCCTAATACCTAAACCATCAAACCTTAAAATTTTTAGGAGGGTTAGTGATCTAGGAGGATACTTGACATCAAAAATTGAAGTGTCCCATATGCTCCAGTAATCATTTCCAGATTGAAGTGCTCAAAATTTTCAGTCCAACATAACTTGAATGGGCTCAAAAGGATACTATATGCCCAAGATAAGGCCAGTCAAAGTTTGGGTCAAACAAGGACCTAAGGCCATCCAAAAATGCAAAAAAAAATGACCATCATAGAATTTGATGAAATCAACATCAACATGAAGAGATCATTGCCATAATTTCAACGATGTTCGTTTCATGTCAAACAGAGTCTGTATGTGTTGATCATGTTGACGCCAACATGACATTAGTATGGTGACATGGTAGCATAGTCAGCATTGTACAGTAGCATGGACCAATTAGGATTCGACATGTGTCAGTTCGTACAGTAACATGGCACCTTCCTCTGTTGACATGTGGTGTAACACCTCTTTGACCTCAGCCTGGGTAAGATAGCATTTTGATTTTGATTTGGTCTTCTAACTATTAAATGTTGTTATAATGCGATTAGACATTGATGATTAGTTATTACTTTGGATTACATGCTTATATGTTATATATTGTTATCAATGCTTTTGTATGATTATGGACAGGACTTGGGGATGATTTCATAACACTCGTATTCGAGAGGCTTACGATATCATGACCCTCTTCATGATGATTGATGTTGCTTCGACTATATGATATATGTTATATGCACATGTACTTTGATGTGTGATTGGAGTGATGCATGTACTGAGTATTGACTTTGCCTAGATCCACAGACCTGAGCGTATTCATATTCCTTGATGGTGGTTACTGGAGGTAGTCACAGGCCAAATGTCCCCTACCCTAGCCCACTATAACCTAATAGTGCAGTGTTTCCTTGTTGATGTCTCACCACCCGGTTACCTAACAGTAATGTCTAGAGCACCTTTTAGCTGTATGTCTGGAGCACCATTCAGTTGTATGTGGTTTACCAGTATGTCTCATCGAGGTGTTTTGTTATGGTTTTCATGAATGTGTTATGTGGCCATAGATTTTGGTTTTTAGTGTTATGATGTGTTTTCATTGGAATCTTTTCGTTGTTTCATATATGGTATTTCATTGTATTTAATTGATTTTAGATTTAAATTGTTTTATTCATGAGATTTTAAATATGCTATTTTAAATGATTTTTATTGATCATTCGAGAGAATAGTATATTTCATTTGGAAATTTAAAGTGATTTTATTAATCTTTTTTGTGAGTCTTCATAGTTTTATTTAAATCTTCGTGGGAAGCTTGTGCATATTTAATGTTTGGATTTAAACTATTATTATTATTATTTTTATATGAAAGAGGGAATGTTGGATATTTAGTGATTTTAATTAATTGTTTTGGAGAGCATTAATAGTTTGTTTAATAAAATGATTTATCTTATTTTTATTGTGAGGAGGAGTTTAGTTAAAAGAAAATGGCAGCCTTTCCTTTGATATAGATTTTATTTTGTTTTGGGAAGCTTTAATAGCATGCTTTAATTAAATGCCTTATTTTCATTTTTTTATGGTTTTGAGAAAATATAAAAGGGAAAAAAGTTTTATTTTGGGGGAGTTATTCTCTTGGAAGGGAATTTTATTTTTGTTTTGGAAGGAGAAGAAAAACCCCATGAATTGGGTGATAGAGTTGCGGAGAAATGTGGAGTTTTTGCTGAGAAGATTTTGTGGGCATTTGATTGTTGATTTCAGCATGTCATTTTCTCCTTGCTATCCCATTTTGGAACCTAGCCGTGCTTTACATTCTCTCATTTCAGTTTTGGGGTAATTTTGAGGTATTTTTCTATAGTTCATGAATCCTTTGAAGTTTTGGTGGTATTGAATGTGTTTTAGCTTCAGAATGGTAAGTTTTGCATTTCCTTATCATAGGTTTATTCTTCTATTTCATTTTGTGAATATTTTGGGGATGAAGAATGTTTGTTTTGAATTTGAGTTGTTGCCCTGTAGTTTCCGTATGGCAATTTTTTGTGTATTCCAATAAATCTAAAATGGGTTGCTGAAAAAAAGAGAATTTTGGGCACTTTCATTTCATTTCTCTTTTTGCCCAATTTGTAAAAAAATTCTTTTCTTTGCTGCTCTTTATCCACTTCTTAAAAATGTAAAAATAAAGGTGGATTCCAAGTAGAAATGGCCAAATCTCAACTGGGTCTTTGACAGATTTTAATTTTGGGCACTTTCATTTTTGGCCAAATTTGTGTCTACTTGGTAAATGACGTTTTCTCTTTGCTGTTTTTTAACCAGTTGTTATAATTATAAAATAAAATTGGATTCCATGTAGAAACGTCAAAATATGAACTGGGTTTTTGTCTGATTTTTAATCTGGATACTTTAATTTTTCATGTTTTTTCCCAGCCATGCTTAAAATGGCGTTTTTCTAAACACCTTATTTTGGGTCATAAAATTGAAAATTAAAGATGGAATCCATCTAAAAACATTGAAATATGAACTGGGTCATTGTCCGATTTTTAATTTGATCACTTAAAATTTTTATGAGATTTATATACCTCTCTCATTGTGTTTGAATAGTAGCTGAAACTGTGTTTTGTGCCACTGTCACTTGGTAGATTCTATCTAATTTAAAAGTGATTTTATGAGATGATTTAATGAGGTTTATACCAATTATATGATTGGTTCTTTTATGAAGTCAACGGTGAATGTTTGAATGTATTTGATCTGCTTGTGAGTGTATGAGATCAGTTGTTTGAATGATTTCACAACAATGTTTGCTTGGTTGTGTTAAATGGTTTTTATGATGGATTTTAGTGGATTTTTCATTGTTTTATATTTTTTATGGATTCCTCATTTGGTTAAACAAGAATGCATATCTGTTTGTAGGGCGTTGAGTTATCTGTCTGCGGTGAGTTGATATATGCATGATTCAGTCTCCTCATCTATATGAGAGGTGTACATAGTTCCATGTGGTACCATCCCTTTGAATACACATGATGATATTCCACCCAGTCTACACTCTAGCACCTCGTACCTTAGTAGTCATGATTAGTACCCGACATGTTATTGTATGAGCATTTTCATGTTGTGACATTGGCTTTAATGCTTTGTATTTCTATGTTTGCTTTGTGTCTGATGTGAATATTTGCCATATGTTACCCTTGCCTTTTAATTTTTCTTGGGCCTTGTGACTATCTTTGAGCACGGTGGGGTAGTCTCTTTTGATTCCACATGGTAGGGAGACATTGCCACTGCCATTGACGACCGATGTACAGGTTATTGGAGTATTAGTTGGAGGTGTTTCTCTTGTGCTATTTTATCGAGTTGGTATGTCTTATTCATGGCTATGCCTTTGTACTCTTATATATTCCTTTACGTATATTGTACTCTCTTGAGAGTGAAAATGTAATCATATAGATTAATTAGAAGAAATGTGATGTTTATATTTGGCTTACGGTTTTCAGTGTTGGTATCGGACTTGCATGCACTATGGTGATTCTTTTATAGCCTTTCTTTCCTAAGTATCATGCAAAAATCAGATCTTCGGCTATGTATTTCTTTCATGCTATAATTTGCAATAGTTCTAGCACATTGTAGCTTACTGTTATTGTTTTGTGTTGTTGCTACAAATTTTTTGGCACATCAGAGCTTTCTATATGTATTATGTGTATTTTTGGAGCATAAGGTTCCGGAGCAGAAGGTTCCATAGCAAGAAGTTCCTGAGCAAGGGGTTCCAGAGTAAAATTTCTGGAGCTATCTTATTTGCTCCTGTTTGGATTTTCTTTGGAGGGTGGATTAGTCCTCTCTTTTGGGTTGTGTTTGGCCATGCTTGGCCATGTATGTTGTTGCTATATTGTATAAGAAACTACTTTTTGTGTAAGTTATTCTTTATGTTATCAAAAAAAATTTATCTTGTCCTCTTTTGGCTCTTACCCTTGGGGGTTGCGTAGCGGGATGTTACATCTGGTATCAGAGCCCATGTTCACACACTGGGAGTTCTGGCATACTTTAGCCTTCTATGTTATGTTGTGTTTTGTGTGTGTGGTGTGAGATTGTTATATTGGTTTTAATAGTCTTGTTGATTAGCATTCATGCCTTAGTGTGGTGTATAGATCATCCTTGTGATGATCTATCTGCTATGTGTTCCTTGTTTCCTTTAGGATGCCCCTAGGGGCAGAGCCAGAGGTAGAGTAAGAGGTGGAGCCCATGTTGCAGCACTGGGATCCCTGCTTATGGTTGATACTTTCTTGGGTGTTGTGTGTGGTGGATAGTAACAAGTGTTGTTGTTTCCCATCCCTTGCATGTCCTATTGAGGGATGATTTTGTGTGAGGGTAAGTTAGACCCTCGAGCCTACCGAGAAGTGTATTCTGATTGGTCTCCTTCTTGATGTGTGGCTCTTTCATTGTGTAAAGAGTTTTGACCCTTGAGTGGTCCCTGAGTGTGGTTGTATCCCATGTGGTTACAATGTGCTTGATGTGTGTATTCCAAGTGCCTGTTGTGGTGAGATAGTCATAGGACCTCTTGCCTAGAGTTCTTCTAGTATGGCATTTTAGAGGGTTGGGTTTTCCAACCCTGGCTTGTGTTGTGGAGGAATGATTCCTTGTAGGCCTTGCCTTACCCTACAGGATTGGAGTGATTCCCTTGGTTAAGAGTCTCTTGAGGTTGATATTGATTACCTTCCTTTATCCTATGTTGTGGGTGGGCATGTTGAACTTTAGCTTGTTGTTGGGCTGCAGGTGACGTGTTGCCTAAAATTACCCTTGCTTGGTTTATTAGTTCTTGTTGTTGGAAGGTTTGCTTGACCTTGAGGGTGTTAAGAATTTCCTTTTGTGTATACTCTCTTCTTGAGTCTTGCTATTTTTCATCACCATGCAAATTTTTTGGCACATGTCCTCTTGTGCTTTACCTCCATGTGTTAATGATTGCTTGATTAACCCTATGTGGTTTTGGAGTTGCTTTTGCATGTTATATTGTATTGAGACTGTAAATTTGGTAATAGAAAATGAATGATCGTGTTGTTAGTTCATAGAGATTACTGCATGCTCTTGCATGATTGATGCATTTGTGTGAAAGTGATTGTGTGATGATGAAACCATGTTTCCATTCATGCCTATTTCAGAATTGTAAATCCCTCTCTCTACTTCTTTCTCTTCTCATCGGTTTAACAAAGATGCGTATCTTTGAGTGAGTGGTTTATTGAAATCCATTGTATGCTTGTCTCTTACGAGAAAATGTTTATGCATTCATGAAAGTTTGTTTTATTAGATCAACCTTGGGTAAAGGACCTAAGTCCCCAAGTTGCATTCATAATCATGGAACATGTATGAATATGAATAGAAAATCGTTCTGCATTAAGCAAAAGTTTAGAGAAAAAGGGAATAGTGAAACATTTCATGTTACTGATAATTGCATAATAGGTTCATCTTGTTGGTGAGGTCTATAGTGCCCAAATTTATTTTTAAGTCTTAAGAAATCATGTAGATGTTAAATTATTGTAGTCTTAAGAAATCATGTAGATGTTAAAATTATTGTACCTGGATATCAAAATGAAAAATGTTAAATGAATGTTCATGCAAACCTTGTCTTGAGTAAACATTGTAATGATATTGCACTGTGTGTAATAAATGTGGATAACATATGTGTGTAGTAAGGTGATTTACCAATTAACAAAAGTGAATGTGAATGTGAGAGTTATTATGGCATTGCTGATTTACTCCATGTATCACTATGATGTATTGTAGGGATGTTGGGAGTACATGTTCTTGGAAAGTTTGTATTGACCTTGCATAATTAGAGGTGGATAATAGTTTAATATTGGTAAGAGGAAATTGGAAAAAGGTACTCCCTATTATGTGAACACCCTGAATTAGTGCACATGTTGAGTGTTGTGAATACCTCATACTTGCTTTGTGTGCCCATAGGATGGTGAGATTGTGTACCCGTCCATGGAGGATATGTTGTATTTTATGTGTTGGATTAACCATACCATTATGTGTGTTTGTATGTTTGTTACCTGATTGAGGGCCAACCCACGTGTGGTTGAGATTTTTATATATATATATATATATATATATATATATATATATATTAAGGGTAACCAAAAGTTAGTTTCATAGAATCTCTTCTTTTGGTTCTCTAGTACCTTAGTCTATGAAGGGGTAGTAGTAGCAAAGTGGTCTCAGCTCAACCGATCCCAAGGAAATTACTCACTACTTCCCCTTATGATGGATCAGGGTACTTGGTCCATATGTGTTAGCCTAATCCCCACAGTTTTGTGTACAACAACATTGGTTTGTTAGTATTGCCTGGTTGCTTGCAGAGGCTTTGAGCTGGCATTAGCGAGTCGACCTCACCCACATGAGAGGTGACACTCGAGTAGCCCCATATTTATATACTTATATATGCATTATATATTATGTATTTGTACGTGTCCTACCACGATGCCATAGATATGATGCCACACCACACTGATGTTTCAATATAGTGTTGGTGATGATGCCACGTGCTTAGACGCATGAAGGTGCACTATGAGATTGTGTTATGATAGCCTACTTGTGTGATGAGTGTAATGGGGCCTCATAAACTTGTAGAGGGACACTCATGTTTTCTCTTGATAGTGTTTGGGTCGATTGGCATATGGGTATGTCCTAGCCATGTATACCTTTGGCTACGGTGAGTACCTACATGTGCCCTTTCCAAGAGGTATCACTATGTGGGGTGTGTTATGCATGTGCCTACTTCCATGGAGCCATAGGTGCACTACCATATGGCATACGACTAGTACGTGCCTTCTTTGGCTAGCGTATGACCATGCCACACTGAGACGCATTGCAGGATGTGACTGAGGTGCACATTCCATGTAGATAGCCAAGTAGTGCGTGGGCCACTTGGCGAGTCCATGCCACATGATGATGTGATGCGGGGTGTAGTCGAGGAGTACAACTCATGCCATGTGGTTGGTGTGCTCACTGCACCACACATGAGGGGCTATTGCGATAGTTAGACATTGTTCCCTCCTTCCTCGTTTGGTGGCTAGTTTAGTCACATAGTTATGTATTGTGCCATTTCAAAGATTGTGAATCTTCTTTTGGTTATTGGTGATTTTCACTTTGATTGTGAGGACCGGAAAAATTTGATTTATCTTGTTTGTGATGGTTTAGCCACAAATTGTGAAATTTCTTTGCACATAGCCCTAAAGGTTACATATGATTTAGTGTTGAAATTGCACACATTTCTTGCTTTATTGTTGCAATTGAATCTTTATTTGATAATTATTTATGATCTTTGGTGGTTAAACTAGTTTTCTATTTGGTGTTTTCAAATGTTGGTATTATGTTGTAATGTGATCCCTCATCGAGAACCTGGGAGCCAGACTCGATTGAGTGTATACAAGGAAGTAGACGTAGGGAACCTTGAGGATGGGGGTATGTGAGGCTGTTACACAACTAGGACCCACTACCCACCTATGTCTGATGACTATCTCTTGGAGGCTAACCACCTTATTCAACAAGAGATAGGTCATTGTGGTCTTGCTTGGATGGTCTCACCATGTGCATGTGGCCTAACACCATCAAACTACTGAGTGTAAGGTATGGATTGTGTGAGTGGATATTGGCTCTTGGCTCATGGTTTATGTATCATGGATTAGTATGCTGCTTACCGGTGTCCAAATGGACCCTTGTGTAGCCTTGTAATGTGATTCCTAGTGATATAAGTATGTATGTATGTATAAATGCATGTTTCATCTTAGATATGGTTTCATATGAAAATTTCAAAAGATGGCTTATTGTTCTTTAGAAGGTGTAAATTGTTATATTTTGTGGAAAATGATGCCAAATATTTTCCTAATGTGTGGGATTGGAAGTGTGTGGAAAACAAATATTGTTGCAAAAATGGTGTTTTGGAAAGAATTTAGCGCTTATGCATCTTTTTTGCCCTATTCTTAGTGGAAATTAATGTATCCTTGAATGAATGTGGATGTTAAATTAAATGCTTATTTTGAGAATTGTGGCACATGTGATGTTAGCAAGATTAACCATGTTATTTTGTTTCATGTTGAGACCTTATGAGTAAGGTATATGTCAACATATTGATAGTGATTCATAGAAAGGTGAATGGTATATGGATGTCCTTTCTATTTCGTTTAGTGATGAATGATGTATATTATATTTCTCATCTTTGGAATGAAGTACAATTTATTTAAATGTTGATTAAAATATTTTGAGTACTAATGTGTGACTTGGTTGCATATTGAGTTTACATGACTTCTAGGAGTAATTCAAATCTTAGGGAGGGAGGATGTAACAGCTCTCTGACCTCAGCCTAGGTAAGATAGCATTTTGATTTTGATTTGGTATTCTAACTATTAAATGTTGTTATATAATGAGATTAGACACTAATGATTGGTTATTACTTTGGATTGCATGCTTATATGTTATATACTGTTATCATTTCTTTTGTATGATTATGGACAAGAAGGGGATGATGTCGTAACACTTGTATCCCAGAGGCTTATGATATCATGAACCTCTTCCTAATGATTGATGTTGCTTTGACTATAATATATATGTTATATGCACATGTACTTTGATGTGTGATTGGAGTGATGCAGGCCTGAGCATACTCATATTCCCCGATGGTGGTTACTGGAGGTAGTCACAGGCCAAATGTCCCCTACCCTAGCCCATTGTACCCTAATAGTGTAGTGTTTCCTTGTTGATCTCTCACCATCAGTTACCTAACGGTAATGTCTAGAGCACCTTTCAGCCGTATGTCTGGAGCACCTTTCAGTTGTATGTGGTTTACCAGTATGTCTCACTGAGGTATTTTGTTATAGTTTTCATGAATGTGTTATGTGGCCATATATTTTGGTTGTCAGTGTTATGATGTGTTTTCATTAACATCTTTTCATTGTTTCATATATGGTATTTCATTGTGTTTAATTGATTTTAGATTTGAATGGTTTTATTCATGAGATTTTAAATATGTTATTTTAAATGATTTGTATTGATCATTCAAGAGAATGGTATATTTCATTTGGAAATTTAAAATGATTTTATTAATCCATTTTGTGAACCCTCATAGTTTTATTTAAATCTTCATGGGGAGATTGTGTGTATTTAATGTTTGGATTTAAACTATTATATTATTTTTATATGAAAGAGAGAATGTTGGATATTTAGTGATTTTAATTAATTGCTTTGGAGAGCATTAATAGTTTGTTTAATAAAATGATTTATTTCATTTTTATTGTGAGGAGGAGTTTAGTTAAAATAAAATGGCAGCCTTGTCTTTGATATAGATTTTATTTTGTTTTGCGAAGCTTTAATAGCATGCTTTAATTAAATGCCTTATTTTCATTTTTTATGGTATTGAGAAAATATAAAAGGGAAGGAAGTTTTATTTTGGGGGAGTTATTCTTTTGGAAGGGAAGAAATTTTCTATTTTGGAAGGAGAAGGAAAACCCCATGAATTGGGCGACAGAGTTGGGGAGAAATGTGGAGTTTTTGCTAAGAAGATTTTGTGGGCATTTGATTGTTGATTTCAGCATACCATTTCCTCCTTGCTATCCCATTTTGGAACCCATCCGTGCTTTACAGTTAGAACATTCTCTCATTTCAGTTTTGGGTCAATTTTGAGGTATTTTTCTATAGTTCTTGAATCCCTTAAATTTTTGGTGGTATTGAATGTGTTTTAGCTTGGGAATGGTAAGTTTTGCATTCCCTTATGCCAGGTTTATTCTTCCATTTCATTTTGTGAATATTTTGGGGATGAAGAATTATTGTTTTGGATTTGAGTTGCTGCCCTGTAGTTTCCTTATGGAAAATTTTTGTGCATTCCAATAAATATAAAATGGGTTGTTGGAAAAATAGATTTTTGGGCACTTTCATTTCATTTCTCTTTTTGCCCAATTTGTAAAAAAATGTTTTTCTTTGTTTCTCTTTATCCACTTATTAAAAGTAAAAAACTAAAGGTGGATTCCAAGTAGAAATGGAAAAATCTCAACTGGGTCTTTAGCATATTTTAATTCTGGGCACTTTCATTTTTGGCCAAATTTGTGCCTACTTGTTAAATGACATTTTTTCTTTGCTTCTCTTTAATTAGCTATTATAATTGTAAAATAAAATTGAATTCCATGTAGAAACATTGAAATATGAATTGGGTCTTTGTCCGATTTTTAATCCAGGCACTTTCATTTTTCATGTTTTTGCTCAGCCATGCTTAAAATGACATTTTTTCCAAACAACACCTTATTTTGGGTCATAAAATTGAAAATTAAAGATGGAATCCATCTAGAAACATTGAAATATGAACTAGGTCATTGTCTTATTTTTAATCTGGGTGCTTTAAATTTTTATGAGATTTCTATGCATCTTTCTATTGCATTTGAACAACAGCTAAAACTGTGTTTTGTGCCATTGCCACTTAGTAGATTTTATTTGATTTAAAAGTGATTTTATGGGATTATTTAATGAGGTTTATACCGATTATATCATTGGTTATTTTATGAAATTAATGATGAATGTTTGAATGTATTTGATCTGCTTGTGAGTGTATGAGATCAGTTGTTTGAATGATTTCACAACAATGTTTACTTGGCTGTGTTAAATGGCTTTTATGATGGATTTTAGTGGGTTTTTCATTGTTTCATATTTTCTATGGATTCCTTGTTTGGTTAAATGAGAAGGCCTATCCATCTGTAGGGCGTTGAGTTATCTGTCTATAGGGCATTGATACGGGCATAATTGAGTCTCCATGTCTGTATGAGAGGTGTACCTAGTTTCATGTGGTTCCATCCCTTTGAGCAAGCATGATGACATTCCATTCAGTCTGCATTCTAGCACCTCATACCTTAGTAATCGTTAGTAGTACCCGACATGTTATTTTTGAGCATCTTCATGTTGTGACATTAGCTTTAATGCATAGTATTTCTATGTTTGCTCTGTGTCTGATGTGAGTGTTGGCCATATCTTACCCTTGCCTTTGAATTTTGATTGGGCCTTGTGACTACCTCCGAGCATGGTGGGGTGGTCTCTTTTGAGTCCACATGGTAGGGAGGCATTGCCACTACCATTGGGGACCAATGTACAAGTTATCGGAGTATCAGTTGGAGGTATTTCTCTCTTGTGCTATTTTATCAAGTTGGAATGTCTTATTCATGGCTATTCCTTTGTACTCTTATATATTCCTTTATATATATTGTACTCGCTTGAGAGTGAAAATGTAATCATATAGATTAATGAGAAGAAATGTGATGTTTATATTTGGCTTATGGGTTCTGGTGTTGGTATCAGACTCTTGTGTACTATGGTGATTATTTTATAGCCTTTCTTTCCTAATTATCATGCAAAAATTAGATCTTCAGCTATGTATTTCCTTCATGCTGTAATCTACAATAGTTTTGGTGCATTGCAACTTACTGTTATTGTTTTGTGTTTTTGCTACAAAAGTTTTGACGCATCAGAGCTTTTTGTATGTATTCTGTGTATTTTCGGAGAAAAAGGTTCCAGAGCAGAAGGTTCCAGAGTAGGAAGTTCTAGAGCAGGAAGTTCTGGAGCAAGGGGTTCCAGAGAAAATTTCTGGAGCTATCTTATTTGTTCCTGTTTGGATTTTATCTAGAGGGTGGATTAGTCCTCTTCTTTGGGTTGTGTTCAGGCATGCTTGGCCATGTATGTTGTCAATATATTGTATTGGAAACTACTTTTTCTATAAGTTATTCTTTATGTTATCAAAAAAAATTTATCTTGTCCTCCTTTGGCTCTTACCCTTCGGGGTTACATAGCGGGATGTTACACATGGTGTGTTGTCCCCCCTGGCATTCTTTGGCATTATGTCAGAAATCAAGTTTTTATGATCTCATTGATCATTTCAATGCATATTAATGTTGATATGCCTATGAAAAAAGGTTGGTTTGTTTGCAATATTTGTCATATTGTTTGGGCAATAATAATCTTTAGTGGTTCAAGGAAGTTTCAGTTTATATTAATCATGGTGCATGGTAATGATATTTAATTAAATCTCAGTGAAATTCACTTGAGTAACATGGTACATTATCAGTGGGTATTTTCTTTGGGATCAGTTTGAAATAATAAAGTTCATTTGCATACTTATTGGCATTTTGGTCAAGAGCAGTGGTAAAGGCTATATTCCAAAGGTTTGTTCAAAAGGCATTGACACATTCTATTTTTATAAGACAACATATTATTTTTCAAATTAGCTTTGAATTGTTTGAAAGGATGGAACATTATGTTTTCTCAAAATCAATTGGTAAGAGGTGGTAATGATAATATTTTATGAAGTCAAAAGGAACTTTGCACAATCAGTGGTAATTATGTTTTTTATTGAATGGGAATTCTTTCCCATCATAATGCCCAGATGTGAAACATCATTATGCCAGATTTGAAAAGGTCTTTGAAGTCTTCGATGAGCATTGGTGTTTAATCCATTTTATTGAATGTTAGGGTTCATTACCCTAATCATGGCACTGGTAATTAGGAAATCTTGTTCCAGAATTTGTTTGCAAGGTTTTTAATACATAAAACAGAGGGTGCCCAAGCTTATTTCATTATTGATTTTGTTGGAAGAGCTCTTTCGAGCTAGGGCATAACCTGAAACAGTTAGGGCATTGACATCCTTGGCATAGCATGACAATTTTGGAAGGAAATGTGTCAGCTTGGACTCGAGCATGATGATGACAGTTAGTATATCAAGTGCTATGTTTCATTTCAAATTTTCTTATTTGTTAAGTATCTTAAGCAAAAAGAAAACAAATGTTTATGCTTTTATATTTCTGGTTAATAATGTTGTGTGTTATTTCTTGAGCAAATAAACAAGTATTCTTTTTAAGAAAAAGGTTTATTCTCTTTTGGTTAATCAACCCTTGTTCGGGCTGTTGTAGCTAATGACTTTCTTGCACCCGAACTATGGTTTGTTTTATGGTATAAGGGGTTTTGGGTATTCTGAGATAGTTTGGTTGTTAATGATTTGATTGAGCATCTTGTACAAATCTTAATGTCAGATTAAAGTTGTTATCGAGGTTTTCTAGCAGTTTCTTTTGAGGATTTTTATACAATTTTTTTGTGTCAGGCCTATAAAGACATGTTTTTGTTTATTGTTGCTTGTGGGTTTATTGTGTCGATTTAGCAGGTTATGTGGCAGTTATGTATTGTTTACTCTTAATACTTTCTTGGCAAGATGGTTTTTGATTGATTATGGTTGACATATCTGGCAAAAGGAAGTTGCAGATTTAGTTTCATATGGAAGTTATTGATTCAGTTTTTCAAAAGGTTTTTCCTCATTCTATTACTAAAATAGAGGATATGTTAAATACTTTGTTGTGCTCATATTCAAATTAATGAGAGGATTTGAAAAGTACAGATTATATCTTTCTACAATATATTGTTTTTGAAACTTGGAACTTTGTGACTCTGATTCTAAGGTCATTGCAGAACAAAGTATGTTATTATTGAAATAGAGACCAACTCTATGTTTACAATTCTTTCATATTTGTACATTTCAAAAGTCTATCAATGAGATAGCACTTTAAGACTATCAGTGAGATAGCATCATTGTCAGTGAGACAAATGCCAGTGAGGCACTGTAATTGTTAAATTGATAAGATAAGGCCAGTGAGGCCAATTTTGAGTGGTTTTCTACCCTTGAGGGTTTCCACTCAGGAAATTTTTCTTTGTGTCAATTTTTTTGGTAATGATTTCTTTCTGTATTTAGCAAAATATTTGAATTATCTTGAAAGTTTGCATTTTTAAATCCAGTTGATTTTGATCACTGATTCACCCCCCCCTCTCAATGATCACCATACTCTAACAATTGGTATTAGAGAAAACTTGGGAAGGGTCATTCTAGAGTATGACTACACAAGAAGGCTTGTCTACAACTAGAGCACCATTATTTGATGGTACTGGTTTTTCTTTTTGGAAATTTAGAATGAAGAAGCATATCAATTCTTTAGGGTATGATGTTTGGGAAGTTGTTGAGAAAGCTTATACAACTACTGCAGCCCCTACAACACCCAATGAAAAGAAGGCTTATGATTGTAATGCTAAGGCCGAGAATGCAATTTGTTGTGGTTTTACTAATGATTTTTTGGTAAATGTTATGGATTGTAATCATGCTAAGGCAATTTGGGATAAAATGTTAAACATTTATGAAGGTGATGAAAAATTTAAGGAAGCAAAACTTCAAACGTATAGAGCTAGATTTGAAAGTTTGAAAATGAGTGAGGATGAGAAAATAGCTGATTATTTTTTAAAAATCCAAGAAATTGTAAATGAAATTCGAGGTTTTGGAGAAACTCTTGAAGAGAAAACAATAGTATGCAAAATCTTGAGATCAATCCCTACTAAGTTTGATCCCAAGATTGCAGTTGTTGAAGAAAGGGATATTACTAAAGTAACAGTTGATGATGTTCAAGGGTTCTTTACTACCTATGAGGTGAGGCTGAATGAAAACAATTCTAAAAATAAAGAATCAACTTTTAAAGCTATGAAAAAGGAAACTGGTATTGCTAAATCAAACAAACTTGATGACAATGATTTAGCCTTTGTGAGTATATTAAAAAGGAGATCCAACAAGTATAAAGGTAAATTACCTTTTAAGTGCTTTAACTGTGGTAAAATAGGACACTATGCTGCAAATTGTCCAAATAAAGACTTAGTAAGTGATGAAGAAGAAAATAACAAAAGATTCCCTAGAAGAAAGCAACAAACTTTCAGAGGAAACAATTTTTTTTTCAAAAAAAGAAGGATTTGTGTGCTTATGTTATTGACAGTGGTTTAGAGGAACTTCTAGAAGAAGTAGAAGAAATTCTATTTATGGCAGAAGTAATTTCTTCAAATGAAAAACAAAATGAAGCTATTTCAGATTTGTCAGAATCTGAGATAGATCTTGAGGGAGAACTTAAATTTTCTCTAAAAGAGATCAGAAAGTTAAGAAACGATATTGATGAAAAAAAAATCAAAATCAGAAAGACATTGAGTTAATAACTGATTTAAAACTCAAAATGAAGAAGCCAAGAAGATGCTTGAGATAAATCAAGACAAATTAAAAACGAAAGAAATCCATTGCTATTCTTTGGAAGCAGAAGTGGTTACACTACAAAGAAAATTGACTTCCTCTGATGATGGTCAATGTTCCACTCATACAAGTAAAGGCAAAGGTATTGAGTCTTCTGAAATTGATTTGTATTTTCCTGGCCATTGTCATAATTGTAATGAACTTGGTCATAAAGCCAATAGATGCAAAAATTCATCAAAAAGGTCTTTTAACATAGTTAATGGAAAAATTTATAACTTTTTGAAGAATCTCAAGTGCTTCAAGTGTCATGATTATGGATATATTGCAATTTTTTTTCAAAACTGATTCACTTAAAAGGTTAAAACTAGTTTGGAGACCTAAACACAAGGCTTTAATCATTGAATCTGCTTTACACTTTGTCAAAAAGGATTTTTGGGTTCTACACAATGGTTGTTCTCATCACATGACTGGTGAGAGAAACATATTTGTTGAATATGAAGACTTTGCTGGAGGTTTTGTCAAGTTTGGCAACAATCAATGCTTTCCTATTGTTGGAAAAGGTACAATTTTACTTGAAAATGAAACCTTTATTAATGATGTGTATTTTGTTGAAGGACTAACACATAATCTGCTAAGTATAAGTCAAATTTGTGACAATGGTTTTGAGGTTCTGTTTTCTGATCTGGGTTGTAATATAAGAAAGAAATTTGGCAAGACTATTGTTGTAGGTCTTCGGACTAATGGCAATATTTATTATCTCCAAGATGATTTTAACTGCAAGAAAGAATCTAATGTATGTTTTATGACTCAAGTTGATAAGACAAAACTGTGGCATAGAAGATTTGGCCATATAAACTATGACGATCTAGTTAAGATTAGTAAAAATAAGAATGTCAAAAATCTACCCATTCTATCTAAACCTGAAAATGTTGTTTTTAAAGAATGTCAAGAGGGTAAACAAGCTAGAATTAGCTTTAAGACAAAATAATATACCTCTACTAGACCTCTACAACTAATCCACACCGATTTGTGTGGTCCCATAAGGACAAAATCCTTGAATCGTGACAGATATTTTATGTTGTTTGTTGATGATTATACCTGGATGACTTGGGTAACTTTTTTAAAACATAAAGTTGAAGCTTTTAGTTGATTCAAAATTTTTAGGAAAATGGTAGAAAATGAATCTGATTTAAAAATCAAATGTCTTAGATTTGACAAAGGTGGTGAGTTTACTTACAGGAATTTGTTGACTATTGTGAGGAATGTGGCATAAAGAGATAGTATTCAGCCCCTAGAACACCACAACAAAATGGTGTGGTTGAACAGAAAAACATGATAGTAAAAGAGATGGCTAGGACTATGTTGCAAGATGCAGTCCTCTCGAACACCTATTGGAAAGAAGCAATACATACTGTTGTTTATATCTTAAATAGGGTTAAGTTAAGAGTAAATACTTGTCATACATCATATGAACTCTGGTATGGTAGATCAGCTAATGTTGGTTATTTCAAAATATTTGGAAGCAAATGCTTTATTAAGAAGGATAGTGACAATATAGGAAGTTTTGAATCCAGATGTGATGAGGGTATTTTTCTAGGATACTCTACACATAGTAAGGCCTATAGATGCTATAATAAAAGATTAAGAAAAATTGTTGAAAGTGCTAATGTTAAAGTTGATGAATCTGTGCAGCAGGTAAATATAGATGACAATGAGAATTTACAAGAATCTCCAACAGAGCAAGTCAATCAGGAAGAAGAAAGTCCAAAGTCCTCTACTGACTCAGTTGAATTTGATCGAACAAGATGAACATGTTGAAGGTAATAAACATATAACATCCACACCTAAATTATCTTCAAGGTTAATGCAAAAGAGACATCCTTCTTATCAGATTATAGGTAACAAGGATTTTGGTGTGCAAACCAGAAGTAAAGTTATAAATGCTGATAATCAAGTTTATCTATCTCTGCTTTCTCAAATAGAGCCTAAAAGTTATCATGAAGCAAGTAAAGATGAATTTTGGATTAAATCAATGCAAGAAGAACTTAGTCAAATTGAGAAAAATAAAACATGGGAACTTGTTCCTAGGCCTCCTAGTAAAAATCTTATTGGGGCAAAATGGGTTTTCAAAAATAAGCTAGATGATCAAGGTAACATTGCAAGAAACAAAGCATGCTTAGTGTGCAAAGGTTATTCCCAAATTGAAGGTCTGGACTATGATGAAACCTTTGGTCCTGTTGCTAGACTTGAAGCAATCAAATTTTTTCTTGCATATTCTGTTTATAAAGGTTTTAAAGTTTATCAAATGGATGTAAAAAAAACTTTTCTAAATGGTGATTTAACAGAGGAAGTCTACATGGAGCAGCCAAAAGGTTTTTGTGTTACAGGTAAAGAAGATCATGTGTATAGACTCAGAAAAGAACTTTATGGTTTGAAACAAGCTTCTAGAGGTTCGTATTCCAAGTTAGATGCTCATCTATGTGAGGAGGGTTTCTCAAAAGGTGTTGTTGATAGCAATCTATACTTCAAACTCAAGGTGACAGTATTTTGGTTGTAGTTGTGTATGTTAATGATATTATAGTTCTGAATTATTCTCTTCATTTCTCGAGATTATGAAATCTAAATTTGAAATGTCAATTATGGGTGAGCTTTCATTCTTTTTAGGTCTACAAGTCTATCAACTTGATAAAGGAATTTTTATTTCTCAAACCAAATATGCTAAATAAATGCTTGCTAATTTTAAAATGGTTGATTGCAAACCTGTGGGTACACCCATGGAAACAGGTTGTAAACTTCATCAAGAGGTTGATCAACCTGATGTTGATCACAATTTTTATAGATCTATGATTGGAAGACTTTTGTATTTGGCTGCCACTAGGCTTGATATTATGCACTCTATTTGTTTGGCCTCACAATTTCAATCTACTCCTAAGCAATCACATCTTAATGTTGTTAAGAGAATTCTCAAGTATATTGCTGGCACTTTGGATTTTGTCTTATGGTATTCTAAACATGATGATTTTACACTTGTAGCATATACTGATGTTGATTGGGCTAGTAATTTGGATGATCGAAAAAGCACTTCCGGTGGTGCATTCTATTTGGGCGGCATGTTAGTTGCATGGAATAGCAAAAAGTAGGATTCTGTCTCTTTATCTACTACTGAGGCATAATACATAGTTGTAGCAACTTGTTGTACACAAGTTCTTTGGATGGTGCAAACCTTGGTTGATATTTAGGTTGTTGTATCTAAGCCTATTCATATACTTTGTGATAACACAAGCACAATAAACATTTCAAAGAATCTTGTTCAACATTCTAGGACTAAACATATTGATATTCATTATCATTTCCTTCGTGAAAAAGTCTTGGCTAATGAAGTTGTTCTAGATTTTGTATCCACTACTGATCAAGTGGCTGATATATTCACAAAAACTCTACCTAAGGCACTATTTGAATCACTTCGAGACAAACTTGGAGTTGTCTCACTTTGCTCTATTTCTTGATTTACTCCAAGGCATGGAGTTAGGGGGAGTACAGTTTCAATTCACTCTATTTGTTCCCTCTGTATGGTTGGCATTTATGGTTCCTTCTTCTAATTTCCTTCTTTGGAATTATGTAAAAAAAGGGGGAGATATAAAGTATATATTTTTTTAAGTTTATGGTTCTTCAGTTGGTGGCACATGCTCAGTTTCTAATATCTATTATTTTCTTGCACACATCAGTTTATGGCTCTTCAGTTGGTGGCACATACTTAGTTTCTAATATCTATCATTTGCTTGCAGAAATCAATTTATTTTCACAGTGGTATAGTTGGCTCAATTTGTTTTTTTCAAGGGTACTACTGATGATTCTCTATTTCTTTTGACAGGGTTGTTACAAATTTCTTTTTGGGTTATATGCAAATCAGGTATACCAATTTTTGTCTTGCATTAATTCTTGATGTCATAATCTTGATTTTGACATCAATGCCAAAGGGGGAGTTTGTTGTCCCCTATGGCATTCTCTGGTTGGCATTATGTCAGAAATCAAGTTTTTATGATCTCATTAATCATTGCAATACATATTAATGTTGATTTTCCTATGACAAAAGGTTGTTTTGTTTGCAATATTTTTCATATTGTTTGGGAAATAATAATCTTCAGTGGTTCAAGGAAGTTTTAGTTTATATTATTCATGGTGCATGGTAATGATATTTAATTTCTCAGTGAAATTCACTTGAGTGACATGGTACATTATCAATGGAAATTTTCTTTGGGATCAGTTTGAAATAATAAAGTTCATTTGTATACTTATTGGCATTTTGGTCAAGAGCAGTGGTGAAGGCTATATTCCAAAGGTTTGTTCAAAAGGCATTGACACATTCTATTTTTATAAGACAACATATTATTCTTCAAATAAGATTTGAATTGTTTGAAAGGATGGCACATTATGTTTTCTCAAAATCAATTGGTAAGAGGTGGTAATGATAATATTTTATGAAGTCAAAAGGAACTTTGCACAATTGGTGGTCATTATGTTTTTTATTGAATGGGAATTCTTTCCCATCATAATGCCTAGATGTGAAACATCATTATGCCAGATTTGAAAAGGTCTTTGAAGTCTTCGATGAGCATTGGTGTTTAATCCATTTTCTTGAATGTTAGGGTTCACTACCCTAATCATGGCACTGGTAATTAGGAAAGCTTGTTCTAGAATTTGTTTGCAAGGTTTTTAATACATAAAATAGAGGGTTCCCAAGCTTATTTCATTATTGATTTTGTTGAAAGAGCTCTTTCGAGCTAGGGCATGGCCTGAAAAAGTTAGGGCATTGACGTCCTTGGCATACAATGTCAATTTTGGAAGGAATTGTGTCAGCTTGGACTCGAGCATTATGATGACAGTTCGTATATCAGGTGCTATGTTTCATTTCACATTTTCTTATTTGTTAAGTATCTTAAGCAAAAAGAAAACAAATGTTTATGATTTTATATTTCTACTTGATAATGTTGTGCGTTGTTTCTTGAGCAAATAAACAAGTATTATTTTTAAGAAAAAGGTTTATTCTCTTTTGGTTAATCAACCCTTGTTCGAGTTGTTGTAGATAATGACTTTCTTGCACCTGAACTATGGTTTGTTTTATGGTATAAGGGGTTTTGTGTATTCTAAGATAGTTTGGTTGTTAATGATTTGATTGAGCATCCTATACAAATCTTAATGTCAGATTAAAGTTCTTATCAGGGTTTTCTGCCAGTTTCTTTTGAGGATTTTTATACAATTTTTTTGTGTTAGGCCTATAAAGACATGTTTTTGTTTATTGTTGCTTAACAATCAAAACGAAATGGCCGTGGGTTTATTGTTGCTTGTGGGTTTATTGTGTCGATTCAACAGGTTATGTGGCAGTTATGTATTGTTTACTCTTAATACTTTCTTGGCAAGATGGTTTTTGATTGATTATGGTTGACATATCTGGAAAAAGGCAGTTGCAGATTTAGTTTCATATGGAAGTTATTGATTCAGTTTTTCAAAAGGTTTTTCCTCATTCTATTCCTAAAACAGAGGACATATTAAATACTTTGTTGTGCTCATATTCAGATTAATGAGAGGATTTGAAAAGTACAGATTATATCTTTCTACAATATATTGTTTTTGAAGCTTGGAACTTTGTGACTCTAATTCTAAGGTCATTGCAGAATAGAGTATGTTATTATTGAAATAGAGACCAACTTTGTGTTTACAATTCTTTCATATTTTCACATTTCAAAAGTCTATCAGTGAGATAACACTATAAGACTATGTGTGAGATAACATCATTGTCAATGAGACAAATCTGCCAGTGAGGCACTGTAATTGTTAAATTGATAAGATAAGGCCAGTGAGGACAATTTTGAGTGGTTTTCTACCCTTGAGGGTTTCCACTCAGGAAATTGTTCTTTGTGTCAAATTTTTTTGTGATGATTGCTTTCTTTATTTAGCAAAATATTTGAATTATCTTGAAAGTTTGCATTTTTAAATCCAGTTGATTTTGATCACTGATTCACCCCCCTCTCAGTGATCACTACACTCTAACATGGTGTCCTTCTGGTCAATCAAATTCAATGACACGTGTCCCTCCTCAACTAATGAAAATGTGCCACGTGGCACTCATTACTTCCATCAGCGGTTTGTTTGCTGCTATAAAAGAGGGTTATGGCATTTGATTCCCTAACCTACGTCCTCCTATTATACAAGTCATCCAATGCGCCATGTATATCGCTTAGCATACAAAGTGGTAGGCGTTATATTTAAACAATTAAAATCCACTATACAAGTCAAAAGACTCGATTTGGAGGGCGTGGGGGTTGAACCACCAACCTCTGCAGGCCTAATATGGCTTCTCACCACTAGGCCACCAAATATTTTAGGGTATTTGTGGGGTAAAGTTTTTTTTAAACAACTTCTCCAAACCGATTACCATTTATTTAAATAATTTCCCTCTAAATTTAAACAAACTAATCTCCTAATACTTTTAAAAGATTAAAAATAAACCTCTCAAAGATATGAAAGCTCAAGAATGAATATTTTGAAGGGCTTAAATGATTTTAAGATAATATGAGGGGATTTTAAATGATTTTACTTATGTAAAGGGAGGATTTTTATGGATTTATAGGGGTGATTATGTGAAATTTGGGAGATTATGTAAATCATTTGGTTGAAGGCCAAATTGGGTAAATTATTTGTATAAAAGGGTTGGAATGGGCTTGTGAGGGTAATGAGAACTGGGTGAATTCTTGGGAACTTAGGGAAATTTTGTAAAATATTTGTGCAGACAATAGGGAGATTATGCTGAAGTGTTTGTACTTGAAGGAGAGAAGATACTGTCAATTTTTTCATTGATCGAGAAGGCTTTGTAATATTTCTTAGAGCTAAATTGAAGGATCAGTCACTCTAGTTGGAGAGGGACCCAGAGATGTAGTCCACTCGAATGAACACCTATATCAATCGGTTGTCTTTTATTCTCTTTTTCTTTCCCAAATTCTATTATTCCTTTATTCATCTTTTAAGCATTTGATATTAAACATTTCAATTATGTTAATTTCATTTGAAAGCTTTAGTTAATCAATGTAATAGTTAAGCATTCATTAGCAATTGTCATAGATCCTAAAATAGATTAGTTAGCATCTTTCCTAACTCCAATTGACATCAATCTCAATTCCTTCATTCTAGGGATCCATATTTCCATGAGTGGAATAACTCTTTCCCTTTCATTGCCAAAATTTCTGATAGCAACCACCATGGATGAATAGCTATAGTGAATGTTATTCAATCTATTATTCACTCTTCTATTCAAGTGTTCAAAAACTGTAGTGACAATCTTCATGTTGTTGCTCTTGAAAATATTCTCGTCATGATTATCACATTTCTCTTTATATTCGTTTAGCTTCCTAAGCAACTCTTCCTTGTTGATATCTTCTTCAGCCTGTGGCCCTTCTGATGTATTGGGTTCTACTATTGAAATGAGCACACTTCCCATGTTATATGGCACAATTTCTCATGAAGAACTTACTTCAGTAGTAAACTCTAGGGGTGCATCTTCTTGTGAAGTGGTGGGGGAGTCAACATCATTCTGCTTAGGCTTTTTAGGTTGAAAACTTTGTAAGTTATTTTCTAATAATGCTACTTTTTCTGCAACTGTATATTATGTTGCTCAAGCCTTCCATATTTAACTAGCAAATAATTATAATATGTCCTGAGCTTATCCTTTTATGTAGTTATAGATTCTACAGTGGACCTAGTAAATTGTGCAACATAAACTGGCATATTTGCTACCTCTAGAGTTGATGTTTCTAACACTCTCTTTATTATTAGGCTTCCATTGTAATTAGATGCAAGATCAACAATATCAATATTTCTTGTGCTTGGGGTAAGAGACCAGATAGCAAATGCATCCCATTGGTCATTGAAAGTAGACCCCTATAGTGCAATTGCAGCTTCTTCTTTTGTATCATAAAGAGGTCTATCACATCTCTTTATTGTATCAAAAGTTATGGAAAAAGCTAAATCCCATTCTGGAAGCAAAAAAATTCCACTATTTCTTACTAATTCTCAACCCTCTTTTGCAATCATATTTTGGAATTTAGCTCCCAATTCATTCAAAACCTTTTTTCTGGATGATGGCATCAGGTAATTTTGGATGAAGGCTTCTTTCTATAGCCAGGCTATTGGCATATTCATCTCTTTTAGCTCTGTATTCAAATTCCATAAAATCCTAAGACATTACAAATGAGTCATCACCTAAGAACTTTGCACATGCTTCAACCTGCATATCATCTCTTCCTTTGAGCCTAGTGAGGTCAACTTTACTCAATCTCATACCCAATGGATTTGTCACCCTTACTACTGGTGTAGTGGGCACTCCTTGCATTTCTTGCTCTAATAGCCAAATGTCATCATTAGAGCCTTCTTCAACATAGTCCACTAGACCATTCACTTCAACCGTTTTCTTCTTCAATGGTGGCTCTTTTAGTGGTAATTCACTAGGTGGTGGAGAATCAATGTCCACAATATTAGGCTTTGTTGGCCTTGGAGGAGATGGTGGTGGCACTTGTGGCACAAGAGAAGGAGGCTTATATTCTTGTTGAGAAGGATCATAAGCTACATCAATTTTATTTTCCCTACCCTTTCTCCTTACAAATAAATTTATTCTTGGTTCATCGGGGCCTTGAGATGTAGATTTCCCTTTCATAGCTAGGATTTCTCCCCCACTCTATTCTTCTACAATGGGGGATTTCCCCTTATCTTTACTTATCACCCCTTTAGTCTCAAGGTTGCCCACTATTGAATCAAAATTCCTGGATACATGTTCCACCTTTTGTATTACTTTTTCAGTCTCTAGGACAACCTTGAAGTAAGGTTCTTCTTGCTTTATCTTTCTTTGCATCTTATTGAAGGAAATCCACCTTGCTCTTCAGTTTTCCTGCTCCAAAAGGTTGAACACATTTCTTATCACATCCTCCAGATACTAGAAAATGTGCATAGATTTGTAGCTCTTGTTTTTTTCTTTTAACTAGGCCATAAAACCTTCAGGATCATATCTGACCCTCTCAACTAATCTCTGCATGTGGTAGGTTTTGAGTATATCAAGAATCTTATTCCAACCTCCCTTGGTCATCACAAAATTAGAAAAGCAAGTGTACAAAGGAAATAATGTTAATTTTCCTTGATTCAATAAGTGTTCATTTTCTACACTCCCCAATTGCCATATCACCTCAAGGAAATATTCTCTCTAGTAAAAAATTTGGCAGCAAATGAGGTGCAACCATGGAACCATACACTCTTATGACAGTGCAATTAGGATATTGGATAACATCTTCCCAATTATGATCAACTCATAGCTTAGGCCATATCTCGTTGGGTCTCAAGAAAACATGTAGAGCTATGGGAATTCTAGGTATATTCACAATTAAGACTCTCCTCAGTTTTGAAGAAAACAAGTTATGAAATGTCACATAAGTCCTATCATCCTTGTCTAAAATAGGAGTCCAACATTGCATGGGAAACTCCAAGTTACCTTCTCTTCTTTCCAAATTCATATTATGCCCAAAGTAAGGTGTACCTTTGAACAAAAACATATGCATCAATAATGAATATTGGAGTTGAATCTCACTCCAAATTCACCTTTCTTCAACCCTATTAAAATTTCATGCATTCTTTATGAAAGAAACCCCACATAATCATACACTGTGCAATATTTAGGGTGTTGAATATGGGAAGCCATATACATCCAAGCCATTGGAATTCCCGTGATAGGATCATAACCAATTATTTGGAAAATGGAGTAAAAGGTTTTTTTGGAAGTAGGGAACAAAGTAGCAAATAGGGAAAGGCTCTTTATCATGTGGTCCTATTACAATATTTCAGCCTGTAATTTCCACTGGATATCTCGACAGGATGTGGACTCTGAATGCAATCTTAGTTTTATCATACTCCTACTTAAGAGTGTTCTCATTTATCTTATGCATTTCATCACTCCATCTAGTGAGCCTGAAAACATGACCCAATTCCTGCTTGGTGATTTTTACCATTTCCTTCCCATCATATGTTCTTATAGTTCTTGTGACTAGTTCATAATTGGCAGCCACTGCTTTAAACAAGTCAACATCCATATAGACATTTGGTACAATCAACTTTCCCAGGTCACAATTCTAAGGGTTACCTACTGGGATACCCATGTTTCTATTCTTGAACAAACTATAAAATAGTTCTCATCTAGTAAAAGGAAATTTGGCATCCCTAATAGAGTTGTTCTTGTTAATCAAACCATCTACTACTTGCGGTCCTCTAAGAAGTAGTTGAACCTTAGGTTTATCACTAGTCGAGGGTGGTAACTAGTTAGTAAGGTTTTTATTCAAAGGTCTTTTGGGAGCAAAAGCTTCCCCTTTAGATGAAGATTCTTTTGATTGTACCTTATGAGCCATGACACAAGAGGTATTATAAGGCAGGGTTTTTGGTTTATCTAAACAAGACTTATGACTTTTGTAAGGGAGGGTGGTAACTAGTTAGTAAGGTTTTTATTCAACGTGGGAGCAGAAGCTTCCCCTTTAGATGAAGATTATTTTGATTGTACCTTATGAGCCATGACACAAGAGGTATTATAAGGCAGGGTTTCTGGTTTATCTAAACAAGACTTACAACTTTTGTAAGGGTTTGACACAAATTATGACAATGTAGAACTAACAAATTCTCTTTTATGAACGTCAAACCTTAAAATGCTAAACCAAGAAAACCCTAATAGACTCAAAAGTTTGAGAAGCCACAACTTATCAATAATTATGATGGGAGGGAAATAATTCACTTACTGGTTCTCTTCGTAGGTTGACAACCCTAGTTCTGTCTACATAAAATATTGAAAAACCACAACACGAGCTCCTTGAATGTGTAGAGTATACTTCTCAATGTTGAATTATTCGTTCAAGATAGGTATTAATAATTATGCAACTCCTTACTTCAGTAGCTGGATATCCTTTCATCTATTAAGGATCGCTCACATGAACCAAAATGACTCACTTGCCCTCAAATTGAGTTTTGAATGCTAGTCATTGATCTTATGGGAGTGTTAATTGATGGATGACCCAGATTTGGCCAACTTGACTTGAAAGATCCGACTGTACATAGTTGCAATACTACCCATATGACATAAAGCCACATGGAATCACCTGCTAGTGGCATGTGGGCTCCATCATGAACTTTGTCATTGTAGTGAGGATCCACATGTCTTCTTTCCCTTGCCCCATGAGTCATAACCCATGTGCAACTTTCATCAATGGGGAGATGACGAAAGGATGAGATTAAATCTCCTAGCTTCTACATACGCACTTCTTAACTCAAAACCATTTCCCATAGCTTTATTCTTCTTACAACATCAACGACCCAGATTAAAAGATCTTCAAACATGTGCAATATATCTACATTAGTAGTGCACATCTTATTTTCCATTCCCTATGTTGCAAAATTTAATTAATACTCACCATTACTGTAATGCTTCCATGTCCTCTGGATCACTCCATGTGGAAAATGCTCACTTCCCCATTGGGAGTCTAGCAATAAAGGTGAGACCAATACAGGATAGTGGGGAGTAGTGAATATTATTCCACATCACCCGCTATCAACCATTGATTCATTTGAAAACTCTGTGATGTTGACCACTCGAAACCCCTGGGCCCACTCTTTAGACCATACATGTGGCAACTTCCAATGAGCCCATGTGATTATTTTAATAGGCAAGAAAAATAATCGGGCGCATAGGGAATGGTCTAGATGTGGCCACATCATTCATCACCCACCATTGATTCCATCCTAAAACCATCTGCATGCCTCATCAAATACATCAGGCCTTCCATCCTACAAGAAACATGGCCTTCACTTGTGAGCCCGTGAGAAAAAAAAGTAATGAAATGGAATGGGTGCGCGGGGAACATTGACGATTTATTTGCATCGATCAAATAGTAGTCAGGGGTCCTTATATCTACACATGCCGAAACTATTAATCTTAAAAAAGGGACCCAAGTAGGTCAACGAGATAAAACCTATAGAAAAGATGACTTAAGACCCAAAAAAAATTTAATGGAAAAAGCTTATCCCGACTTAGGAAAAATTAAAGTAATGGCCCAATGCATGACAACTGGTAAAACAAGACCAAAGGGTTGGTTACTTAACGGGTTTCAATGGCATAAGATGTGACTTAAAATACTTTGAACCGGCAGCAAGGGGTCAACAGAGAATTAAAACCTTGGCAAGGATACAACTCAAAGGGTTTTTCATGTAAGACTTTAAGTAAACTAAAACCCTTAAATAGTGACAGGAGACAAAACCTCAAAGCTCTCAGCTACAATTCAACCCAAATTTAAGCAAGACTTGGAAATGGAACATGGGAATTTAGGGGTTCCATCAAGCCCCCCATAAGAGGGAAAGAGAGAGACTATATAGCCCCCCATAATGTGTAATCACCTACAAAAATGGTAAGTGCCTAAAGAAAAAACATGATCCAATATCAACAAAAAACTTGTCTCCCTTTTGGGAAAAAAAAAACAAGTACAAATGTAGGAATGATTCCCACTCTAGATAGGAATTGAAAGAAAGAAGCATGAAATTATATGATGATGTCTCTGAAATTTTCCCATGTGTCACCAAGACCTTTGAAAATGATGACACGAACCAATCAGGAACATGCCCAATCACAATAGAAGGTAACAAACAAGGTACCACTAGAAATTGATCCTGAACACTCTCCACAAGCTGAGATGGAGTGACAATAGTTGTACTACAACTATCATCAAATAGGAGGGATATACCCTCAAATGTGTCTTCCAAGTCAGAAATGTGAGATTCCATGAACAATGAACCAATTTTTGAAAAATACGAATCCGAATCAAGAAGACATTGAGATACTAGTTATGATGAATCACTGGATGTGATCAATGAATCATCAACACAAGATGAATGGTCCTACTGAATAGGAATGGTAGGAGCCTCAATCAATGACTCTGCACAATGAATCACGTAAGGTGAAGGTACATCAACTAGCCCTGATGTAGAAGAAGAGCATCTAAAGAACCCCCATCATCCTCATTTGAAGATTCAAAGTATTCCAAAACTTCAAACTCCCGCATAGTAGTATGATCAAAGGGTATCATGTCTGAAAAATGAAGAAGCACACGATAATCTGAAACAAGATCATCTTGGAATGGCTGAGTATCAGGATCTCCATGTATCTCCCAAATTTCAGTCCAAAGAATATGAGGACACTCAAAATGATCAATAGCATTGAAAGTAGCATCATTAGTATGCATTACAATAACTCCTAGGACATGATCCCTTTTCCAATTCCATGTAAATTTTTTACTATCAATACCTAGAAGGGGAACAAGATTATATAAATTTGGCAACAAATGAAGCCATCTGAGATGTTTTATGATAAATTTGGCAACCAATAACCACACATGAGCTAGTTCAAATCCACATGAGCCTTTTCTTACATCAAAAAAGTGAAATAGAGGCTTATTTAAATGGCTAAAAAAACCACACACAACTAATGTGGGATTATTCTTCCCAAAGACAACTTCAAACACAAGGGTCCCACCTTCACTTTGAGACAACAAGGAAACCCTAATTTTTGGGGAAAACTTTATAAATTATAAAGTTTGAAAATGTATGCCACCAAAATAATTTTTCCTTCCAACAAATATTTATCCGCCAATGATAAAAATATGTTGCCTCCAAACTTCAATCAATCTTGGAATAGCAGATCGCACTAAGAGAAGACAACTCCTAAGGAAGATTCATAGCCTTGAAAAACCTTTCAACAAAAAATGCCTCTATTGAACACCAACCGCCTAGCAATGGAAAGAGGAATATCAGGAATGAGTCAATTTTGAAATTTAGAAAATGTCAAATGCCAAATAATCTTCAGTAATCAAATGATCTCAACAATCTCCAATGAAAACTAGCTCTGATACCATGTTGGTGTGAGCCCAAGATCACCAATTGCAACAAAAATTTCCTTCACAAGATAGAGAGAGGCAACACAAGGCCATTTCACCAAATCAGGAGTGAATAATATTGAGACGCATAATTTACATACTATACATCCTTTTAAAGGAAAGTGAAATGCAATGGGTATAAAACTTCCCGATACAAGAAATAAACTACTCAATAAATTTAATGCATAATTATCCTAAGTAGACTTAAGCGGGTAAATGGTAAAAACCATTTACTCCAACAAAATTTGTAGGTGTAACGAATAGTTTCTGATATTGGAAAAGATTTTTGAGGATGAGGTCAATAAAATAAGTGTAATGGTGTTTCGAGATGCAAGAGAGAAGCAAGAGAGAAGCAAGATAGATGTGAGATCAATGTGAGTGATGTGTGTGATGTGAATTTGAGTAGAGTAGTGTGAGTTTCAGTGTTAGCATTCTTGAAGATAGTGAGTTGAAGGCATCTAAAATATTGCATGCAAGACTATGAAAGTTTACAAGCAATTATGGTGGATTCTTTGTTGCATTGAGAAGTAATCTTTGTCTAAAATTTCTATTCTATCTTCTTGTATTATTTTTAAGGCTGTGAGCATTGGCTATGAGCCCTTTTGGACAGTGTGTCCTATTTCGGGAATGAGCCATTTTTCTTCTAGTTTTACTATTACTTATAATGTGAGCTAATCCTCACCGTGTTTTTCCCTCATTGAGTTTTGCATGTAAATATGGTGTTCTCTTGTGTATGGTGTTGTGATTTCATTTTTTGTTATCTGCATTTCATGTTTAATCACACTAACAAAATAAGGGTTTGATGAATGCATGTGGATCATATTAATACTGAGGGTTTTTATGTTTTAAGTTGTTACAATTGATTCACCCCCCTCTTAGTTGTCTTGTTCATTCAATAGAAAGATCCATTGATTTTCTCTTGTTTGCAACCTCAAGACATTGTGATTATTAGATATTTAATGGAATAAACCTACGAAACATAGAAAATATGTTTTAATAAAAAAGGGATTGATGATAAAGGGGGTATGATGGACCTATTTCTCCAATTTCATTAAGAAAATGAGATCCAAAAAATGAGATGAATATCAATCAAAATGTGAGTCAAGTCAAAGTGTGAATCTGCAAATTTCCCTTTTATGCAAGGATGGGGGTCCCTATTAAACAACACTTTGGTGAGAAATATTAAAAATAGCAAAATAACTCCAAATTGTAAGCTATAAACTGATCTAGAAGATTAATCTCAATTTTGATGGAACCAAAAACTAAAATTAAGATATGAGAATATGAAAGCGAGGTTTACAAGTCACCAAAAGTGCTTTTTCAAAATTTACTAAGGACTCATTCACCCTATGGTGAATGGGTCCTTGCTAGGGCTCCTGAAAAATGGTTTTTTGTTTTTTTTCTCTTGTGTTTGCACTCCTAGGTTCTTGAATCTCATAGTTGGAAAGCCAAACATAAATCTTGTAGTTCAGTTTCCATGAAATTGCAAGAATGGTGACAACAAATACAACTTTGATAACTTTGAAATTTCATTCTCCAAGAGATCTTCCACCGAAAATCTGCAAACACACATCAAGAGGGAAAAATGTTTTTTGTTAGGTGAATGAGGGTTTTCCTTGGTCAAACCTTGTTTTTGTAATTAAACCTTGTAATGAAATGAAATAGCATGAAGGAATTATGAATGAACAAATGTAATGTCACAACTCACCAAACCCTTGTTTGAACCTTGGAATGTTGATCTGCAACTTGCATGAAATTTCTTCAATGGATGTGGATCTTGATCATGAAACTTGACTTGAAACAATGCCTTTGAATGCTTGAATGGATTTTGGATACTACATCAACATATTAGCTCAAATAACATGCATGATGTAAGAAGAATTTGACATGATAATAGGATCTTGATTGCTGCAATAATTCTTCAACAAATCTTCTCTTGAATGCCTTGAAAATGCTCTTGTGAAAGTACTCTTAAGATAACTTGAATTTTCTAGGTGAAACATAGTGAAATGACCTCTTATTTATACATATGTTAAAATTAATTGAAAAAATTTAAATAACACAATCTGACATGTGAATACACATTTGAAATAATTGAAATACCACCAAAAACATATTTGAAATTTAGGTCCTAGGCCTAAGTGAGCACCCATTCACCCTTGGGAGAATGGGTCCTAGGTCACTCACCTAGGGCACACATTCTCCAATGTTAAGCGTTATGTTATGGTCTTAGTGAATGCTAGGTTTTAACCTTCGGAAATTGTATTTAGTTAGGCTTGGATTTGAATTAAAGGGGCCAATTAAGGCATAATTAACCTCAATTAATTTATAAAGCCCTAGATTTGTGAGAAAGTGTAAAGGTATACCTTACAACACCATAAATAAGACACAATTAAGTCCATTTTATTTAATAAGGCCCTAAAGTTAATGTGAATATGTAAAATACATATTACAACACTTTAGATTAAGGAATATTTTAGTCCTTTTTATAAATATTTATTCCCAAATTAAGTATGAAAAGGGATACTTTTTCCTAAACTACATTTAGCCCCCACTTTAGTGAGAGTATGACCCATGTCAAACTCACACTAAAGTAGACATTCAAGACACATATGTATGCAACAACGAAAAAGATACTCAATCATACACTATCAAAGCCTAGGAGAAGAAAGGGGGGTGGAACAAGCTTTGCCTATCCCAACACAATGTGGTACATGATTGTTGTCTAGGGAAGGGAGGATCAAGCTTCGACTATCCCAACATGATGTGGAATATAGTTGTTTATCCTATTCATTCACAAGAACTTGTTTTCCACTATGCAAATGACACATATGCTCACACGGGCTAATGTAACCTTAGGACGTCCACTTAGTGAGCCCCCAATGGGTGGAAAATGAGAGAATATTATTAGACTCCCATAACATATCAAATGTATCCTCCTGACAACTTCAATAAGGCACCGCAATATGACACTTCGAGCTTCACAAGGCCTAAACAAGTTGTGTTATGATAAGCACTCATGAACATGGGGAAGGCTCTACTGGAAAAGGGATCTTGCTTAGTTCGTGTAAGGTCTTCTTCTTATGGATCATCATGCCTAATGTCTCCAAGAGAGGAAAAGTTAAAGATAAAATTTTCGTAACTTGGGGAATGCAACATGTAGCATCGCCACTAAGAGGAAAGTCGTATGCTAAGAAATATCATGCTCTTGGAGGACATCAAACCCAATGAAACTACCAAGAAAAGGATGCATTGCAAGAATAAATAAAATTGCACAAAGAACATGAGTATGTCGATTTATGCCCCCACATTAAAGGAATTTCTATACCATTGATGTAAGAAATAACTTTAAAGTAGTGAATAGTCAATGCTAACAATGAAGAGGACATGAGAGATTAATCTAAAAGCCCTATGCCAATTCATATGTTTCCAAATGAAGTTGCATCATGTAAACTATTTTCCCTCAAAAATACATAAGGGATCTATGGATTTGGGGTCAGTATATCTTTGCTACAATGTTGTTATAGAGCTCAAAAATGTCATCATTCTCCAAATACCCACAAAATAGGAAGAATGCCATAGGAGAGCAAAAACAAAGAATTTTTTTTGGGTCAACATGAAAGAGACCTAAATTTCTTGATGCCTTGCATCATCCCCAAAAGGAAAACACAAGACAAGAAAAAAGATAAAAGGGTTATGACATATAGAAGAATGAAAACATAAATAGAGGAATGCACAAAAAGAGAGATATATCAAATATAACAATATGGGGGATCACATTACACACATGAAATCACACAAAGAAAAATGAAAAATAAATCAAAATACTAGTAAGGCACATGAAAATCAACCTATAATAGGTCATCTACACCCCAATCTTGTTCAGTATATGTGGAAGGAGGACAACTTGTTGAACATTTAGAATACTGAGAGGGGGGTGAATCAATATTCCATAACTTTTTTAACATAGAAAATTCAATCACTAAACCACATTACCTGAAATATGAAATAAATACATGAATCATCCACAAAGCCACAAGACACATGAACAACATGATTTTTATGTGGAAAACCAAAAATAGGAAAAACCATGGTGAGGATTAGTTCACAATATTTAATATCTGGATATAGTATAAATATACAAAGGCTCACTGCCAGGACACACTATCTTTATAAGGCTCACAACCAAAATTAAGTACAATAAGAAATTGTGGCTCACTACCAATATGTGAACTGATGCATAGTACACCTCTCTTGTGCAGTATTTTAGTTCCTTTGAAGCTTTGAATACAAAGCACTACTCTGCTTAGTAGTCGCTCAACAACTTTACTCTGATTTTGGACTCTTACAACTAAATTTCCATGTTTGCATCATACAACACAACTCACATTTGATGTCATTTATACTGACACATACACTCACTTTCAATTCCAAAATATCTCATATATATATCCGAATACATCTGCACACATCAATTAGTTCGACATAATTAGATGTAAACAAATAATCCAAAATAGATTTTTTTAGCACCACGCAAGATCCAAAATCATCTTCATGCCCAAGTAATACTTAATTTATGTCAGAATGGACCCAAAATAGATCCAACTAACATCCACAATGTATATTTAATCTTCTCAATGCATATCATGTATTAGGCCAGCCAAGAATAGGACCTAATCACAAATAATTCCAATCATACACACCTTCCAAATTCAATGTTTCTTTAGTTTCTTATTTCACCGACATCAGTGAGACTAAATTTAGAATCACACTACCAAAAAATTCTTCTTAAGAAAATGTGGAATCTCCCATTTTGGTTTGTTAAACAAAGAGATGACAGTGATATACAAAGTTGAACTCTGTCATTGATATCTTCTAGTATGCTTCACAAAACTTCTCAATATCTTGAATATAGCTATATAATCTAGTCATAATGATATGATTAAAAGCAAAGAGTTATACCTCTTCTTGCAGTGAACTATGGATCCAAAAACTGATGCACTGAACTACAACACTATCAACAAAAAACACTTAGCCAAATTTTTGATAGATCAACTTTCTAATATAGTTAGTATTGTACAAATAACATAAAAAATGCTTCCCCATTATGTTGAAATCAATGAAAACACAAGGCCAAAAAAATAAACCTATGTATGTAAACCTCATGCTCATGTTTCCAAGCAGCATCAACAATGACAAACTTCCAAACTTCCAACAATCTCCCCCTTTTTCATTAATGGTAACATTCATGTCAAAAAAAAATTCCATATCATCATGAATCAAAACTTATTTCTTCCTAACCTTAATTCCCCCTTTTAAAATTGATAACTCCCTCTTTCAAAGTTAACCTTGACTTTCCAAAAAGAGTTTCCAATCATCAAAAAGGTATCAACAGAAAATCAAAATCAAAAGTGTGTCTTATTTTTACTAAGTCCCTTAATGCCATATATTTCTTTATTCTCTCTATTCTTTGATTCTATATAAAGTAAAATATATATCTTGTAGCTGCATGATCTAAGACCATTTTTGATCATTCCTATCATATGCTAGATTATAAACATTTGCTTGAGTTCTTAACCGAATTTCATTTTTTGTATCTTGTATCTAGTTAGACCAATTCAGATAATAAGATATTAATTCTTGTGCTTCTCCTTCACAAGATTAAACATCCTTTAATTCCTTTAGGACTATTTGATGTGCATCTGCACATTTTATTTTTATATTTTCAATATTTTCATCTACAGTCCTTGCTTCTAATTCATTTCCAGTTTTTTCTTTCAGTCCAAAGATTTAAACTTTCATGAATCAAGCATACTCCTGAGATTTTCTAAAGTGGACACAAATGTGTTGATGCTTGCACTGGGGATTACTCCTTGTAAATATTTTAATGCTTTATCCAAGTTTTGTGTACTTGAACTTTCATGCTCATGTTGAGTTATGTCAAATTGACTTCCTTCTTGTTTTGTGACCTCTTGCTTGCTAGAAACACTTTTTCTTTTCTTACCTATTATTCTTGAACTACTAGAGGATTCAGTTATAGACCTTCACTCTAAACTTGTTCTGTTGGGATCATTGGGGTTTCCATGAAGCACTTCTACATACTAAATAGCTTCCTCCATAGTCACTTCATAATCTAACTCAAAAATCCACACAAGTCTAGGCTCAACTGCTTCCATGTAACAAAAATCAATAGAGACAAGGAAATTGATGTCTCTAAAGAATCTATCCACCACACTCTCTAGTCTTCTTATACTCCTATTTATCCTCATCTGAAACATCCCAAAGAATGCTATAAGAGCATCTTCTTGAGCGTCTGATCCACCAAGATTCATA
>VDFB02281492.1:534735848-534767884 GCA_007258455.2 Sequoia sempervirens | reverse complement strand
TAATAAATCTAAGAATAAATATTAGATAATTTAAGAATTTAAATCTTGAATATATTCAAGATTAATATTCAAATATCTATTAAAATTAATTTTATATCTATTTTACTTTTATATAAAATGACTTATTTAAATTATTAAATAGATTGATATATTTAAATAGATTAATATATTTAAATGATTTAAATATATTGATCCATTTAAATTAAATAGATTAATATTAATTATTTTCATTAATTTAAATAAAAATAATTAAATAGATCTTTCAATATTAATCTTGAATATCTATTATTTTATTTTTTATCTTTTATTTTATTTTTATTTTATTTTATTTATTTTTATTTTTATTTTTATTTTATTTTTATTTTTATTTATTTTTTATCTATTTTAATTTTTAAATAGAATGATCTATTTAAATTATTAAATAAGAGTGATATATTTAAATAGATTAATATATTTTATGAGTTTTAAATATATTAATAATTTATATAATCTTTAGATATTAATATAATCTTTATATAATATATAAAGATTATATTAATATCTAAAGATTAGATAAATTATTCTAGAGATTATATTTAAATAGATTAATATATATTAAAAGATTTAAATATATTAATAATGTATATAATCTTTATATGAATATATTTTTTATATAATCTTTATATAAATAATTTATATAATCTTTAGATATTAATATAATCTTTATATAATCTTTTGATAATCTGTATATAAATTTTTATATAATCTTTATATAATCTTTAGATATTTATCTAAATATCTATTATCTATTTATATATAATCTTTTGATTAATTTAATTATTCTTAAATTATCTAATATCTATTTTTTATATATTAATCTTAATTATTTAGCTTAAAATAATTAATAGATATTCAAGATTAATATTGAACATATATTAATCTTATCTAGCTTAATTTTTTGAATATATTAATAGATATTAATATTAATTTTAATATTTTTAAGAAGAACATATTAATAGATATTAGATATTTTAAGAATATTAATCTTGAATATATTAATTTTAGCAAGATATTAGATCACAAACATTAGCTTATCAAATATATTATTATAGACTACAATTTCTATGCTAATTTTTTTTTTTGGTTTGTGACTCTTAATTTTTAATTTATCTTTCTTTCATTTTTCTTCTTTTCACTAATAAAGATATATTTCTTTTCTCTCAATTCCATTTTCTAATTTCTTCCCTGTCTTTCTTGGGCCTTGTGCCTTCTATCCCTCTACCATCTTTCTGCCTCTTTTTATACCTGTTAGGTCTGCAACAAACCTTTTTTCATCTCCTTGAGCTCTCTATCCTGATGATGGATCACGGAGTGTGATCCGAAACGTCGATCCAAAAAAAGCTTACACAATCTAATCCAGAAATTGCTCTCTCATATTCTTATGGATTGTGGAAACCTAATAATATTGAAAGAATCTATGATTTTATCAATACTACAGATAAGAGAGGGAGGACTGCTCTTCACGTTGCTTCAGAGAAAGGAAACATACGTATCTGTGAACTGCTTGTTGATCGGGGTGCTTTAGTGACTACTCAGGACAAAATGGGTATGACAGCCCTGCACTATGCATTTGAAGGAGATATTGATAAAAATGTGGGGAAAGAGATTGTAGAATCTTTGCTAAGCAGATGTGATGAACAAAGAATCTATGATTTTATCAATACTACACATAAGAGAGGGAGGACTGCTCTTCACCGCGCTTCAGAGAGAGGAAACACAGAAATCTGTAAACTGCTTGTTGATCGCCGTGCTTTATTGACTACTCAAGACAAACAGGGTATGACAGCCTTGCACTATGCATTCGGAGGGATTAATAAAGTGAAAGATATAGAGATAGAGATTGCACAAGCTTTGCTAAGCAGGTGTGATACTCAAAGTATACATGAGTTTGTCAATGCCGTAGATAAGAGAGGGAGGACTGCTCTTCACTGCGCTTCAGAGAAAGGAAACACTCGTATCTGTGAACTGCTTATTGATCGGGGTGCTTTAGTGACTACTCAAGACAAAAAGTATATGACAGCTCTGCACTATGCATTTGAAGGGGAGATTGATAAAGTTAAAAGTGTGGGGAAAGAGATTGTAAAAGCTTTGCTAAGCAGATGCGATGAAGAAAGTATATATGAGTTTGTCAATACTACAGATGAGAAAGGGAGGACTGCTCTTCACTGCGCTTCAGATAAAGGAAACACAGATATCTGTCTACTGCTTGTTGATCACCGTGCTTCACTGATTGCTCAAGATAAATGCGGTATGACGGCCTTGCATTATGCATTTGCAGGAGGGATTGCTAAAGTTATAGATGTGGGGATAGAGATTGCACAAGCTTTGCTAAAAAGGTGTGATAAGCAGAGTATAGATACGTTTGTGAATGCTGCGGATGAGAATGGAAGGACTGCTCTTCATAGCGCTTCAGAGAAAGGAAACGTAGGTATCTGTAATGTGCTTATTGTTCACGGTGATTTAGTGACTGCTCAAGACAAGAATGGTATGACAACCCTGCATTGTGCTTTTGAAGGAGGGATTGGCAAAGATATAGATGCTGCGACCGAGATTGCACAAGCTTTTCTAAGCAGATGTGATACTCAAAGTATACATGAGTTTGTCAATGCCGCAGATAAGAGAGGGAGGACTGCTCTTCACTGCGCTTCAGAGGAAGGAAACAATCGTATCTGTGAACTGCTTGTTGATTACGGTGCTTTAGTTACAGCTCAAGACGAAAGTGGTATGACAGCCTTGCACTATGCATTTCCAGAAGGGATTGGTAAAGACATAGATGTTTCGACAGAGATTGCAGAAACTTTGCTGCGCAGGTGTAATGAGCAAAGTATAAATGAATTTGTGAATGCCTAGATGAGAGAGGGAGGACTGCTCTGCACAGCGCTTCAGAGAAAGGACACGCACGTATCTGTGGACTGCTCGTTGATTGTGGTGCTTCAGTGACTGCTCAAAACAAAAAGGGTATGACAGCCCTGCACTATGCACGTGCAGGGAGGACTGCTTGAGGGAGGATCGATGAAGTCGTAGACGTGTTAGTGAAAAGTCAGCATGATAGTGAGTCACTTTAGTTAAAAGACAATAGAGGATACACACCTTTAGGAATAGCTCTTACCAAAATGGATTATAAGTCAACAGTGAAATTGTTATTACAGTCAAAAGATCCAGAAGCTTATTTAAGGAGGGCTCTCGCCAACATGGATTATGAGACAACGGCGAAGTTGTTATTGAAGTCAAAAGAGCCAGAAGCTTATTTAGATATAGCTCTTCCCCAGATGGATTATGTGTCAACAGCAAAATTGTTATCTAAGTTAGAACACCCAGAAGCTTATTTTAATAAAGTGAATCAGGAACAGCTCCTACGTAACTCTTTACTACTTGGTTCTGTGGTACTCGTTCGTAAGTTGTACGATAAAGGAATAAGGCTGCCAGCTGGTGATTGTGATGCAGACGGGAAAACAGCTTTGCATTTGGCTGCTATGTGTGATAATGGGCGCAGGGCACATTTAATTATTTCCAGTAAAATTGGACGAGAAATTTCAGTGAATGTGAAAAACATGGTGGCCGAGCGCGACAAAGGAGGGAGGACTGTCCTCCATGAAGCGGCTTTGAATGGACATATGATGCTCTGCGGAATTCTTCTTAACTTAAATTCAGAACTAATATATATCAAAGATAAAGACGACCGAAACCCATTATATGATGCAATTAAAGGAAAATACACCGGCACAACTCTGTATAAGCATTTGTTGACAGCATATTTGAAGAAAGATAAGCCTAAGGATGATTTGGTGGACCGCAGCGGACTGACTCCATTGCACATTGCTGCTTCACAAGGCAAAGTCCAGGTTGTGAAGGAGCTGCTTTCCCGGGATAAAATCAAAACAAAATATTTGACCAGAGGAGATATCATCGCACAAACGGCTCTCCATAAAGCAGTAAGCCATGGATATATAGATACAGTAGAAATTCTGTTGAAGCATGGTGCCCACCCTCTCAGAGAACGTGACCGCGATGGCAGAACCGCTCTCCATTACGCAGTGCAAGCAAAACGTGAACACAAAAACGAATTGGCCCGTATACTTCTTGAGGCATGTCAGTCAGACGAAGAGAAATCGCTCCTATTATGGGCCCATGCAGCAGGCATAGGCACTGCTGAGCAAGCTGTAAAGAAAGATGATCCACTTCACACATTTCTTGTAGCTGAAAGGGAAAAGTTTAGTAAAAGTAATTTACTGAAAATGGCTGTTTCTCTCGAAAACATTGAAATGACGAAAGAATTGATTATGCGAGGTTATCAAATTGGGGGCATTCGCGATCCACAATGGAAGAAAGGATTGCAAAAAGTAAACGAAGAGAATGTAAATAGAGGTAATTTCTCAATCCTACCTGCGTATTTACATCATAACTTTCGTTTATTGATGACGTGTTCACGTTCTTCGCAGTTTTACGACAAATTAAGATGATCAAAGAACAAGGAAATGACAAACCAACAATATCCGACAGTCTTGGTAAAGAAATATTTTCTACTCCTTTGGCTAAGAAGTGATCATAAATTTAGTGATGCTACACAATTTTTGTAATCCTATTTATTCATATATATGGAAAACAGGGAGATTGGACTATGCACAGGGTCTTGCTGCATTATTTTTGAATCCTTACATAAAGCCTCCCATAGCTGTCGGTGTCAGTGGTTCTTGGGGTATGGGAAAATCTAGCCTCATGCTCCAGGTATCATCTAATTCCACTTTTAATCTGCAACAAACATTTATTTAGGGTAAGGAGCATTAACTGAATTTTGTTTGTTTTCTGAGCAATTCAGACTGAGCGCATTTTACTAACAACAGCAGCTCAAATGGCATTGTTCCCATCCTCAAAATTATCAAGCTCAGCTTTAAAATTGCCTGATATTACACCATGTAAATTATCAAAAATGGGGAAAAGGAAATGTGAACACATTTACAGACAGATAAAGTGTGGAGAACCAGTTAATAGAAACATATTTGTAGTCTTGTGGGATTACATTAAAAGCGAGGTAAAACAAGCTAGCGTAAAAGACATTCAGGAAGAGGTAAATTCTTATCTCAGTATATTGCTTTCTCTTTTTAATCAAATGTCTAGAATATAGATAGAAACTATCTGTAACTAAATATTCATCAAATGTTTGTTTACTAGTTGGAGAAATTTCTAAACCAGTATGACCTTAAGTATCTAAAGGTTTTCAAAGCACTCGCTGCAATGGACAGCAGTGACATGGTAAGAGTTATCGCTAATTTATACAAGTATTTAGTTTTAAACTAGTTTTAACACTAATTACTCTATTATTCTTCAAGCAAAATTAAGATTCTCTTCGCTTCTCATTGTCAATGCAGTCGCGGCCAAAAGCAGATCCTTCCGCGGAGGAAAACGTGCAAGCAGTTTTAACCGTTCAATATAATGCATGGAAATATAGGAACGATACAGAAGCTTTAGCAGGTATAGCAGTTCAGATTACTAAAGAATTGGAGGGTATTATGACTCAGGCTCAATGGCTCAACACCTGTTGGCGAAATACTTGGAAACAGAACAAATATACTCTATGGATTGAAATTTTCTTTCCCACTCTCCTTGCACTGGTTTTGGTAAGTTCCTTTACTTGGATTACATGGGTGCTGTTGGACAGCGACAAGTTAAAGGACTGGGTAAAAGCAAAATATGCATGGCCGCCGGCAGCCGTAGTAATAATTGTGTGGACTCTAACAAAATCAATAATGGGTATTTTAAAGCCAGTTAGCACTCAATTACAGCAGTACATCTCATTCCCAAATCATACTGACAAGTTGGGTTATCAGGAACGGGTTATATCAGACATTTCTTTTTTGAAAGAAGAAATAGGTGAAAAAGCCTGCTGGGTATTCATTGTCTTTGCCTGGGTCTTGACCACCTTCACAGCGCTACGGGATCTTATATCATTGCTATTCAATCATAGAAGCCATGAAAAGGCCATAGAAGCTCCAAAGGTAGCCCCTGCATCAGGTAGCAATCTTCGAATAATCGTTTTTGTGGACGATTTGGATAGATGCCAGGAATCTGTGATCTTGCAGGTATTTTAACTGTAATTTGTTCATTTCTAACTCTTGATTCATGTTGTGAGAAATTTGTTCGGTTGCTAATTTTTCTTTTCCTTTTAAAACATCTTATATTTCTTACAGGTTTTGTCAGCCGTTAATCTTGTATTAGCTGTGTGCGAAATCAGTGTGGTGATAGGAATGGACAAAAGATTAATAGAAAGAGCAATAATAAAGAAATATAAAGATGTAAATGCTAATAAATCTCTGAAAGCTAATCGAGAATTGGCAGACATGTATTTACAAAAAATCATACAACTTCCACTGGACCTTCCTGACCCTGGCGAGGAGGAATCAAGGAGGTTTTTGAGAGGACAGTTGGGTGTTTTAGAAAATGAAAACACAGATTTCACGACGGGTAAGGACAGAGTTATTACAATTAACAAGATAATTCCTCGGAAATGCTTTGGCTTTGCTTTTTATCTAATGTTAGTACTTTTACAAAGATTTAATTAGCAATTCTAATCGCAGAGGATGGGAGCTCAAGCAACGGTGGCGGGGAAGGAGAAGCTGTACAACAAAACACCGCAGAACAAGTCGCTATAAATATGCGGACTTCATCGGAATTAGCAGACATGAGATTGGAAGCTATAGGTTTTTAGCTTACAATTGCATATTGTTTTTAGCGTTAATTGGCAACTATTGCTAGTGACTAGGAGTGCGTGATATTCTTGATGCAAAAGGAGATAAAGAAGAGATTAATGAGATCGATTGTGTTTTATATTGCTTTTATAACCTTTGTGTTTCTAGGCGTTCAACAATAGTGATATAAGTTTGAACTCACATGTTAATCCAGGGCAAGAAAACCCCAGTTCATCTATTCTCGTTAGAGAGATGTTATTCGTAAGGTATTATAGCAAAGGAGAGGAGGAAGCCTTTTTGTACTTCCAGGGGTTGGCTACAGACTGCAGAAAACATCCTCGCGAGTGGAAGCGCCTTCTTAATTACCACAGATTGGTGTGGTACATCTTCTCTGTAAGCAAAGAAGCAAAGAATGTAGTTGGATGGCAAGTACAGTTGATCACGTGGATTTTTATTTGCTGGGAATGGCAGGAATGCATGAATCTTGTCATAAAGGTATGCCAATCTGCAATTTAATTCATCATTTTTTCACAAAATTGAGATTTATCTTAAGGAAAATAGAGATATTAACAGAAGTTTTTTTACCATGTTTTGTAGAAGTGGAAAGAAATCGATCTTAAAACAGAGGCACCTTCGCTGGTTATGATAGTAAAGCATTTAATGGAAGAACATAATGCGACTTTCCATGAAAACAGTGAGAATGGCAGCTCAGAGAAATTGGCCAATTCTATGAAAAGGAAACTCGATGAATTAGAGAAATCATTGGCTGAGTTGAAGAAAGAAATGAAAGAATTAAAAGCCTCTGATGAGTCGAGGAAAGAAATGAAAGAATTACAAAACCAAGTGTCCAACGAGATGAAAGAAGACATACAAGAAGTCAAAGAGCAGATCGTCAAAATGGAAAGGGCGAAGAAAGCAAAAAAATGGAATGAAAAAAACAGAGAGTTAAGTGAAAGCTGGGAGAGAATGAAGTCTGCATTAGAGAAGTACGATGTGTCAATGGATGGTATTCAGGCTTTTCAAAGGTTTAGGTTTTATTGTGTAGCCGTCTATCTCCCACGTCTTGGTAAAGACAGTGAAAATGGTAGCATTTGAAGAAGGTTGGTATGTGTGTTAGGTGAACTTTGCTATAAAGAAGTATGGTCTATTTCTATGTTTTAAATTTTAGTTGCAAAGAAGCTGCTTGTCTTGTTATTTCCTGCCTCTAGCAGGTTATTCTAGTTTTTACCTCAATAGATGATTCTATGGGACGAATCAATTGTATAGAAAAAATAAAAAAGAAAAATAGCTTTTATTATATATTTTTTTATGGAATAGTTGGGCGGGGGCCCTAGCTCGGTTGGCTAAGTAATTCCGTTGCGGCTCTGCTGGTCACGAGTTCTAGTCTCCCCCCGTCCCGTGCGCCGCCGGTCACGTTAAAAAGTTTACCAGGTGCACTGCAGTTTATAGGGGGTCGTGCTACCCGATTCCTGCAGTCTAAAAATAAAAAAAATAAAAAATAAAATAAATAAATAAATAAATATTTTTATGGAATAGTTGAATTTTAAAAATGTTTATTAATATTAGTAAGTGTACATCAAATTTTATTTCGTTGATATTAACAATTATATAATATATTTGGTTAACTTACACCACCGCTTTAATAGGTCTTCCAGACCAATTCTGCTGAATAATATTAAAAATGATCTCATCTAGTCACACAATGAAGCAGATTATTGACAATATCTAGAGTCTATAATGACTCTGTAATAATTACATGGCATGATCAATAACCTGATATGGTTCATTTAATTATTATTTTTTTAAATTAAATTTTGTAGATTTGACATATCTATTTGATTAAGTATAATATCAAGCAATCAAATATATACAATTAAATATAACAGATTATTTATATAATAATAAAATATTATACAGATTTTGTAATGTCCTTTTTAACTTTAAATCTAAAAGGAAATGAAATAAAATTATAAAAAGTATAAAAGTAAATAAAACAAATATGTGATAGTCAATAAATATCTTACACTATGAAGCAAAGATAGTAACAACTCTATTTATAATTTTTTAAATGAAAAAGATATGATCAAGGAATTAGCTTTAGAAGGAATAAGAAGGTACTTTGTGTGGACTACTCTTTGCAATAAAATTATCTATTCAATGATCAAATTTGTGGTTTAGATGATACGATAGATAGCTATATATTATATTTTATGTTGAATATGTTTATGTAATATTAATCTTTTCATCTATAAAAATAAGTCATATCCATGGATTTGATCTATATATGTAGAAAAAACTTGTGCAATTTTTTAAAAAAAAATTTATGCATCTTGATATTTAGAACCCATGTCTAAATAAAATATGTATTGATGAGAACCTTTGAGAGTTTTCTAAATCAATATATTCTCATGTCAAATATTTGGATCAAAATTAAAAATTTGGAACATGTTGATGTGTTTTTTATGCACTTTTCAACACAGGCAATGCGTAGGTGCACTACCTCTCTTGAAAGACAATCTTCCACAATTAGATTGCAGAACACTATCCCAAGGTCTCTAATGTCAGGTCTTGACAGTGCTTGGAATATCTCAGTTGTTTTATGTGATTTGTTAGAATCACAAGGCGGTCTTACGGATGAGTTACAAAGCATGGAAGTTGGGTTTGCAAATGCAGTTTCAAAGTGCTGAAAGTGAATGAACAGTGGCTGTCCACTCAAAACAGCAAGTTGAAACTCATCAAGTTCATCTGATTTCGCTTCATGGTGATGCTTTGGGTCCTACTCTAACCAAGGGTTAAAAGAAACAACAAAAGGAGAAGGGTTAAGAAAGCTATTCTAATCCTAAGCTACGAATGAACAGTAACTATGGTGGCTGCTAAAGTAGACAGGCTTCATAAACTGATTTTTGTTTGATCAAGAGAAACCTATAGCTACACAAAACCAGTGCAATCTTCTAAGGATTGCAGATTTTCAAATTGCATACACACACCATGTACATGCAATCGAACTAAGTTGCAGCAATAAAGGAAAATGGCTCAGACTAGCTTTGCAAAGTGATTCATCATCAATGAACCACAAAAAGCATGAGCTGGAAATTTATCAAATACTAAAACAGCAAACACCATCACCACTCCCATTCAAGAAACTAACACTAAAATTAACATGGAAGGTGAACCATGCATACATAACTCAAAAGGAACACCCATAAATCATGCAATGGTATTTTCTATTGCTGCAAAATGTTTTTACATCAATTCTCCAACCCTTACAAATGAGGGGCAAGCCCCTATTTATAGTTTTCCAAAAGTCAAATGAATGGCCAAGATTCATTCTTATTGTGTGGCCAAGATTCATTACAAAATAGGGTTTCACCTACCCCCAAATAGATCACAATTTAAAATTATATTTTCGTCTCTTCCCTATTTCATCTTCTAGTTGATGGCACTGTAGCTCTTTTGTCCTGTAGCTGATTGTTGTTTTTGTTGTAGCTACTCTTCAGGAAGGTCTTCATCTTTAGCTCAGTTGTCCTCCTGCTCCTCGGAAGCTGTGTGTTCTATGTATTTGAGGATGACCGCCTGGAGCTTGTCTATTTCGAGGACTTCACATCGCAGCGCTTGGTAGCTCCACTCCTTTGCATTTTCCTCCAGTCTTTTCTAGTCCTCATCATATTTCGAGCCTTGGTCTCTGAACAGCTCTGATTGGTCGAAGGCGTGGGCAGCAAAACTTAGGAATTTCGTTGTGATTTTTCCGGCTATCCCGTCCTTCATCTTCTCTTAGAAGTATGGTTTTATCTTTTCTGAGTCCATTTGCACAGTGGGTATATCATAGCCCGTCATCAGCTTAAGATATCAGGCACATTCCGCCCAGATTTCCTTGATCCACTCAATGTTTGGATCCACCCTTCTCAGGATTTGCTCCAACCTCTCCTTCCGGTTGTCGAAGTCTCTGCGCCATACATCCATTAGCCAGTGATCTTCTTTCTTAAACGCTAGCTTCTCCTCCCACGTGGCTTCAGGAATTTGAAGGATAGCTTCGATTCTTGGGAAGGTGGAGTCGTAGGTTGCGGGAAAATTGGTGCAGAGTTTCTTTGTGCTCTCTAGAGACTGCATCAGGTCTAAGAACTTGTTGGTTGTTCGCACAACCCGGCTGATTCCCATGTTCTCGGCGTATGAGACTTGTTAGAACCAATCCTCGGTGGTCTTTTCTAAGTTCTTTCTTCTTTCCATTTTGTCGATCTTCTCTTTGGAAAGCAATTGAGGCACAGCCGTGGATGTAGTGGGCAGGTCGTCCACTGAGGACCATTATTGTATGTAATCCATTAATGCTGCAATCTGTGCCTTGAGCTCATCCTTAGAGATTTTATCCTACTTTATCAAGTGCACTACTGTGGCCACCGACTCCTCAAGGTGCTCGACCTTCTGCTCTTTGGTTGCGGTCCCCAAGTCAATGGTGGAGATGTTATAACTCACCCCTGCATGGCCAATCGTGGGCATTGCAATTTGTGCTACTCGGGAGCCAGAAGCATCCATTGTTACTTTGGATCGGACCTTGGGCTTCTTTTCCTTCTTCGTTGTGATTTGGGCTCGAGCCAAGATGGCCTCTAACCTTACCCTCAGGTCTTTCAGCACAGGGGTCATTTTTTCAAGTTGCTTCTCCAACCATTCGGGCACAGCAAACTTCCCTTTGGGCGAATCATGGCTGCCTTCACCCTTCTCAGTCAAGGGCAGGATTTTCGCTTTCTTTTCTTTTTGGGATTCTTCTTTCTTTTGGGCAGCATCCTCCTCCTCTCCATCGGAGTCATGAACGAACATGAGGCGTTTGACAGGCAGCCTGGTGGATGGTTGCCGAATGGGAGTATCTTCTTTTGCTACTTCTTCTTCTTTCTTCTCCTCAGTACCCTCAGCCTCGGGGCTTTTGGCAACATGGGTCTCAACCTCAGTCAAATCCTTTATCTGCTGCTCTTTTGGTGGCTACCCCTCTTCGTCATGTGGTGATCCTTCTGCCTCCATCCCAACGTCCTTCAACTGTTGCGCCATTTCCTCCTCAAGGTCATCATCAAAAGTCTGAATGATCACCTTAGCATCAGAGTCGTCCTCATCATCCCCACTCTCAGAAGAGTTTGTCTCCTCCTCCTCAGAAACCACCCTATCGATGGTTCGGTTCTCGTACTCTGGGTGTTCATGGTACTCATTAGCTTCCTCCTCAACAGGCTTCGAGGCCTCCTGCTCTCACTCTTCCAACTCCTTTGAGATTAGCGTGGTGGCCTCCATAGCTGGTGCCCCTGTCGACGGTTGTGAAGGTTGAGCAGTTGCAAGGACCTAGGCAAGGGCTGCTTGGAGAGTTGGATCCATTAAGATCTGGGATAGCTCAGGGGGGAGGTTTTGCATATGTCTCGTAAGGGCCTCAGGCATAGTGGCAGCGGGAATAGGCGATGTTATGGTTGCCAGAGGAAGTGATGTGATTGGCGACATAGCAGCAGAGGAGGGGGGAGAAGTCATAGCAGAAGATGAGTCAACAATTATCATAGACTCAGCCAGAGGCAAAGGGGCAAGATGGACAGAAATGTCCACTGTCGGCAGGGACGTAGCGACCATAGCCAAGGAGGTGGGTGGTGCAACAGGAGGGGCAGGGAGAGCCAAGGGAGGCTGCAATCCTTCCGCACCTTCTGCCTGTTTGAGTCTTTTGGGGGATGAGCCTCCTGCTTCTTTCTTCACAGAGGCCTTGGGATCTGGAGATTGTGCGGTCTCTGTTTCTTTCCTTTTCCTGAACCTGGTGACGGGAGGAGACTTGGAGGTCCCGCCAGTTGACGTAGTCGCGGCAACATCCTCCGTGGCATTCGGCTCGCTTTTGAGCCCTTCATAAGTTAAGACCACCCCTTTCCACTTTAGATGAGCCACTTGCCCATCGATCCACTCCTTGGTGCAAGTTAGGATTGGCTGGGTTATGGTGTCCAGGTCATCGACCTCCTGTTCATCCCAGTCAATTGACAGTATTGGCAGGTTGGCAACCGCAAGGTACCTCGGATGCATGATTGTGGACTCGTCCTCCTCGACCTAGTCTGGTACCGGAAACGGTTGCACTCTTCTCAGGAACTGCACAGTCATGCGCATATAGTGCCTTGCACGCACTTCTTTGTCATCTTGGCAGTCGATCCAGAAATCCTCAATGTGATATTGAAGGGCATATGTTGGCCCTAGTGTTTTCCTGACGTGGCCATGTGGGTCCATCCGTGGGCGAGCGGTGTGCCAGTCGAAATGGTACTCCTTGAACTCCTTCTTAGAGTTACCGGCACACTCGGAAGTCTACAATCAGTACATGCCCTGGCCAAGGGTCATGGGATAGGAGATCCCTGCTATATGCTTATTGCTGAAGATTCCCTGGAGGTCTTGGAGTTGCCGAGAAAGCTCCAGGAGGATGATTCTGTCATTGGGGTACCGAGGCAATCTATTCGGCCTTTCGGTGAAGCACTAGGCCCGGATATATGTGAATTTTGGATACTGGATAAAGAGGAAGGCGTATTATTTTAAAAGTGCTCTGGCACTGTGGGAGACCCTCCTCTCGAAGTCCCCGGCAATCAACCTGATGATATGGCCAATGAAGGCGTCATTAACCCTGCAGTAATCTTTCTTGAAATTCTGGTACTGAAGCTGCAGATATTTGTCAAAGGGTTTGAGTCCCCGCTTCTGCCCCTGATTGGGTGCCACAAACAACCCACTGTACTACCTTTGATCTGCAGGGAATATACAAGGTAGGAGGTCATATAGAATTTAGAACTCTTTTTTACGTTAACAAACTACTCATGGAAGCAGTTGCTTATGATTCCTCCCCAATAGAATGAAACCTTCATTGTGACATCCTCGTTTCCTCGCAGGATCAGTTCAATGAAATAGGCCATCCATTCCTGGAAGTAGGTGGTCGTTGGAAGACCCATAACCCTACTCAGCATGGTTACCAGGTCGTGGTAATCCTCGTGGAAATCGCTACGGAAGAGCTCTTAGGGAACCTTCGCAGCGCTGCCTCGTCTTTCCTTAAGCCAATGGAGGTTTATTGACTTCTTGCATCCTATTGGGTTATCATCTCACACTTCCTGATATTCTTCTAATGTGGGGACCTCCATCTGTTGGAATGTGGGGATATGAAAGGTCTTGGTGATCCCCTCTAGCGACATGTCTGCGAGGATGTTTCCCTCCTTATCAACAATTGTTCTGGTATCGGTTTGGTAGGCTTCTCGGCAAGCCATGACTAATTCAGGTGCCACGAGAGATGGAGGGAAATCGGCAGCCTTATCTATTCCACTATGCCGTATCAATATGGCATTTTTGGTTGTTGGGTTGACCCTGACTCTCTGTGTGAATTTATCAATATCCACCTGGCCAATGTTGGTGTCTGTAATTTCCTTCTAGTTTGTAGTGACCTTTGAGTGGAGCGGCTCGCCCTGGAATTGGTACTTTATTTGGTGTTTGTCCTCTTTTCCTCGAGGGGTCCTTCGTGATTTCTTACCCTTGTCCCCTTTGATGGATGCCCCTGAAGTTCATGCACCTGATTCCATATATCCTGCAAGCAAGGGCAAGGTTAGCAAAATGGGTCACGAGAGCATTCATGTTAGTCTATATCTTGAAAACAATATTCATTTCAACTAATCAATCAAGCATATCATGAATTTTCATCTCTAGATGTTATTGATCTTTGTTTCAAGGCATTTGGACAAGGCTTGGAAGGGAAAATACAGCGGAGAGCTCTCAGAGACTTTCCTTGGTCAAATTTTAATATGTTAAGAAGTACATGATGAAGAGGACCAAAATTCAAGATGTGGGTCGAAGTTAGATTCCAGATTTGGGCTTGTTAGGATCGATTTAGGAGAGCTCGGAGGTCTCAAGCCGTAAGCTGTTAGGAGATAGCATTTTGGAGCGGCAAATAGTAGACAAAAACCTGGAGCCGGAACTCCGGGGTCCGGGGCCCGGAGGGCCAAAGGGCAGCCAGCATATCTTATTTCGTTTAAGTTTGGAGGAAATTGGCATGGCAGAGCCTGGAGGTCAAGGTGTCGGGCGGCATTTTCTGTTTGGAACGGCGGACGAGGACGGGAATCCCGAGACACGGGGCCCGGTGAGCAGACGGCCATTCAGAGTTTTGACGAGATCCTAGGGCGAGCGGCGGTCCGGGGTCCGGAGGGCAGAGGGGCCGAAAGAGCTCGTCGTAGCGGATGGCAGAAAATTAAACAAGGACACCCAGCGGCCGGAGCCCGAAGACCAAGAGGACAACCTTAGCCAAATCGGCATAAGGCAAAAGCAAATGGGAAGGCGGAGCCCGCGGACCGGGACACTGGGTAGGATTTTTCGTGGACGACGGTAAAACGCCCGCGGAACCCCGAGGGCGGAACCCCGAGGACCCGGGCCCTAGAGGCCAACAAGACATACACTTAGTTTCGAAGTTTCACGGCAAGGCGAAGATCGGGACCCGAAAGCCGGGAGGCAGGGTTCGAACTGTAGTTTAGGCACGGTGAAACACGATCTCGGGGCCGAGGGAGACAACCTCCCTGCACAAAGAATGGTTGAGGACAGGAGAAGTCCCGATTTGGCGGGGAGGGCATTATAGAAGGTCCCCCAATTTTCTAGCACATGGGTTATGAGTGCAATTTGGTGTTCTACCATTTTATGCCTTCTTATCAATTGTTCATTTATTTAAATCTTTCAAAATCATGAAAACGACGCTCAAGAGGGCAAACGGATGGCCTACCTCAGACATGCTAAGTGGGGAGATGTGGGATCCACCGACGGTTGACGGAATGACGCTGAGGGCGATGGTCGTGACGATGTCGAAGACGGTGGGCTCCAAATGGCAGTTGGTCCAATTCGCTGCAATCCTGTTTGTGAAAATGACCGGCCGAAGTGGGCATTTTATACCCCCAACTGCCATGAATGATTGCATTTATTGTAGGTACGACAGCAAAAAGGTTGGTGAATTTGAAGATAGGTCGGCGACGGCAGCGGGAACGCCGGGGCCCAACGACTTGGGAGATGCAAGACAACAACCGTTTCAAGTTTTCATTCGGTTTGAATGATGGCAGCGGGAAGCGGCTCGAGGCCCGAAGGGCGGGAAGCCTCCAGAGATCCGCCGTCGGGGACAGCAGAACCATCACGGAATTTCGGACACGAAATTCTGGATGGTCGGGCCCGGAATGCCTAACGGCAGTCAAGGACCTTCAAAGGGTTTGGTCGACGGAGATGGCAGCGGGACCTGGGGGGCGGGACGCCGCTCGAAGTTCGCCGGCACAGACGATGAAACACGATCGGAACCCCGGAAGAGGAACTCCAGGGTTCGGGGTCCGGAGGGCGGGGCGCCGCCTGAAAATTTCAACAAGTTTAGACGGCGGGATGGGAGTTGGACCCTAACGTCCGGAAGGACGCTCAGTGGACGTCGCCGGGAATAGCGGTTCCAGAGGGGAAACCCGGAGAGGGAATCCCGAACGCCCGGGCCCGGCAAGGCCCGGGGCCGTTGGCAGGGCCAAATAGCCAAAGGGACCCCGCAAGGCACCGGGACGCAACAAAACCAAAAAGGGAAGGCATGGTCGATTTATGATGGGACTTTGAAGCAACATCGACCATCTGAGACATCAAAAAAAAAGGGGCACGCAAAACGAGGCAGCGACAAAAATGACCTAACAAGGTGAAACAAAAGAGGGTCCCCATTCCGAACGGGGCATGTGTGCTAAGGGCACAACAAATGGCGACTCCACTGGGGAACGCTCCTGAGCGTTCTAGGGATAAATATTCATTCAGGACCCAGAATCTCCGGTTTCGCAGACCAGGAGTGGCTTCTAAAGATGAATCTGGGAGGACAAGATCCTTAATTAGGTCAGCTTACAGGACACCTCAGAAGTGTGTGTAGTGAGTTCATTCCTTTCCTTGGGATAGTGACCAGGGTTACCAAGTCAACCGAGCGAGCTACATGAATCGTTTAGCACCAAAAGTAACCTGGACATTGCTCCGCTACCAGTTAGGCGTCCATAGCCCCGACGGAGTTGTCGCTACAATCTCATGGATATTGCTCTACTGCCGGTCGGGCGTCCATAGCCCCAATAGAGTTATCAAACACCCATACGGTCATTTATTTCCTTTTTTCAGAATTCATTTTTTTCTTTTGCTTTCATATTTCACTTCTCTTTTCTCATTTAGCTCGACCGGGTAAGCATTGAAGCCTACAATGGGTTTGAGACTGCAGTGGTCACTGGAGCAGACTTGAGATTTTTCACTTGTTGGGGTGTCATAACAACCATGGCACGGTCCCTCATAAATAATTATTATGTGTTTTGTGCGAGATCCGAGATGCGTGTAAGAAGATCTAGCCAAGGGTCAAGTTCTAAGCAGAATTCAAGCAAGGAAATCATTCACAGGCAACTTTCAAAGACTGATAATCGAGAGTGAATATTTAGCAAAACAACACAGAACGGATAGCAAAGTGAACCACTTGTCGAGCAAGCACGGCCACCGCAAAGGAGTGGGAAACAACTTTCGAAACAAAACTATCGGGAGGGAGAAAACAAAAGAGCGACGCAAACAAAACGCAAGCAAGCCAGAAAACAAACTACCCTAGCCTATGTATAAGTATTTACAACGAAGAGCTCAAAGGAGCTCAAGCCTGGAAGTAATGCTTCAGGTGTTGTCTGTTGACTGGCAACGGGACGTTCTCACCAGTTAAGGTCTTTAGGCGGAAGGCATTATCTTCCAAAATCTCAGCTATTTGAAAGGGGTCAAGCCAGAGCTTGTCGAATTTGTTGTGTCCCCCTTTCTTCTTATGGACCTTGTCCCAATATAGGACCAAATCTGCAATTCTAAAGGCCTTGATCTTGGCTCGATGATCGAACCATCTCTTAACTACGCCCTGATGTTTGGCAAAATTTTCTATTGCACGGTTTCAGACTTCTTCTAAATGCAAGAGCTCAGTTAACCGAGCTTCCCTACGATCACCTCCCTCATAAAAATCGTTGATGAACTGAAGATTAGGAATCTTCAGATGGATGGGGAATATGGGTTCTAGGCCATAGACAAGGTGGAATGGAGAATCGCCAAGGGCAGCCTTGTGGCGAGTGCGATCAGCCCAAAGGGCAAAACGGAGCTAGGTATGCCAGTCCTTGGGATTCCTATCTAGCAACTTTTTGATCACAGTAATCAGGTTTTTATTCGTGGACTCGGCAAGGCCATTGCCCTGGGGGTAGTAATTAGATGAGAATTTAAGGGCAATCCCATAGTCAAACGCCCAACTAGAAAATTTTAATGAAGTAAACGCAGGTCCATTATCACATACCAAAGCATAAGGACAATCAAAGTGATTTAAAATAAAATTTTCTAGGAAATTAGTAACTACTTCAGTTGTGCATTGCTTACATACTGTAGACATCTAAATTTAATTACTCCCATATGGTTAAATTTACTATCTTTCCGTCTATCATATTTAATATTAATTTATTAAAATTAAATATTATACCTTTTATCCCATATCTGTGAAGTATTTGATTTAATAATTAAATGCTTTATCTTTCACCTTCTTCCTCTCTAAATTAAATAAATACACTATTTTATTTTATTTAGTTATTTTTCCCCTTTTGATTTAAAATCAATTTAAAATTCTTCACTTTCTCTCTCCTTGTCACATCCTCCATAACCTTGCCCTAATCTGAATTAATTTAATTAATTCATGATTATGATGTGCATCCTCTTAATCAAAAATTAATGTTACATCCTCCTACATTTTCCACTTGCCTCTAATCTTCCATTAATTAGCCTAATCCAATATTTGCACAACCTTAACCAAGATCATTAGCTAGATTTAGCACCACTTTTTAGCCAACCTTTGCATTTACCTTCTTTTAGCATTGACCCCCTTTCCCATTTGAATTTTTAATTCACATTTATATATCCTAGATTCTCCCCTTTTATATGTGAATTTTTAATTCACATTCCATCCTTCCAAGGCTTCTAGAACCTTGGACTTATCACAATCTCCACATGTGACCAAGTCCCACCTTTTTGGAACCCACCTTTTATCCTTTAGATTCTCCTAAGAATGTGAATTTTTAATTTATGTTTTTAACCACCTTTCCTTTTCCTATGTAGATTTTTGAGGAATTCCAAAATTCTTCAAATGTCCCTTTCACTCCCACTTGGGGACAAGGAATCCTTTTTGAGGAAATCTTCTCACTCCCCAAGGTGCTTGTCCTTCCTCCACCTCATGTACCTTTTGACACCTCGCTTACACCTCATCTCCCCTTAGCCACTTCACCATCCACATGTCAAGATGTGAGGGCTTGTGGGTTCTCAACCCACCATAGCCCTTCATCTTGGCCTTGTTGGATGCATCTTGACCGTTGAATTCTCTAAAGAATTCAAATTCTTCTATAAATACCCCCTCCTTAAGGGCATTTTCAACACTTTGGATTTTCATAACTACATGCTGCCAATTTGCATTCTCAATCATCCACTATCTTCTAACCATCCATCTTAATCATTTTGCATAAGTTGATCTTGCATTTAGTCACTCAAGAAGCCATCTAAGGAGCACACAAAATCATCCCAAGCAAGGGCCAATCAAGGAGTCGTCAGCAGCAAGGAAGGTGAAATCATTTGCATCTTGTTTTATCCATTTTCATTCTTGTTTCATCACTCTTTAGGCTAATCTTGAAGTGTCCTTAATCTTTTATCACTTGCATTTTTAAGTTATTTTGCACATTATAGTAGGGTAAAACATTAAGGTACACATTTCTGGCACGCCCAGTGGGACCCACAAACGGGTTCTTGCATTTAACCTCCCTTTTTGCTAAGAATTTTGTAGGAAAAGGTCGTAGAAAGGCGGCAGCGCCCTCTGCTTTACCGCAGAAAGGTGGCAGCGCCCTATGTCTGTCAATTTCATGTTCTTCTAATAGTTTGTTGTAGTTAGGTGTGTACTTGGAAGGTTTTTCTAACACTTTCTTGTAGAGGGGTGGATACACCCTTTTATTTTGAAGGGCTCATTTTCTCTAATATCTTGCTGCAGAGAGGCGGAAGCGCCCTCTAACATCTTGTTGCAGAAAGGCGGAAGCGCCCTCTAACCTTTTGCTGCAGAAAGGCGGCAGCGCCCGCTGCTTTACCACAGAAAGGCGGCAGCGCCCCCATTTTGCTGCAGGAAGGCGGCAACGCCCTCTGTTTTACCGCAGAAAGGCGGCAACGCCCCCATTTTGCTACAAAAAGGCGGTAGCGCCCTCTGCTTTACCGCAGAAAGGTGGCAGTGCCCTCTTGTCCACTGCAGAAAGGCGGCAGCGCCCCAAAACAGCACAGTTTGGAAGGTAAAACAGTCATTTTGGCTTCATTTTTGCTCTCGTTTTTGCTATTGTCAAGTAATAACCTTCTAACATTGTTTTGGCAAAGATATTGGTATTTTTTTGCTAACATTTTGCAGCGTATTAGGGCATAATTGATCGAGAAGGAAGAAAAAGACAGCTAATATTTGTTTGTAGGGCCATCTATTTGATCAGATCTACAAAAAATTATCCTTGTTGTTTTGGAACATAGTCTAATTAGGAGGAGTAAACTTCATTGCTTGCTATGATTGTTTGTTCTTGTGTTACCCAAGGGGGCATTAATTTGTTTTCACTTTTCCCTTGCACTTCGTGTGAGCCTGGGAGTAGTTAGAAATTGTTAGTGTCTTCTTTTTAGTGGGACCTACTTGGGGATTTCATCACCCCAAGGGATGATTCCAACCACGTGTACCGGCGGGGTATATAAAAGGGGGAGAACAAAATTTGTACTCCAATCCAGTCACGTCGTAATTGGCGGAGCGTCGAAGCTAGGGTGATACCTAGATAGACGTGAAGAGTTGGTACGAGTCTTTCAGTATCTCATTGGGATTCCCGACTCACACTTGTGATGGGCTGGTGTTCACGGTTGTGCCTCACGTACCGAGAGTATATCGAGGACTCCCTAGAAACCTTGTACATCCTAGATTAAGACCTTGCCTGGCCATACCCTTAATATTAATCATAGGATTGTGCTTGCTTGAAGTGTCTTCTTGTGAAAAATCTGTGAAATCTTTGATACTTTGGCCTTACTTTATCATTTTGCGTCCTTGCCATAGCCATTTTCATCAAAACCAAACTTTGTCTTACTGCAAAAAGGTGGCAGCGCCCTATGCTTTACCGCAGAAAGGCGGCAATGCCCCTAATTCTACGGCAGAAAGGTGGTAGTGCCCCTGTTTTGCTGCAGAAAGGTGGCAGCGCCCCTGATCTTGCTGCAGAAAGGTGGCAGCGCCCTATTTTGTTGCAGAAAGGTGGAAGCGCCCCTGTTTTACTGCAGAAAGCTGTCAACGCCCCTGATTTTTGCTGCAGAGGGGCGGATTTTCCCTCCTGAACACCCGAAATCGTCTCATTTCGATTCATTTAGCCTCTAAACCATCATTTAATCGTTCCCAACCATTGCCTCATCATCCTATGCTTCCATTTTGTCACTCTAAGCCTCCTGAAACCTCCATTTGATCTGTTTAAACCTTCATCTTATCATTCCAAACCTTTGTTTAACCATTATAAATCCCCACTCATTCTCCATAATCATCTTCAATCTGCCCGTTCATTCTAATTTCCTCATATTATATTCAAAAGTCCATACCCTCACCTAACAAACACCATAACTTTACCATTTACATCACCAAAACACCACTCATAACCAAACCGTTTTAAACTTGTATTACAAAGTGGTTACCCAAATTGACCATAGCACTTGAATTTGATTATTAGTCTTTAACTTCGACCCCAATCAATTCGCTTCCATCTTGAGGTGAATTCGGTGTCATAAGTTATCATCCTTGTCCCAATCAATCCATTCTTATTTTAAGGTGGATTCGGTGCCATAATCATCCTCTTAATCAATCAAAGCTCTAGGTCACTAAGGGTAACTTCCTTTGATCAAGCTTAAAGTCTCTCTCTCACATCTTTCATCATCCAATCATACCCATCCAATAGTCCAAATCTATCAAAACCAATCATTCGATCAAATTGTCCAATTAATCAAATCACATCCAATCAACCAAATAATCCAATCCAAATCCAAATCCAATCCAATCTAATCCAATCGTGCCAAATCCAAATCTAATCCAATCCAATCCAATCTTGCCCAATCCAAATCCAATCCCATCAAAATTTGAACCAATCCAATATATCCAAACAAAGTTTGATCCAAATCCAAACCCCATCCAAATCAGATTTCATCCAATCACAATCAAACCATTCGTCAAAAGCACTTTTATCATCCACTTATAGCACATTTGCATGCCCGTTCAGACCCGTTCACAGGCAAAGAAAATGGCCGACCGTCAAGCTCAGAATGCCCAATCAAACAACCCTCAAGATCCCAAAAACATAATCAACGTCTCACCAGATCCTAACAAGGGTACCAACATCCCTCACGATCCTCATAATGGTACTTCATCGCACTCTAACACCGAGAATCAGAATAACTTGCCACATGTTGAAGAGAGTATGGTTAATCAACCTGAACTCACAGTTGAGGAACATTTTAGTAATCCTGCCAATGTGCAAATGACTGACCGTTTGCTTGAGAAACATGGGGAAGAAATCTTGGCCCACCTGATTGAGAAGGGTGTCAAACCCCCCCCCCCGAATGTTGACTTGTCCAAATATAGGGGTGCCCCATCTAACGTACTCCAAGGTTCACAAAACGCACCTGAAGGTTCATACTTCTCCAATGTTCCTCCAGTTGAGGGTTGGCATCAACCTGAATTTGGCAATGTCGTTATTTATCAGGTTAACTATCCCCCACATGCTTCGACCTCAGCTATAGGAGGACCTCAAGTGTCTGATCCCAATAATCCTTTTGCCTACGGTATGCCACAAAATGTTCCACAACCTCTGCCATTAACGTTAACAACACCCCCTCCTTCGAATCAACCTCCAGTCAACATAGGGGCACCTCCTTTGCCACATCACTACCACCTCCTGGGACCATAAATCTACCATCTCAACAGCTTCACCAGCCCAACATTTTGCCTCAATTACCTCCACAAGGCACAGCCCCGCTGAACGTTCCAGGTGGTACCCAACAACCCCCTTTACAAAACACTTCTACACTACCTCCACCATCTCATCCGCAACAACCTATACACAATACTTTGGCCTCTTCACAACAACCACCCTACCAATCACAAGGCAATCCATCTCGACCTATCGCTCAGACCATATCCCCCTTTCTCGCATCCATTTTGCGTCTGAAAGCTCAACCACAACACAATATCCCACCTCATCCCATACAACATTTGACGTCACAACAACAATCTCCCCAACACTACTACTATCACAATCAACAGCAATTTCCCCAACAACCACTTTATACGACCTCCCAACAATCACAACAATACCCTCAACACCAACAAACCAACACGCAACATCCCATCCAAGTTCCTCAACAACCTACCCCGCACTTTTATCAAAAAAATCCATATTATACCCCACAACAATAGCCCCCGTATCAACAAAATCCCCCATCTTACCAGCAAGCCATATCATCATGCAATCATCCAAACCCCTATTTCAACAATTCGACGCCCTTTCAGCAGGATCCTTCATCATCCTATCATCAATATCCCCCCAACCCGTCACCGGTTAGCTCGGATTTGCTGGAAATCAAAGCCGCACTTAAGGACCTTCAAGCCGGGGCTACAAAACAATCATTCAAATTTGAAGACATATGCCCATATCCATTTGATCCCTCCATCTCATTAATCATGTTTCCTAAACATTTCGAGATACCAAAATTTGACAAATACAAGGGAAACAAAGACCCTAAGGCTCACTTGCAAGAGTTTTATTCTCAGTGTCAAGAAGTCATGTACAATGACAACTATCTCTTGCACTTGTTCCCACGAAGTCTAGCAAGCCACGCCTTAGATTGGTTCATGACCCTCGAAAAAGGGTCCATAAAAACTTTCACAGACCTGTCAGAAAAATTTGTATCCTACTTCTCTTTCAATTTGGAGAAGGATACGAACACTTTAGATCTCCTCAAAGAGAAACAACGGGATGGGGAAACCTTTACCAGCTACCTACAATGGTGGCGTGCATTAGCAAGTCGAATGAAGAACCCTCTGAAAGAAAAAGACATGGTCACTCTTTTCATGGAAAACTCTCATCCTGACATGGCCCACAATTTTAGACTACATTGTGTCACCACTTTCGTAGAGATAGTGGAAAAGGGACCCATCCTTGAACGTTCCCTTATTGCCAAAGGACACATCAAAATACATAATCATGATAAAGAGAGGTCATTTGGAGATAAACCATGATTCTGGAACAAGAACAAGAATGCGGTGAATGACGGTGTGACAGACACCAAACATGTCCAAGTGGCTAATGCATCCCAAAAACAACATTCGTTTGTACCCAACGCCATATCTGTACCACAGGGGGCACCTCGTCCCCCTCAACAATCAAACCAAAAAAATTAGGGGAACACCAAATGTCAATACGCCCAATTGGGTGAACCCCTAAGTGTTGTTTTTAATAAATTGCTACAAATCAATTACCCCATCACATACCCTGTCACCAAGCCATTTGACGAGTCCAAACCCAAGCCGGCATGGTTTAAAGAAAATGAGTATTGTGACTTTCATAAAATCAATGGACACTCTTTAAATAAGTGTCAGGGTTTGAAAAACTATGTCCAAGATCTCATTGATCGAGGAGATATCAAGGTTGACCCCAGTCAACCTTCGTCGTCCAATGCTCAACTACAGATCTATCAAAATGCCTTCCCAAACCATAATCAAGGCCCTAGCACCTCCAACAATAATCCTCAAAACAACAGCACAAATAATGTGAATTACAAGAATGTGCCCTTCAATTATGAAGGTGTTATTCATTACATTGAGTAGGTGGAACCTCGAGTATCCATGATACACGTTAAAGCCAAAGACCCTCAATGTGTTGTTACTACACGACGAGCCCGCATCACCATCCCTGCAGCCTCTGCACCCACCCAACCGACTCATGTAAACTCTCAGTACAACATCCTTGATCACCTAAGGAAGACCCCCACTCATATATCCATTTTGGATTTGCTTAAGTCTTCCCCGGTACATCAAGAAATCCTCAATAGAGCCCTGTAGGAAACCCATGTGCCAAATGACATCGACCCTACGCAATTCCAAGCTTTGGTGGGGCACTTGGCTTTGTCTCATCAGCTACACTTCAGCCAAAATGATATGCCAAACATCGATGTCAATCATAACTGCCCCTTACATATTGAAGTCATAGTTGCTCGCCATAAAATAAAAAGGGTCTTGGTAGATAATGGCTCTACCCTCAATTTATGTACTTTGAAATTCATAAAACAGGTGGGGTATACTCAAGCAGACCTAAGCAACCAGATTATTACAATCAAAGCCTATGACAATGCAGAAAGAAATTCAGAAGGAATTATCAGTCTTCCTATCCAAGTGGGACATGTGCTTCAGTATACTACATGTCATGTCCTTGATCTAGACTTAACGTATAATCTCCTCCTTAGCCGCCCGTGGCTCCATGCTATGCAGGCCGTCCCCTCCACGTATCATCAATGCCTGAAATTACCTGTCAATGGACAAGAAGTTACCATCTATGCCGACTCCCAACCATTTGAATATTGCCGCGCTTTAAAAGCGTCGTTTCCTCATTTACATTATTGTCCCGGGGTTGAAATGGGGGCATCCCACTCATCATCCACTAATCCACCATCCACCATGATCACCACTCCATCCTCCACCACTGATCCTTCAGTCACCAAAGTCCAGATCATCGACAAAGGGTGTGGTGAATATGAAATGCATACGGCTCTCAATGTAGCCACCATGCCACCATCACCACATGAGTACGGTCAACCTTCACATGCTACACAAAAGGAAGACAATACTATCACCTTCAGTGGTAAAAACATCCCTACTACCACTTTCATATCTCCGAGTGTCAAGATCGATGCACTAGAGGAGGACATAAGCCAATGGGTCTACCGAGAAGAGCCCGAACCAGAAACTCCTCTAAAGAAATACTTTCAGGAAAAGTACCCCTGGCCGACAAAGTTCGTGGAAAAACATAACTATCAAGGTAGAGGCCTAGGTAAAGAGGAACAAGGGCAGTTGCAACCCATTGATACACCAAAGTTGCCAAGAAACACAGGCATTGGGTATGACAAGAAACTGAAAAGCCCCGCAACATCATCTAATACTTCCAATAGTATCACCATGGACGATGGCTCATTGGCAAACATACCCGAGGAGGAATCCATCATACATGCGTACGATGATGTCGATCACACCGACTTATCATCCATGTTCGAATGCCTATCCATCTACACCATTAGCCTATCCCTTTGTCACCCTAAACTCATTGATTGGGACCTATGTAATACTACGCCTGTCAATATGTCTGCAGATACGTATGTCAACCTTATGGGATTGGGGGAGGATGAACACTCCAGTCGCAAAAATAAAAATAAGAAAAGTAAAAAGTGGTCATCTAGTGAAAACCTCCCTGAGGCACTTCCTGACCTGGAAAAAGTAAAAATAAAGGACGCATCTGATGGCGAAAACCTCGAAGAGGCACTGGAAGATGGAGATGTTCATCTTCCCCTTATGAGAACTCAGTTATCTGCCCGATCATCTATTCTGATTGAAGAGACGCAAGAAGTTAATTTGGGAACTACTGACAGTCCTAAGATCACCTATGTAGCCAAGTCGCTCTCAGAGCAAGAGTATCCAGTTTTTTTGCAGCTACTCCAAGAGGGAATCGTTAACTTTGCTTGGTCATACTCAGACATGCCAGGCTTAGACCCTGCCTTAGTGGTTCATCACTTAGACATTCGCCCAGACGCCAAGCCTGTCAAGCAAAAACTTCGCAAGATGCATCCATAAGTCGCGTTGTTAGTCAAGAAGGAATTGGAGAAGTTACTGGACGCGGGTTTTATCAGACCGATTGACTACTCCGAATGGATCTCCAATATAGTCCCAGTTTCCAAACCAAACGGAGACATTCGGGTTTGCACGGACTTCAGGGATCTTAACAAAGCCTGCCCAAAAGATTATTTCCCTCTTCCTAACATTGACATGTTGGTTGACCTAACAGCAGGACATGAGATGTTATCCCTTATGGACGGCTTCTCTGGTTATAACCAGATTCGAATCGCACCTGAAGACCAACACAAAACCTCTTTCACAACTCCTTGGGGCACTTTATGTTACAATGTTATGCTCTTCGGTCTCAAAAATGCAGGAGCAACATATCAGAGAGCCATGATGGTCATCTTACATGACCTCATCCATATCATCATGGAAGACTATGTTGATGACCTATTAGGGAAATCCAGAACACGAGCAGAACATCCTGCCATCCTGAAAAAGATATTTGAGCGGTTAGAGCATTATAAGTTGCGGCTAAATCCGAAAAAGTGTGTCTTTGGAGTCACGTCAGGGAAGTTGTTGGGTTTCATAGTTCTCACAGAGGTATTGAAGTTAATCCCGCCAAGGTAAAGGCTATTCTCGACATGCCCCCTCCACACAATCTAAAGCAATTAAGAAGCCTCCAGGGGAAGATGCAGTCCATCCGTCGGTTCATAGCCCAGCTCATAGATAAATGTCAGCCATTCACCCATCTTCTGAAGAAAGATTCCACCTTCCGATGGACCCCACAGTGTCAAATGGGTTTTGACAAAATTAAGGAATATTTAGCTCATACACCGATTTTGATGCCGCCTATTCTAGGAAAACCCCTCCTGCTTTATATCTCTACTACCTCAGTCGCACTGGGGGAATTATTGGCGCAACATGATAAGTCATTCAAAGAGAGGGTAATCTACTACATCGGTCGAACACTAGCTGGCTATGAGTTAAATTACTCCCCCATGGAGAAAGTTTTCCCTGCATTAGTTTTCAGCACACAGAAACTCCGTCATTACATGCTCAGCCATCCAGTCAAATTAATCACCAAAATTGATCCCTTGAAGTATCTGTTATCTAGAACCACTTTGACTGGCCGCATGGCCAAATGGGTCATATTGCTAAGCGAATTTGACATAGAGTATGTAGAGCGAAAAGCCATAAAAGGATAGGTTATTGTTGATCAATTGGTTGAAGCACCATTAGTAGATGCCTACCCACTAGACATTGAATTCCCAGATGAAGAAATCTATACAGTGACAGAAGCACCAGCTTAGACGTTATATTTCGATGGCTCATACACTCATAGTGGATCTGGGGCAGGAATTTAATTAGTTACCCCTCAAGGTGACTATATCCCAAAATCATTCAGGATAGCATTTCCATGTACCAACAATATGGCAGAATACGAAGCTCTCCTCACCGGCCTTAGAATTGCAAAACAGTGGCACATAACACATTTGAAAGTCTGGTGATTCTTTGTTGGTTATTAGACAAGTTAATGATGAATTCCTCACAAAAGATGATAAACTGTTACCCTATAAACGCATGGTGGATGATTTCAAAAAATATTTCACCTTCATACAGTTTGACCAAATCCCTCAGGTACAGAATAAAGCGGCATATGCAATGGCCACTATTGGTTCCCTGATTGACATGCCTAAGGACCGAACGGAATGTGAGTTTCTTGTTGAACAAGTTTTAATCCCTGCATATGATGTTCCTGAGACTGACATGGTGTGTGATATTGTGGGTCTCGCCTCCCTATGGTACCAAGACATATACACTTATCTCCGTGATAATATCATACCCCCAGAACTTACACGCAACCAACGTAAATCATTTATCCATCGTTCTTCCCAATACATCATTGTAGGTGATACGCTCTATCGACGCGGGTATGAAGGAATCCTCCTTAGATGTCTGAATGAGACCGAGGCCCAAACAGTACTAACGGAAGTACATGGTGGTATTTGTGGAGCTCACTCAAATGGTATGGCTCTGGCCAAAAGGATCCTATGTGCTGGATATTATTGGCCTACATTGGAACATGATGCTTGTGAATTTGTGAAGAAGTGCCTTCCATGCCAACAGCATGCAGATTTGATCCACGCCCCAGTACAAAATCTTCAGCCTCTCCTAGCACCGTGGCCGTTTTCGCAATGGGGTTTCGACTTGATTGGCAAGATTTACCCACCCTCATCCGATGGCCATACATTCATCATTACCACCACTAAGTACTTCACCAAATGGGTGGAAGCAATGCCACTCTCGCAAATCACTGGTACTCAGATTTCCAAATTCATCCTCTACCATATTCTCTGCAGATATGGTATCCCATCCACCATCATTTCTAATAACGGAAAACCTTTTAAAAACCAAACCATGAAACACCTCTGTGACACCTTCCATATCCAACATCGTTGGTCGATGCTTTATTACCCTCAGGGTAATGGTCAGGCAGAAGCAACCAACAAGACCCTCATCTGCATCCTCAAAAAGGTTGCCAATAACACTGGATGAGATTGGCACCTTCGTATTCACCCTGCTCTTTGGGCATGCCATACATCCATCCGCACTCCAATAGGTGCCACCCCCTACTCTTTAGTATACGGTGCTGAAGTCGTCTTGCCAATCGAAGTTGAGCTTCCATCATTGAGAATTTCTCTGAAGAACCTTATCAGCGAAGAAGATGCTCGTGTTGCACGGCTTGCACAGCTAGAGTTACTGGATGAATGGAGAATAAGAGCCTATGATCACCTACAAGCATACCAAAATTGTCTCAAACGTCATTACAATAAAAAAGTCCGTCCTAGACAATTCCAGGTTGGTGAGCTTGTTCTTAAGGAAAACCAGCGCACTCAGCAAGACTGAGACAAGAAGGGAAAATTTGAGGCAAATTGGTTAGGGCCTTATATCATAACCGCAAAATATGGATCTGGGGCCTACAGGTTGACTACTCTTGAAGGAGATCCCCTTGATGAACCCGGTAATATCTTCCATCTGAAAATGTTCTACGCCTAAGTCTGCTTGGTAACTCCTCAAAAAAAAAATAGTAAAGAAAAATAAATTCGTCCTATGGTGAAAACCACCTCTTGGTGGCGCCTTGGATAAGTATGGATGGTGAAAACCTGTTAGCAGGCATCATCCATAGAGGGCTTAATCATTATCTACCGGACATCCTAGTTATTTTGTGCTTTCATCCGCTTGGAATATATTGATTGAGCATTGGACGACCCACCTTACCTATCCCTCATCCTGAGCTTTTTGTATCCCACTTTGAGCTTATTGTCTTTCATTCCCTTCGTCGGTTGGTTCGTGTCGCCATATAGGATCATCCATCGTGTCGGTCTCCACCTAGATCTCATCCTCCCACGTCTCTTTCACCCTTAGTCGAACTACGTTGCCCCTACGCTGTCACGTAGGCAAGGCTGATCATTCGATCTCCCCCGGGGCATTTTTTTTTGGATCAACTTGTTTTGGTCCTCCATCACTTCTTCCTCACTAGTCCCTTTTTTCTTTTATCCATGGTCTTTTTATCGAACTACGTTTCCCCTGCGCTTTCATGTAGGCAAGGTTGGTCATTTGGTCCTCCCCGGGGCATTTTTCTGTCGCGTTTTGTGTCCTTCATCATCGGTCACCATTGTCTTCTTTCCACTTTATCCATGGTCCTTTTCCATGAACTACGAGGGCTCTGCGCTTTCACGTAGGCAAGGCTAATCTCTGATCGGCCCCTAAGCCCCTAGGTCTTTAGGTTGTGTCTCGTCTCCCTTGTTTCATCAAGCTATGCCTTTATCCAGCTGGTCTTTAACAAACAAGACCCACTTGTGCCAACGAATCTAATCAATTTTGAATATCCTATATCATATCGATCTTTTTGCTTAGTATCTATCATAGGTCTCAACAGGATATATCCTTCCTAACATACCTCATCAATTCTATCTATCCCCTTGATCCTATGGCAATGGACATTTGAAATTGATTGCGATCTTTTGATGCTTTTGGTTTTTATTTATCATTTGGATTCCCTATCATCACTTATCAAGGCCACCATAATCCATCATATTATGGCATTTTTTTATTGGTCCACATAGGGGCATATCTTGATTTTTTCTTTGATTGTGTCTTCTTGGTTGTCCCACATAGTACCCACCAAGATCCTCGAGGTCTTGTGTTATGTTGGGGCATCCTTTTGTGCTTGTGGTTATCTCAATACCGGACCCGAACAAGGTCTTCGTGACTTTGGGGTATTGGGATAGCCTTCTTGTCTGGCGTGTTTGTCTCATGCATTAGACACTAATCTACCTCGGTCCTCCATACCTTGGTGTATCGTGTCTTATGCTATAGCAAAAACTAGTGCTCCAAAGATGGAAAATTGAAATAGGATTGCATTTTCATAATCATTGCATTACACTCACCCTATGGTTTTGGTTGTGCAAATACTTTCCCCCATTCTTTTCCATTCTTCTCAGGATACTGATACTTTTTTATAGATGTCAAATGACACCCATCCTCACAATCACCACATACCCACCGCCCATTATCATGTTAGTTTTTATTGGCACTTATGGCCGTATGATATTTTCTCTAAAAATATAAAAACACTATTACATATATCCATCATCACCTGCATCACCACATGTTAAGTCCGTACATACATCGCCACCTGCATCACAAAGTGTCAGACTCATAATACATCACATCCTGCATATATATAAAATGTTCATACAAAATCCATCATACACATGTACATACATGACAAATAAGTCAACTAGGCATCCATATATAAATCATCATAGATCCCACATGTGCACATAACATATCACCATGCGCATATCATATCACCATGCATCAATAAAATTATTCGTAGTCCATAAGTACATATACCCAGTCATCCACATGAACATCTCATATCATAAACATAAGCATAAATAAACCAACGCATGAGCATAAATAAACCAACGCATCCATCCTCATAAACAAGTAATACCATATACGCATGCATATAGTCACCCATCATAAAAGGAAACATACTACATGGTGTCAATAAAAACTGTCCCATATCAAAATAATATAATATGTGTCACATGTCCATCATACATATACCCATCACATGATAAAATACAAAATCCAGAGATATGGAACATCTCTTATCTCTGTCAATAAATCCTACACACTCCACCCTGCATCTGTCAAAAACTCAGTAACCTGTCACCTCCCGAATGAACTCCCCATATTTGATCTCTATGGCGACTCAGGTCCTGCTCCCCTGCCTGGTGAAACCCCTGGTGAATCACTATAACCACAGGTCCGTGTCCCCAATGACTGAGATGGCTCTGGCATCTGAGGTGTCTGTCGGGTATAACAGAATCTCC
>VDFB02281492.1:534669998-534735748 GCA_007258455.2 Sequoia sempervirens | reverse complement strand
TCATGTACCTTTTGACACCTCACTTTTACCTCATCTCCCTTAGCCGCCACCATCCACATGTCAAGATGTGAGGGCTTGTGGGTTCTCAACCCACCATAGCCCTTCATCTTGGCCTTGTTGGATGCATCTTGACTGTTGAATTCTCTAGAGAATTCAAATTCTTCTATAAATACCCCCTCCTCAAGGGCATTTTCAACACTTTGGATTTTCATAACTACATGCTGCCAATTTGCATTCTCAATCATCCACTATCATCTAACCATCCATCTTAATCATTTTGCATAAGTTGATCTTGCATTTAGTCACTCAAGAAGCCATCTAAAAAGCACACAAAATCATCCCAAGCAAGGGCTAATCAAGGAGTCGTCAGCAGCAAGGAAGGTGAAATCATTTGCATCTTGTTTTATCCATTTTCATTCTTGTTTCATCACTCTTTAGGCTAATATTGAAGTGTCCTTAGTCTTTTATCACTTGCATTTTTAAGTTATTTTGCACATTATAGTAGGGTAAAATATTAAGGTACACACATACTATTGCTTCCATCCATCTAGTACAGTAATTAGTAGCGGTAAGAATATACTTGTGTCCTGCAGATGATGAAGGGCTTACCGGACCAATGAAATCGAGACCCCATTGCACAAACGGCCTTACCTCTAGCACAGGCTGCAGTGGGACAGTAGCATTCTTCTCCCTGGTGGCAGCGGTTTGACATGTGTGGCATGAACGAACGTGGCAATGGGCATCCTTGAAGACGGTTGGCCAATAATACCCTGCTCTCAATATTTGATGTGTCGTGGAAAAACCAAAACCATGACCCGTGCCAAATTTGTTGTGAAACTCTTTCAAGACTCGATCTGCTTCTTCCTTACCAAGGCATCTCAAGTAAATGCCTTCATGATTCTTCTTGTAGAGAATGGAACCCTGCAGCATGTAGCCATTGCTTTTCAATCTCAGGGCCCGCTTTTGGACTCCTTGTAGGTGCGGTGGACATTTATGGTTCAACAAATAGTAGACGACATTCTGGTACCACTCTCCCGGGGAGACATCTTCAAACTGGTACTGCTACACAGTGAGTTCAGGTCCAGCTTTTGCTGCTGTTTTAGCAATTGTGCGGATGAGTGTCTGTCCTCTCACCAGCTTCATCAATTGGATCTCCATATCATACTCTTAGAGCAGGATGACCCACTTAGCTCTTCGTTCGCCCAATTCATTCTGCATGAGCAGCGTTTTTACTGTTGGGTCGGGGACAATGGCAAACACCTTATTGCGTAGGATATAGTGTCTAAATTTTTTCACCCCTCTGACGAGAGCATATGCCTACTTTTCAATGTTGTGATATCGCAATTCAGCATCCTTGAGGGGAGCACTCATAAAGGTGATCGGATGCTCGTTTCCTTCATCATCCTTCTGGGTCAACATGCTAGCACATGAATGCTCTGAAGCAAATGAGTAAATGCAGAAAGGCTTCAGATAATCCGGGCTAACTAACACAGGTGCCTCAGCGATGGCCCGTTTGATTTCTTCGAAGGATTGTTTGGCATCAGGTGTCCATTCAACTTTGGCGTCTTGTTTGAGCATAGCATTGGGAGGTTTAACAATCTCTGCGAAACCTGTGATGAATTTCCAGACGAAGTTGATCTTTCCAAAGAAATATTTTAATCTTTCTTGCTTCCTGGGGGTGAGATTTTGAGTAAGGACTCGATACGTTCGGAGTCTATGGAGATTCTCTGTTCTGAGATGATATGCCTGAGCAATCTGCCTTCAGTCACTCCAAAAATGCACTTCTTAGGGTTAAGGGAAACCCCAAACTCTCTGCATCTTTGAAATACCTTGCATAAATCAAAGACATGATCGCCTCGCCTTTTAGAGAATATGGTCAAGTCATCCATGTAGATGATTATGCACTTGCCAATTAGGTCCTTGAAGGTGATATCCATGGCGCGTTGGAAAGTGGCGCCAGCGTTGATGAGCCCAAAAGACATTCTTCTGTATGTGAACGTTCCCCACTTAGTGGTGAACGCCGTTTTGTGACAATCCTCATATTACACCATTACCTGGTTATATTCGGAGTATCCGTCGAGGAAAGACATCATCTGGGAGTCATTGACGATCTGCAGCACCTCATCCAATGATGGTACTAGATAGTTGTCTTTCTTTGAGGCGCGGTTCAGATTGCGAAAATCTACACACAATCTAATCTCCCCATTTTTTTCCTGATCAGGACCAAATTGGCCACCCATGTGGAGTGCCTGACTAAAAAGATGATTCTTTCTGAGAGCAACTTCTGCACCTCCTTATAAACGACAGGCTCCAGTAAGGCATTGATAAGGCACTGCCACTGGCGGAATGGCCTCACTTCTGTCTTAAGAGGGATAGTGTGTGTAATGACAGAAGTGTCATAAGTTTTTAAATCTTCGTAGCTCTATGCCACCACATCATGGTACCTTCACAACGCATCCATGATCCCCTTCTTTTCCTCTGGCGTGCACACCTTGCCGATAAAAACATTCCTGATCTTCTCGGCTGTCCCAAGGTTGTGAGCATTGCACTGGTTGCTTATGGCCTCCTTTTTTGTTTGCTGATTTTGATCTCTGATCTGATCCAAGTCAAATATGCGTTCTAGCTAAACAATGCCTCTGGGGATTGTGTTGGTTTTGAGGTTAATAACCCCCTCTATGTCTAGTTCGGCTTCCTGTGGATCAGCTTCATCAATTATCTGGGCTGCAAAGACATCGAAACTTGTGATGAATTGAAGGATATGTTTGTCATCATTGAAGACTTGCAAATGGGTAACATTATCTGGGACCGATGGCGTGGATGTTAGCTCAACAGTGAATTTCTTGAGCCCAGACAGAGAGAGGGGTTGTAAAGTGTTGGCGGCTTGAGCCAAGGCATCAGCTGTACGATTCTGAGCACGAGGGATCAATTGTATATTGAATGCATCTAAGCCCTCCAAGAGGTCCCAAACCCTATGCCTATAGTTTGTAAGTCTTCGATCATGACAGGAATACAACTTTCTGACCTGTTTAACCACAAGCTCAGAATCCCCAAAAACTTGCAGCATTTTTACATTTTTTTTCAAGGCCATAAGAAGGCCAAGGACTAAGGCCTCGTATTCTGCTACGTTGTTGGTGCAATAAAACTGCAATCTGTGGGCAGCTAGAAATGTCCTACTCGTAGGGCTGATGAGTTCGAACCCAGCTCCAGCTCCTTGCCTAGACTTTGATCCATCAAATTAGAGCATCCAGCATGCGAAGGATTCTTTTTCTTCGAGTCTGATTGAGCTTCTGTTCCCTTTCAGCTAGACGGCTGGCCCTATGACCTTAGGAGAATTTTCTGGCTCGATGCAATGATCAACAAGTGATTCTACTGGTGCCTCCTTTGGCATTTCTATCTGAGGAGCAGCTATTTTTTTTACATGTGCAATTGCTGCTTGGCACAGGCAACAATCAAAGTCAGAATGTGCAGCATTGTGAACCCTGCACCAGTTTGGCAACAAGAGATCTCGTAAATTGATTCGGGCCCCTAGGCTGAGTTGATCCCTTGCGCACTTCTCTATGAATTTTTGGAAGCCATTAAGTAGTCCCCAGTCATCGCCCTTATCAAGCTCGTCATTGGTTTCTATCAACACTTCTGTGTCTGGGGGCATTTGTGTAGAATCGGTCAAATGACTACACAACACCAGTAACACTTCGTCCCCACATTCTTTTTGAAACTCAACCTCATTTTGGTGAGCAAAAGGGCGATAATTCCCCAAGTCGGTCTCAGTGAACAACACTTCATTGAGATTATTGTACTCCGTGATCATGTACTTCATACGGGGTTCACGGTCGATGCGGATTTGATTTGGCAGCCCCTTTCATGGTAGCCACATGTGAGAAAGGTCTGTGGCCATATATCCATTTAGTGCCTTGGTGAATTCCCTTCCCAATATGATTCCATATGCATCGGGAATGTCAGCCACTTGAATATCAATGACATGTTGTATTTGCGGGTCTATAGCAATCTGCATCGGGATACGATTTATTTCACCCACAATGTTGATCTTTGTTTTGTCCAGCTGGGTCACCTTCCTCTTTGAAGGCATGGGGGTGATACCGAGAGCCTTGCAAACAGCCAAGGGCATGACATTGGCAGACGCTCCTAAATCGAGCAGGCAGTTATGTAGGTTCTTCCCAAAGACCCTAATGGTGGTCAGGAAAGGGGGAGTTTCGGGTCTCTCTTGGAAGATGCCCGTAGGCATGTCTATGTGAACTATCTGACCTTTGTTCTTTTCATTGCCCATATCCCTGGTTTTCCTAAACAGCTGGTCCTTGGAAAGCTTCCTATTAGCCCCTTCCAGCTCTTTTTCAATTTGTTTACTCGCCGACTGATTTACGGGAACATCCCTCCTTTTCCCAGTATTGTCATGTATCTCCAGTTCTTTCCTGGGCTCTTCAAAGGTAACCCCCTTAGTTGGCATTTCTTGTGTTGTACTAGAGAATGGAGTCCCATTAAGAACCCTAAAGAAGGCATGCCTTACAGCAGGGACTTTGAGTAATTTGAAGGCTGACAAGCTGATTTTTACCTTCTTGAACTCTTCTGCCACATATTCACCCATTTGTTCAATTTCTGAACTAAAGGCCTAGCCTATGGCAGAACTAGGAGGTTGGGCCTTCGTTTGACTAGACGGATTTTGGGATTGGCCCTTAGGTTGATTTTGTGACTGGTTTTGAAATCCGTTCTTGTTGAGATATTGGGCAGGTATGTGAGGAAGCCCAGGGTTATTGTTGGCATTAGGATCAAGCGGAGTGGCGAAATTGTTTGGTGGGGTAGAAGTTGTAAAAGGTCCACCCTCCTATCTATTCCTAAGGAAATAGGGAGTCGATCTTTGATTGAACATGTGGACTTCATCTACAAATGGTTCTTCTTCATCTACTGGACTATTATCTACTAAATCAAAGAGTTGAGCCAAGGTTTGTTCATTACTTACCTCTTGCACTTCCTCACCCTCGACAGGAGCAGGCTCGACTTCGGGCTCGTTGTGGTCATCCCGCGGGAACAGCGCTTGATTAACCACGAGACAAGAGGAATCGTATGGCTCGGATGGGACGATGTCCCTACAGCTGGCATTGTCGACTGCGTTTTGTACCTCCACCTGGAAGATTTCAGCAGCTGTCTGGAACTCGGGACAATCCAACTCGAAATGTCTATTGGTTTTGTGAAGTCGACACCATCCGAACAAGGCTGTCTCGGCCAGGTATACACCGCTGGATGTTTTTTCATTTCTTTTCGGTTGATCGAAAGGCGTAGGGACACCACCATTGTTGGGTCTGGTGTTCCACGTGCGATTCTGCCTCTGAGAAGGTCTCCTTTCTACATTTTGATTGGCGTTTTGCCCCCTATCATAATTCTGCCCAGAGGAAGTGCCTTTCACATTATCCCTACCTGTCCCTATTGTCTCGGTTGTCCCAGTTGTCCCGATTAAGATTAGCCTAGAAATTACGCTGGGAGGCCTGCAACTGGTTATTCTGGTTCTTTAGGTGCGTTATTTCTGTGGACATTTTCTTTATCATCTCAATCAGCTCCTCTAACTTGTCTTTCTCAGTCGCGCTTCTAGGCAACGACGTCAGATTTTGGAGGAAAGCGGGCAGAGCTGCCGGCTGATTCTGATAGGCTGGAGGAAATTCTGGTCCCAATAGGTACAATAGCGCATGGGGTTGCTAGGGATACACCTGCTGTTGTGGAGCAGCCTGAGAATAGTTATACTGTGGCTGGGGCTGCAAATAGGAGGGCACGGGAGGCACATAATTCAGTGGCTGCCCTGGATGTGGCACCATAGGCAATTGAGGTACTTGGTTCATAAGGGGGGTTTAGTGAGCAAACGCCTGATTAAGCCCCTGAATCTGCATTGGGTGGGCTACAGGCCCCAAAGAAGGCAGCGGGCGGGAGATATTTTGTCCCAAGTCCGCACTGGCGACAACGGCCTCTACATAGGCAGTTGCCAGGGTAGTGAGCGGTGGGCGCATCCTTTTCACCAAGGCCGACGTGAGGTTGTTCAGCGCCGCATAATAGATCGGGAGAGCCGCCGCATCATTATGGAGGTACGGGTCCTAAAGCCTTGTGTAAGCCTGATGGAAACGGTCGTTGAAGGAGCCAATAGGTTCGTTGACCTCCCTCCTGACAGACATGAACTGTTGGTAAAGCTCTAAAGGGCTGATGGGGATCTTGTATTTCTGTAGGAAGACATTCTTCATCAGGTTTCATGAGGTAATGGATCCCCTCGGTAGATTGATGTACCAATAGAAGGCTTTTTCGCCCAATGAATGCGGAAAGAGGCGGCATGCAATGTCCTCATGGTCAACTTGCATTTCGGTGATCGTTGTCTCAAATATTTTGATATGCTCCTCAGTTGTTCTTTGCAGATCGTGCGGATGGAACTTCGAACAAAAGCCCTCCGGATTCTTAGGCATATCATTATAGGCAACGAAATGTACCGGCGAAGGGTTATGTGCTAACCAAGCCATGGAGGGTGGCGGAGGTGGTGCTTGCTGTTGGAAAATGGGAATTTGGGGCTGTATTTGCAACACAACAGCAATTTGGGGTTGTACTTGAGCTATGGCTGACTGGACTATGCCTTGGACTGGAAGGGTCGGGAGAGGAGCAAACCCCTAGCAGCCGGAGATAGGAGGTGCAAATGCAGTTTGAGATGGTTAGGTGGAAGATGAAGGCCAGCCAAATGAAGGTGAGGGTGGAATGGAAGTAGATGGAATGGAGGAAGAGCCTGAAGAGGCAACGCTACTTCCTTGAGCACGCTTTGCCCTCGTAGGAGGCTATAATTTTTTAAATTCTCCCTTTTTTGGCGTTGACCATAGAACTCTTTGAAATCTTTCCAGGGAGAATGATCCGATTCGATCCAGCTTCACTTTATCCCTTAACTTGGTATTTCCACTGTTGCCCTCCCTCTAGCGCTAGTTCTGTTGATGGTGTTTTTATGCACTTCTCAACACAGGCAATGCGTAGGTGCACTACCTCTCTTGAAAGACAATCTTCCGCAATCAGATTATAGAACACTATTCCAAGGTCTCTAATATCAGGTCTTGACAATGCTTGGAATATCTCAGTTGTTTTATGTGATTTGCTGGAATCACAAGGCGGTCTTACGGATGAGTTACAAAGCATGGAAGTTGGGTTTGCAAATGCAGTTTTAAAGTGCTGAAAGTGAATGAACAGTGGTTGTCCACTCAAAATAGCAAGTTGAAACTCATCAAGTTCATCTGATTTCGCTTCATGGTGATGCTTTGGGTCCTACTCTAACCAAGGATTAAAAGAAACAACAAAAGGAGAAGGGTTAAGAAAGCTATTCTAATCCTAAGCTACGAATGAACAGTAACAATGGTGGCTGCTAAAGTAGACAGGCTTCCTAAACTGAGTTTTGTTTGACCAAGAGAAATCTACAGCTACACAAAACCAGTGCAATCTTCTAAGGACTGCAGATTTTCAAATTGCATACACACACCATGTACATGCAATCGAACTAAGTTGCAGCAATAAAGAAAAATGGCTCAGACTAGCTTTGCAAAGTGATTCATCATCAATGAACCACAAAAAGCATGAGCTGGAAGTTTATCAAATACTAAAACAACAAACACTATCACCACTCTCATTCAAGAAACTAACACTAAAACTAACATGGAAGGTGAACCATGCATACATAACTCAAAAGGAACACCCATAAATCATGCAATGCTGCTTTCTATTGCTGCAGAATGTCTTTACATCAATTCCCCAACCCTTACAAATGAGGGGCAAGCCCCTATTTATAGTTTTCTAAAAGTCAAATGAATGGCCAAGATTCATTCTTATTATGTGGCCAAGATTCATTACAAAATTGGGTTTCACCTACCCCCAAATAGATCACAATTTAAAATTACATTTTCTTCTCTTCCCTATTTCGTCTTCTAGTTGATGGCATTGTAGCTCTTTTGTCCTGTAGCTGATTGTTGTTTTTGCTGTAGCTACTCTTCAGGAAGGTCTTCATCTTTAGCTGGGCTGTCCTCCTGTGATGTGTGTTCTATGTATTTGAGGATGACTGCCTGGAGCTTGTCTATTTCGAGGACTTCACATCACAGCACTTGGTAGCTCCACTCCTTTGCATTTTCCTCCAGTCTTTTCTAGTCCTCATCATATTTCGAGTCTTGGTCTCTGAAAAAATCCGATTGGTCGAAGGTGCGGGCAACAAAACTTAGGAATTCCATTGTGATTTCTTCGGCCATCCCGTCCTTCATCTTCTCTTGGAAGTATGGTTTTATCTTTTCCAAGTCCATTTGCACAGTGGACATATCATAGCCCGTCATCAGCTTAAGATATCGGGCACATCCCGCCCGGATTTCCTTGATCCACTCAATGTCTAGATCCACCCTGCTCAAGATTTGCTCCAACCTCTCCTTCCGATTGTCGAAGTCTCTGCACCATACATCCATTAGCCAATGATCTTCTTTCTTAAACGCTAGCTTCTCCTCCCACATGGCTTTAGGAATTTGAATGATAGCTTTGATCCTAGGGAAGGTGGAGTCGTAGGTTGTGGGGAAATTGGTGCAGAGTTTCTTTGTGCTCTCCAGAGACTGCATCAGGTCTAAGAACTTGTTGGCTGTTCGCACAGCCCGGCTGATTCCCATGTTCCCGATGTATGAGACTTGTCGGAACCAATCCTCGGTGGTCTTTTCCAAGTTCTTTTTTCTTTCCATTTTGTCGATCTGCTCTTTGGAAAGCAATTGAGGCGCAGTCGTGGATGTAGTGGGCAGGTCGTCCACTGAGGACCATTGCTGTATGTAATCCGTTAATGCTGCAACCTATGCCTTGAGCTCATCCTTGGAGATTTTATCCTGCTTTATCAAGTGCACTAATGTGGCCACCGACTCCTCAAGGTGCTCGACCTTCTGCTCTTTGGTTGCGGTCCCCAAGTCAATGGTGGAGATGTTATAACTCACCCCTGCTTGGCCAATCATGGGCATTGCAATTTGTCCTGCTCGGGAGCCGGAAGCATCCATTGTTACTTTGGATCGGACCTTGGGCTTCCTTTCCTTCTTCGTTGTGATTTGAGCTCGAGCCAAGATGGCCTCTAACCTTGCCCTCAGGTCCTTTAGCACAGGGGTCATTTTTTCAAGTTGCTTCTCCAACCATTCGGGCACAGCAGACTTCTCTTTGGGCGAATCATGGCTGCCTTCCCCCTTCTCAGTCAAGGGTAGGATTTCCGCTTCCTTTTCTTTTTGGGATTCTTCTTTCTTTTGGGCAGCATCCTCCTCCTCTTCATCGGAGTCATGAACGAACACGAGGCATTTGACAGGCAGCCTGGTGGATGGTTGCCAAATGGGAGTATCTTCTTTTGCTGCTTCTTCTTCTTTCTTCTCCTCAGTACCCTCAGCCTCAGGGCTTTTGGCAACATGGGTCTCAGCCTCAGTCAAATCCTTTATCTGCTGCTCTTTTGGTGGCTGCCCCTCTTCGTCATGTGGTGATCCTTCTGCCTCTGTCCCAACGTCTTTTAACTGTTGCACCATTTCCTCCTCAAGGTCATCATCAAAAGTCTGAATGATCACCTTAGCATCAGAGTCGTCCTCCTCATCCCCACTCTCGAAAGAGCCTATCTCCTCCTCCTCATAAACCACCCTGTCGATGATTTGGTGCTCGTACTCTGGGTGTTCATGGTACTCATCAGCTTCCTTCTCAACAGGCTTCGAGGCCTCCTGCTCTTGCTCCTCCAACTCCTTTGAGATTAGCATGGTGGCCTCCATAGCTGGTGCCCCTGTCGGCGGTTGTGAAGGTTGAGCAGTTGCAAGGACCTGGGCAAGGGCTGCTTGGAGAGTTGGATCCATTAAGATCTGGGATAGCTCAGGGGGGAGGTTTTGCATATGTCTCATAAGGGCCTCGGGCATAGTGGCAGCAGGAATAGGCGATGTTATGGTTTCCATAGGAAGTGATGTGATTGGCGACATAGCAGCAGAGGAGGGGGGAGAAGTCATAGCGAAAGATGAGTCAACAATTATCACAGACTCGGTCGGAGGCGAAGGGGCAAGATGGACAGAAATGTCCACTGCCGGCGGGGACGCAGCGACCATAGCCAAGGAGGTGCGTGGTGCAATAGGAGGGGCAGGGAGAGCCAAGGGAGGCTGCAATCCTTCCACACCTTCTGCCTATTTGAGTCTTTTGGAGGATGAGCCTCCCGCTTCTTTCTTCACATAAGCCTTGGAATCTAGAGACTACACGGTCTTTGTTTCTTTCCTTTTCCTGAGCCTGGTGACGGGAGGAGACTTGGTGGTCCGGCCAGTTGATGTGGTGGCAGAAGCATCCTCCGTGGCACTCAGCTCGCTTTTGAGCCCTTCATAAGTTAATACCACCCCTTGCCGCTTTAGATGAGCCACTTGCCCATCGATCCACTCCTTGGTATGAGTTAGGATTGGCTGGGTTATGGTGTCCAGGTCATCGACCTCCTTTTCATCCTAGTCAATCGACGGTATTGGCAGGTTGGCAACTGCAGGGTACCTCGGATGCATGATTGTGGACTCGTCCTCCTCGACCTGGTCCGGTACCGAAAACGGTTGCACTCTTCTTAGGAACTGCACAGTCATGCACATATAGTTCCTTGCGCGCACTTCTTTGTCATCTTGGCAGTCGGCCCAGAAATCCTCAATGTGATATTGATGGGCATATGCTGGCCCCAGTTCTTTCCTGACGTGGCCATGTGGGTCCATCCGTGGGCGAGTGGTGTGTCAGTCGAAATGGTACTCCTTGAGCTCCTTCTCAGAGTTACCGACACACTAGGAAGTCTACAATCGGTACATGCCCTGGCCAAGGGTCATGGGATAGGAGATCCCTGCTATATGCTTATTGCTGAAGATTTCCTGGAGGTGTTGGAGTTGCCGAGAAAGCTCCAGGAGGATGATTCTGTCGTTGGGGTACCGAGGCAATCTATTTGGCCTTTCGGTGAAGCCCTGGGCTCGGATATATGTGAATTTCGGATACTGGATAAAGAGGAAGGCGTATTGTTTTAAAAGCGCTCTGGCACTGTGGGAGACCCTCCTCTCGAATTCCCTGGCAATCAACCTAATGATATGGCCAATGAAGGCGTCATTAACCCTACAGTAATCTTTCTTGAGATTTTGGTACTGAAGTTGCAGATATTTGTCAAAGGGTTTGAGTCCCCGCTTATGTCCCTGATCGGGTGCCACAAACAACCCACTATACTGCCTTTGATCTGCCAGGGAATATACAAGGTAGGAGGTCATATATAATTTAGAACTCTTTTTTACGTTAACAAACTTCTCATGGAAGCAGTTGCTTATGATTCCTCCCCAATAGAATGAAACCTTCGTTGTGATGTCCTCGTTTCCCCGCAGGATCTATTCAATGAAATAGGCCATCCATTCTTGGAAGTAGGCGGCCGTTGGAAGACCCATAACCCTACTCAGCATGGTTACCAGGTCGTGGTAATCCTCGTGGAAATCGCTACGGAAGAGCTCTTGGGGAACCTTCGCAGCGCTGCCTCATCTTTCCTTAGGCCAATGGAGGTTTATTGACTTCTTGCATCCTATTGGGTTATCATCCCACACTGCCTGACATTCTTCTAATGTGGGGACCTCCATCTGTTGGAATGTGGGGATATGAAAGGTCTTGGTGATCCCCTCTGGCGACATGTCTGCGAGGATGTTTCCCTCATTATCAACAATTGTTCTGGTATCAGTTTGGTAGGCTTCTCAGTAAGCCATGACTAATTCGGGCGCCATGAGAGATGGAGGGAAACCGACAGCCTTAGCTATTCCACTTTTCCATATCAATCTAGCATTCTTGGTTGTCGGGTTGACCCTGACTCTCTGTGTGAATTCATCAATATCCATCTGGCCAATGTTGGTGTCTGTAATTTCCTTCCAGTCTGTAGTGACCTTTGAGTGGAGTGGCTCGCCCTAGAATTGGTACTTCATTTGGTGCTTGTCCTCTTTTCCTCGAGGGGTCCTTCCTGATTTCTTACCCTTGTCCCCTTCGGCGGATGCCCCTGAAGTTCCTGCACCTGATTCCATATATCCGGCAAGCAAGGGCAAGGTTAGCAAAATGGGTCACAAGAGCATTCATGTTAGTCCATATCTTGAAAACAATATTCATTTCAACTAATCAATCAAGCATATCATGGACTTTCATCTCTAGATGTTATTGATATTTGTTTTAGGGCATTTGGAAAATTCGGGCCCAAAGGGCCGGACTTCCCTGGCAGGAATGCTGCCTAGAAGGGAAAACGCAGCGGAGAGCTCCCGGAGACTTTCCTTGGTCAAATTTTAATAGGTTAAGAAGTACATGATGAAGAGGACCAAAATTCAGGATGTGGGTCGAAGTTAGATTCCAGATTTGGGCTTGTTATGATAGATTTAGGAGAGCTCGGAGGTCTCAAGTCGTAAAGCTGTCAGGAGATAGCATTTTGGAGTGGCAGACAGCATACGGAAACCTGGAGCCGGAACTCCAGGGTCCGGGGCCCGGAGGGCCAAAGGGCAGCCAGTATATCTTATTTCGTTTAAGTTTGGCGGCAATTGGCATGGCAGAGCCCGGAGGTCGGGGTGTCGGGCGGCATTTTTTGTTTGCAATGGTGGACGAGGACGTGAATCCTGAGACACGGAACCCAGCGAGTAGACGGCCGTGCAGAGTTTCGGCGAGATCCTAGGGCGAAAGACGGTTCGATGTCCGGAGGGCGGAGGGGCCGAAATAGCTCGCCGTAGCGGACGGCGGAAAATTAAACAAGGACACCCGGCGGCTAGAGCCCGAAGACCAAGAGGACAACCTTAGCCAAATCGGCATAAGGCAAAAGCAAATGGGAAGGCGAAGCCTGCAGACCAGGACGCCAGGCGGGATTTGCCGTGGACGACGGTAAAACGCCTGCTGAACCCCGGGGACCCAAGCCGGAGAGGCCAACAGGATGTACACTCAGTTTCGAAGTTTCACAGCGAGGCGAAGATCGAGACCCGGAAGCCAGGATGCAGGGTTCGGACTACAGTTTAGGCATGGCGAAACATGATCTCGGGGCCGAGGGAGACAACCTCCCTGCGTGAAGAACGGCCGAGGATAGGAGAAGTCCCAGTTTGGTAGGGAGGGCATTATAGAAGGTCCCCCAATTTTCTAGCACATGGGTTATGAGCGCAATTTGGTGTTCTACCATTTTATGCCTTCTTATCAATTGTTCATTTATTTAAATCTTTCAAAATCACAAAAACGACGCTCGGGAGGGAAAACGGATGGCCTACCTCAAACACGCTAAGTGGGGAGATGTGGGATCCACCGACGGTTGACAAAATGACGCTGAGGGCGATGGTCGTGACGATGCCGAAGACGGTGGGCTCCAAATGGCAGTTGGTCCAATTCACTGCAATCCTGTTTGTGAAAATGACCGGCCGGAGCGGGCATTTTAACCACACCATGAATGATCGCATTTATGCAGTGCAGTGGCAAAAAGGTTAGTGGTGAAGATGGGTTGGCGACGGCCAGGAAGCGGCTCGGGGCCGGAGGCGAAGCCTCGAGAGATCTGCCGTCGGGGGGCGAAACCATCCGGAATTTCGGACCACGGAATTCGAGATGGTCGGGCCCGGCTACCTAATAGCGGTCGGGGACCTTCAAAGGGTTCGGTCGGCGGAGTGCAGCGGGACGAGGGGCAGACGCCCTCGAAGTCGCCGGCCGGACGGCGAAACAGGGTCGGAACCCGGAAGAGGAACTCGGGAGGGCGGGGCGCCTCCGAAAGATTTAACAGTTGAGAGGCGAGATGGGAGTCGGCCCCGAAGTCGGACGCTCAGCGGAGCCGTCGCGGGCGGTTCGAGGGGAAACCCGGAAGGGAATCCCGAACGGCGGCCCGGCAGGGCCCGAGGCCGTTGGAGGCCAAATAGCCAAAGGGACCCCGCGAGGTGCCGGGACGCAGCAAAACCAAAAAGGGAAGGCATGGTCGATTTATGATGGGACTTTGAAGCAACATCGACCATCCGAGACATCAAAAAAAATGGGGGGCACGCAAAACGAGGCGACAAAAAAATGACCGGACAAGGCAAAAGAAAAGAGGGTCTTTGTTCCGAACGGGGCGTGTGTGCTAAGGGCACAACATAACACAAATCAATACCACAAGAAATTATGGAGTATGCCATAGTTAGTCACTAAATATGGATGTTATGTGAATTGATAACACTGTAAATTATGATGCAAGTAGTTGAATAGGAGTTAAAAAATTATAAATTCTTAAAAAAAATCTTTGTACAACACCATAGCACGCCAATATAACACATTTCATGTTCAAGTCAATGGGTAATAACTTGTAGAGAATTAGATTAGGCCATTAAAAAAGTTAAGCATAGAAATACTTCACATTCTGCCTACATACTTCATTTAGGATAACATATAAATGTAGATCATGACTAATTGTGTGAGATGTGTATAGATATGATCATTCTATGTTCATGTCAATCATATTTTTTTTTGAAAAATATTAAACTTGTATACTATTTATTATATTAGGGATAAAGTAATCATAGTGATTCTAAAACAAATTAAAAATGTGAAGTGTCCACTCTTCATACTATCTATCCAAATACACATTTGACTAGATTATTAATTAATTGAAGCTTGTAATTATGTTATATTTTGAATTTCATTTAATTAATGAATAGGGTCAAATATGCATCCAAAATGTTGCATAAACACTTTTTATTTTTTTAAGACTGTAGGAATTGGAATCGGGTAGCCACCTCCATATAAACTGCAATGCGCCTGGTAAACCATTTTCACATGACTAGTGACATTGGCACGACATCCCTCCAGTACCAGGGGGATGGTGGGGAGACTAGACCTCATGACCTCTTCCCTGCAACAAGATTGCTTTAGCCAATCAAGCTAGACCCACCACCCCACCTTGCATGAACACTTTTCATCTTTATATATGTTTAATTATTATTTTATTCAACCATCAAAGCTAAAACCTAACTTATAAGTATATATCTTTAAAATTTTGAACCTTTTCTTGTCTATTGATAAAAATATTAATTGATCATTTTATAAAGGCAAAATATTTTGAATTTCACAAATATAAAAAAAAAGAATTTACAAATTTCTTGCAAATTCTTAATTTGACTTGCTAATATATTTTCTAAAAATTTAAAAAAATTGGAACCATATATTTTTTTGAATTAGGAAAAGTTGTGATTTGATTTTCATTATATAACAAAAAATCTATCTAGGAGCTTTACTTAAGGAATAGAACCATATATAGAACTGAATTAGTTCCCCAACTTCTTGGCTTCCATAGTTGTAGTACTTTAACAATCAAATTCCCTTTTAGATTAATATGGACATGAAATTTATTTAACTCTAATTTAACTAAATTTTGGTTATGGATTTATTATAAATTGCTCATATTGGATTCTACAAATGTGTTTTTTTTTAAGAAGCACCAATTCTTTCAATTCCAATTTTACAATTAAATATTTATGATGGGTCTTGCTAAAACTAGTACAATTAGATAGTTCTAATTTCTCAAAGAATAACGCTTCCTCTTTTTAGGGGGAATGTGTCTCTCATAGGTCAACTCCAATGAGTTATTGACTAGGATCTATTTTAGGAAATCTATAGGGAACTGCTCTAAGGATTCAATAAAATTTATGCTAAGGAGTCAACTTTGGTCCTTAACAATTTAAATAAACACCAATCTTTTGGAAATATTTGAAAGACTTATAAGTTCATGTCGAAAACTATTGTGGAGCCTTCAAATCATAAATGGTGATTAATGCATTCCTTAGTGGCCAATCAGGATTCAGATTTTTTCATATTTTATTCAACAGTGCATAGTTGGGGATGCAAATGTGCTCACTACTTAACTACTTTGAAATTTAGTTGGCTCTTATTAGTTTGGATCAATAGCTATAGCATGTTAGTTTAGGGTTCTAGTTTCACAAGGAAAGAGAGCACACAATTTTTAAAGCAGGCTTTTGATGGCTGGTGCAGTTGGCGATTAGGGTAGAGTGGGCATGTGGAGAGACACTTTCCTGCAACCATTGCATTCCATGCGATGGCATCCCTTTGGAGACATTTTTCAAACAATTACATGTGCCTTGTCTATGGTTTCTCATTTTGCATGCATGTCTACCAGGGAAATTGCAAATATAACATCTGATAAAATTCTACCTTCCATTATGTTGTTATAGACATCCATACACTCCTTATTTGAAAGCTCCCATTTTGGCACAAGCAAGGAGGATGCTAGCAAAGCTTGGCGAGTTTGGCTTTGCACCTACCAATTTCTTTAGGTTGGAAGTTTCTTAAGTATTTTGAGTAAATCCATTTTATGCAAATCTTGCAACCATTGTAGTCCATGAGATCATGTCTATTTGTCATTCTATCAAACTCATGTGTCTTCTCTATGCTTCCACATCTACTACCTAGGTATTCTTGGAATGAATTTAATGCCAACTCAAAGGCAACCATAGGCGTGGAGTTTTAGACCTAGATCATGGAAATCAACGAAAAGGAGATCAAAGCTCAAATTTGGGGTATTGCATGCAAGATTTAACTCGGGCATTGTATAATGTGTGTGAGCATTTGATCCAGATCAAGATCTATATAGAAATTTTTCTTTATATACTGGGTGGTTGGGTGTTCTATACTGTTATACAAGTTAAGCTTTTCCTTTTGTTGATTTTTAAATAACATTCTTATCTTTGGGTCAAGATTTTTGTTGTAATCTCTCTTTTTTTTTGTATTTTTAGTAGTGTTTGATTTATAGTTTGCAAGTTTTGGCAACTATGCCATAGCTTGCTTATATATTTGTGATTTACACCTTAATTATAGTACTTGCTAAAAGAGCCATATATTTACACCTTATTAATTTTGAATTGGTTTAGTGGGAAGTCTCACATGCACAATTTTCCTAAGTTACTTGAGTTTGACACGTGTATTTATTTTGGACAATTTCTGGCATTTACCAAAATCAGAAACACTGAAAAGCTATAAAGAGCAAGATACAAATTTTGTAATAGTCAAGGACTGAACATTTTGAGTGCTGAGAATCATGTATTATAAATTTGTTTTAGAATCAACTACTTGGAAGTTATTATCTCTTCTATTTACTGTTTAGTTTGGTATATATTAATATGAAATTTTGCTCTTTAATTCATGCAGAGTTAATGATGTAATGAAATCTACAAAGATGGTTGTTGTGCAGTAATATTTTATTTATTGATTTTAGTATTTTGATTGTAAATTCTTGTGTTTTAATCATTTATTTCACATTGGTCTCCTTTATGTTGGATTTGATGGCTTGTAATGATTATTCAAATGTTTATCCTATTAGACTTAGAACTAACAGGGTAATGTGAAGTTGGAATGAAAGTTGAAAAAACCTTTTGCAAAAGTACATTTGGATATTTCTATCAGACTACTTGAATTTTGTAATTTGATGTAGGAATGGTTCATATGTGTGTGTACATGTGGGAATTGACCAACAAGAAACATGTGAATTTTTTCTCTGTGAGGTGTGTATTGAAAACTGATAAGTTGAATTCCTAAATGTGTTTGGTTCAGAATGCATGCATTGACTCAAAAGTGTAGTCTTGCTTACCTCCATTTTTTTCTCAAATTCATATTAGATACAAGCAAGTTTTGTGTAACAACTTCTAAATGAAATTTGTTGGACACATAAATGTGTTCTTTCCTAGACTTCTAGAGGAGATTTTCAAGTGTATTTGAACTTGAATATCATGCTTGCTTTGTAAAGTGTAGAAGTAGTAAGCAAGTTACTATATTTTTCAAACATTTTAATGGTATTTTTTGTCTAAATTGACTTCTAATGGGAATTTCCCTATATACACTAGTATCTTCTAATTGGTGTGCCTCCAATTGATTGATTAGATCCAATGTCACAAATGGTACCATATATTATCTATGCCAATAATTACAAGCATGGCAATGAGTGCCAAGAACTCTGTCACTTGTATGCCTACTTGTGTTGTTTGCTTGTAGCTTGTATTTGATTCCTTTAGTAAAGTTGAGTGGTATTTTTAATTTATGTTATTAATAAGATAAGATACCTTTTGTTTTATGAGTAAGATAACAATCCTATTTCCACTTAAAGTACTTTTTTAGAATATTTAGGGTTTGATTTTGATAAATGTGACTCTTAAGGCATGTTATATATGTATTCATTGGATTGACTATTTATTTTGACCTTTGAATTTGACTAATATTACTTTTGAAATGATTAATTATGCCTATTATTGATTGCAACGAAATAACATTCCATAACTTGGAATGCATTTTTACACATATCTACAATCTTAAAGTTCAGGTATTGACCTTAGATATAAGTCCTTTGTACCGTGTCCTATTTTTTGTTTAAAGTAAAATAACTTCCTTAATGAATAACTATATTTGTACATTTGATCTACAGGGTGGAGGTGTTACTCAAACTCCTACAAGCCCAATTGTTAAGGGTTCTCCAATGGGACCGCCTGGTGCAACAAGTCACACTGTTGGCCTAAATCAAGTAAGATGATCAAGTGAAAGATCTATTATCTGTAAATAATAATGGGAACCTGTATGGGTTGCCACTGTATTTGTAATAATTTTGGTGATTATCAATTGTTCTTTTACTATTTTTATTTGTGTAAAAACCATCAAATATCACTAGGGGTAACATTTTTCATATTCTAGAGTACACAAGCCTTGGTCTTGTTTCTATGGTTGCATCGAAAGAAGATTTACATAGAAGAGTTCAAAACATATCTAAGGAACCTACAAATCTATAAGTTATCATATTCATGGTTTTTGTAAAGTTTTTTTTTGAAAAATATGATATTAAATAAAATATAACTATTTGTGCATTTCACTAGCTACAGATTGTAGTAACAAAAAAAGTATCTCTTTTCCTTACTTAATTTGAGAATAATTAATAATGAATGAGCCTAATTTTTCCTTGATTTAGTGTTGTAATGTGTTTTATACATTCACCTTAAGTCTAGGACCCTTTATAATAAAACAGACTTAATGGTGCCTTATTTAGAGTGTTGTAAAGTGTTTCTTTACACTTTCACACTAATCTAGGGATTTAATTAATTTATTGAGATTAATTAAGCTTAATTGGCCCCTTTAATTCAAATCCAAAGCTAATTTATTGCATATTCTGAGGGATAAAACTCGACACTCTTAAATGAAATTATATAACACTTAATTTTATAAGGAATGTGTCCTAGGCTAGTGACCTAGGACCCATTCGCCAGTGGCAAATGGGTCCTCACTAGGTCCTAGGACCCCCTTTTGGCATATTATTTCACAACCCCCGAAGTGTGTCCTTGTTAAGTATTCTAGGACCCATTTTCCCCTCACTAACTTAGGACACCCCCCTTAGGATATGTTTTTGTTGGTATTTTAATGATTTCAAATCCTAGATTTGATGTCGGCTTGTGTTATTTTAATTTCAGGATTTAATCTTAAGTTATGTATAATTATAAGGTTATTTTCACATAGTTTCATCTAAGATTTTCAAGAGAGCATCCTAATAGTTCACAAGAGAATTATAGAGCACTCAAGAGAATTCAAGAAGGAATTCAAGAGTAGATTTATCAAGTTTTTATTGTAGCAATCAAAAGTATATTATCATGTCAAAGGCATGCATGTTGTTGGAGCCAACATGTTTATGTAAAGTTCAAGATTACTTCAAGCATTCAAAGACATCATTTCATACCAAGTTTAATGATTAAGAACCACATTCATGGAGGCCACTACATGCTAATTTTAGATCTACATTCCAAGGTTCAAACAAAATTGTGATGAGGTGTGACATAGCATTGTTCCTTCATCATTCTTTCTATTTCATGTTGCATGTTTCATTATTTCATTACAAGGTTTAATTACCAAAATGGGGTTTGACCAAGGCAAACCCCTATTCCCTAACAATCAATATTTTTTCCTCTTTGATGTGTGATTGCAGGTTTTAGGTTGAAGATCAAGTGGACAGCTGATGAAGAAAAAAATAGACACCTAAAGATATCACTCTTTCTCCACTAATCATTCACTAATGGGTAAAAGCAAGAAGTTGGGTCCATGAAGAGGGGAAGTTTCGGCCAAAACAAAAAAAATCACATGAAACGCATACACATTATGGATCGGGTACCCGAGCCTAAATTCAAATGCGTATGTGTTTGGATTCGAGTATGCAAACCTAACACACATACATGTTACGAAATCCGTACGCGTTTCGCAAAGATTTTTTTTTTAAAATAAGCGACTGTGTTTTCACTTTCACAGTCAATTTGAGTTGCACTGTAGAAGGAGAAGGAAGATCACGTACGCATTTTGAAGGGCCTAATTGAATCAAATTTTCACTGCCACCTCCTCTCATCAACACAACCAACCTCAGCGACCTCCAGGTTGGTTGAATTCTACCATTTTTTTTCTTTATATCTTGCATTTTTGTTTTGTAATTGTTATTTAGTTTTTGTTTGTTTAGTTTGCTTTAGTTCAATATTTTATAGTTTTTAAATTACATTTAAAAAACCAAAAACATCAACAAAACAAAGAATGTTAAATTGTAAATCGAAAACCATAAAAACTAAACCTAAATTGGACACATTTAACTTAAAAATAAAAACCCTAAACCCTAGGTTCCAAAACACATAGACCTAAAAACTAATTTACCCTTAATCCTTGGACCTAAACCCTGAAACCTAAACCTAAAACCCTAATATTTTGATCTGTATAGGATCTAGACTAAATTGCAGTATTTAAATGCTTAACATTTACAATGCTTTTACAATGTTTATTCCAAGTTAATTAAATCAAAATTAACTTATGGAAATAACAAATGAAAGAAATAACAAGGTGATTATAACCGAAAGGAAGGAAATGAGAGAAAGAAAGAGAGAGAAGAAGAGAAGTGCAAACAGTTGATAACAGAGTTCGTCACAAACGTGACTACGTCTCTGGGTCCACTCCAATAGGGAGACCGATCCGATTAACTCCAAAATCAATTACAATAGCACCATAACCATTCTCCAAGCACTTCGGCAGCATAACAGTGCTCTGGCGTGCAAGAATGATTTGAAAAAACTCTCCAACAAGACCTCTCTTTCGTCACCTCAGCATCAGGACTTCATCACCTGAAAAAGAAACTTGATTCCAACTCTCACCTCACACCCCTTTAAATACATAAAATTTTCTCAATTTGGTTACTAACCAATTGATTTACAAAATATTTCCCAAATCCACCTTATCTCTCCAAAATACATAAAAATCTTCAAATCTTCCCTTATTTACATAAAAATCATTAAAAATAACTCCCACTATCTATAAAATAAATTTAAGCCCCTTAATTTTCAACTCCCGGGCTTAGTTTGTTTGGGAAGGGTTTTGGTTAATCCTTAAAAAGGATTCTTGTTTGTTTTAAATTTCAAATTAGGGGTGTTTGTTTAATAAATCATAGATATTCGTTTTAAAACAACTAAGAAAAGAAACCGATATCTATACATATTATAAAGCCATTCGATAGCGTTATGATGGCTTCTAATTTTTCTAACCGGGTGGTGCCGAGTTCAACGCCCATCCGCACATTTTTCAAATTGACTTCGAACAAACAAGTCAACAAAACAAATCGGTATCCTCATATAGTTAGCCGCGCGGATATGGTGCAACGGCCAGCAGCTAACTTTGGTGGCAATGGGTTGGGGGTTCGAATACCCCCAACTACCTTTTATCGAACTTATCAACTCAAAACGAATTCAAAACAGAATGCGGAGCTAACAAAAGCCACGTGGCATGCCGAGGAGGTGCCACGTGGCAGAATGCACTTCGCTCAACCTGTTGACTAAAATAATGACGTGGAAGTTGACTGGACGCTGACGGAGACTCAGGACACGTGTCGGCTTCTGATTGGGTCCGTACGATGATGACAGAGATGCCACATGTCAAATTCTGATCTGTCCACTTCACTGTCTGTACCGTACGGAATGCTGACGTCAGCATCCGTACGGTCAAAGTCAACCCTTCATAGCACGATCTTTGACTGACGATATCTTGTGCCTACGATGTCGGATTTCGACGAAACGAACACCGTCGGAATCGTCTCGATGAGCTCATCACGATGACGCCGATTTCATTGATTTTTGACGATGCCCTTTTTTTGCTTCCTGGACACCCTCTTATTCCAGTTTGACTAAAGGTTTGACTGGCTATAACTCGTGCAAACGGACTCCTTTTCACTCTGTTCGAGTTGCGTTGGAATCAGGACGCCGAGCTCTTTCTGATGGTGCAGATTCTGGAGAAAAATGAGACACTTCAATTTTCACTGAAAAATGTCCACCGGATCAGGCCTCCCCACTGAAGACCTTTTGGACCTCCAAAAGTGGCATTTACTTTGACATTAAGTGAGGACTTGGCCTCCCCACTTGTCCTGTATCCTCTGTACATCTGAATACCTGGCTCACAAGCACAATGAAGACTGCAGAAATATTGTTGAACACAAACATAACTTTATCACTTCCATAAGCATCTACATCAATTGTCGTAGCCACTAACCAACAAAAATTGACTAGCATCAAGCTGAACAATAATGCAGAAATGAAAGAAAGTAAGTCAACAACATATCGATCCTTCACAACAGGAACATTATTACCCAAGGATCCATCAATGCTTTCAATAATCATTTTCTCATGCTGTACTGCAAGTGCATCCTGCAACATCTGACCCTGGTTAGCTACTCCAAGTTCAAGTGTAGAACCACCTGTACTGACAGACATAAGAGTTAACTATTTACTTGCATTAATTACCCTCTTTAACTGCCCTGTGTTTGCAAAAGAACGATCAATCTTAATCCTGTGAGAATGTACAATATACTGAATGCCATCCTTAAACAAGTGATAATGATTCTTTTCCCTGTTGAGGATTGCTTTTCTGTCATAAAGATAAGGGCTACCAAGCACTATCCCACAAATATCCAGTGGAACTACATCAAATTGTACTTCATCCACAAACTTACTAGTAATTGTGAACCTTAAGGTGCATTGTCTTGTTACTTGCAACTTATCATTTTCACAAATCCAGCCTAGTGGATAAGGTTTCTTATGTTGTGTAGTTTTTAATCCCAAGTTCTTTACAACACTTCTGAAATTAAATTCACTTGAGAACCACTATCTATGAGTGCATCAATTTTACTGTTCTTAGCAACAACCCTTAAATGAAATAGCTCATTCCTTTTCACATCTTCAGAGAAATCATTAACTGTAGATGAAGAAGCACAACTAGCAACAGAAACACCAGAAATAGGAGCTTTACCTTTTAAACCCATAGCTGTTATCTTAGTCTCATCATCTGAATCTGAACCAAGATCCATAACAACATTCATGGCTTTCTCCTTACCTTTCATTTCTGATTACGTCTTTGAGCCCACTTAGGCTTCAATTCCGGATGCAACTTCCAACAGTGATCTTCATCATGACCATCCTTGTCACAATGAGTGCAAGAAGTTTCTCATCCTTCTTGCTGTAGTTGTCTTCTTTCCTTTCCCTATCTCTGCATTCTTAGAAGATTTCTTTACATCATTATCAAACTTATCAATAAACGATCCTTTACCCCTTGACTCTAAGTGTGTAGCTTGAAGCAGACACTTCATCCAAATTACAAGGGTTCAAAACCAAAATAGAATGCCTAAGGTAGGAATGCAAACCTCCTATGTACTTCAACAACGTGTCTGAGTGTACAAAGGAACATTCAAAGCAATAGCCTTCTTCCTAAATTCATGGGTGTACTCTTGGACAGTTTGACCTTTCCCTTGCCTAAACATTTGCCAATCCATCATTAACTGTTGCATATGTCCTAGGGGATAAAACTGCTTCTTAAGAGCATTAATAAATTCTGCCCAAGTTAAACTGACTCTACCATGTTGTGAAACTTCTGCCTTAGACCTACTCTCCCACCAAGTTAAGGCTGTACCTCCTAAACGAAGAGTAGCCAATTGGATCCTATCAACATCATCTAATAAGTTTTGGACTCTACAATAAACCTCAATTTGTTGAATCCAATCATCCAATTTTTCAGCATTAAGTTCACCACAATATTTAGGTAAATCAAATTTTACATCTAATTTTATTTTAGGCTTATACCCACTCTTGAAAGGATTAGAAGAAATAGAATGAGGAGAAGATGGAGAAGAAGGAGAAGGAGAAGAGGGAGGAGAAGAAGAAAAGGGGTGATTTGGTTGCTTGTCACCATCTCCATGTTGTTTCCCTTTCTTGTCTTCACGAGCATCTTGCTTCAACGAACCTTCTTCACGTTCCTTCCGCTCTTGTCTCTCCTGAAAAAGAATGTCCACCTTTGCCTTCATCTCAAGGAATGCTCTTCGAAATTCCTGCTCACTGATTTCTTCAGGAACCTCCATTCCAGAAACTGACATCTTCTGAAATGTTCTTCGCTTCCCGATCTCAGGATTAAAGTCTTCGAGTTTGCCTTCACCCTTCTGAATCCTGGATCTCGTTAGCATTCAAAAAGAAAAACTACTGCAATAATAGTCACCCAAAAGCTCTGATACCACTTGATCTGTATAGGATCTAGACTAAATTGCAGTATTTAAATGCTTAACATTTACAATGATTTTACAATGTTTATTCCAAGTTAATTAAATCAAAATTAACTTATGGAAATAACAAATGAAAGAAATAACAAGGTGATTATAACTGAAAGGAAGGAAATGAGAGAAAGAAAGAGAGAGAAGAAGAGAAGTGCAAACAGTTGATAACGGAGTTTGTCACAAACGTGACTACGTCTCCGGGTCCACTCCAATAGGGAGACCGATCCGATTAACTCCAAAATCAATTACAATAGCACCATAACCATTCTCCAAGCACTTCGGCAGCATAACAGTGCTCTGGCGTGCAAGAATGATTTGAAAAAACTCTCCAACAAGACCTCTCTTTCGTCACCTCAACATCAGGACTTCATCACCTGAAAAAGAAACTTGATTCCAACTCTCACCTCACACCCCTTTGAATACATAAAATTTTCTCAATTTGGTTACTAACCAATTGATTTACAAAATATTTCCCAAATCCACCTTATCTCTCCAAAATACATAAAAATCTTCAAATCTTCCCTTATTTACATAAAAATCATTAAAAATAACTCCCACTATCTATAAAATAAATTTAAGCCCCTTAATTTTCAACTCCCGAGCTTATTCTGTTTGGGAAGGGTTTTGGTTAATCCTTAAAAAGGATTCTTGTTTGTTTTAAATTTCAAATTAGGGGTGTTTGTTTAATAAATCATAGATATTCGTTTTAAAACAACTACGAAAAGAAACCGATATCTATACATATTATAAAGCCATTCGATAGCGTTATGATGGCTTCTAATTTTTCTAACCGGGTGGTGCCGAGTTCAACGCCCATCCGCACATTTTTCAAACTGACTTCGAACAAACAAGTCAACAAAACAAATCGATATCCTCATATAGTTAGCCGCGCGGATATGGTGCAACGGCCAGCAGCTAACTTTGGTGGCAATGGGTTGGGGGTTCGAATACCCCCAACTACCTTTTATCGAACTTATCAACTCAAAATGAATTCAAAACCGAATGCGGAGCTAACAAAAGCCACGTGGCATGCCGAGGAGGTGCCACGTGGCAGAATGCACTTCGCTCAACCTGTTGACTGAAATAATGACGTGGAAGTTGACTGGACGCTGACGGAGACTCAGGACACGTGTCGGCTTCTGATTGGGTCCGTACGATGATGACAGAGATGCCACATGTCAAATTCTGATCTGTCCACTTCACTGTCTGTACCGTACGGAATGCTGACGTCAGCATCCGTACGGTCAAAGTCAACCCTTCATAGCACGATCTTTGACTGACGATATCTTGTGCCTACGATGTCGGATTTCGACGAAACGAACACCGTCGGAATCGTCTCGATGAGCTCATCGCGATGACGCTGGTTTCATTGATTTTTGACGATGCCCTTTTTTCGCTTCCTGGACACCCTCTGATTCCAGTTTGACTAAAGGTTTGACTGGCTATAACTCGTGCAAACGGAATCCTTTTCACTCTGTTCGAGTTGCGTTGGAATCAGGACGCCGAGCTCTTTCTGATGGTGCAGATTCTGGAGAAAAATGAGACACTTCAATTTTCACTGAAAAATGTCCACCGGATCATATTTTCACCTTTTAGATAGTGCAACTTGAAAGTAAAACCAATACTTTCAATGTAACCATTTGTGTTGAGAAATGAGGAGATTTTTCTTAACTAGTTCAACAAATCATAGCATAAATTTATGAGGTTGATTTAATTAGGATTGATCATGTTGCTATGTTACACCATTTCCATACTCAACTATAGTTTAAACATTCTCATTTTTTAGTATGGTTACAAGTTTCAATCTCGTTAGGATTGATCATGTTGCTCTTGCTCATTGAGTAATTTCAATTTGGAAATTTCCCTCCTTCCTTGCTTTATTTTGTGTCCTCCTTGTCATTGGTTCTTAACTTTCACTTCACATAATTTTAGAAGTTTCCCTCCTTGGAGGTTTCTTACATTTTTTATTTGACATATATATGTTTTCATGTCATCAAATCTCTAAATAATTATATAGTAAAGATCTAATTTCTTCCATTTTTGCATGATAAATTATGCACACCAATTCACATGTATAAATATGATTTCATTACAACTAAAAAATTTAGTGAAGTCTTTGTACTTAAAGAAGCCGTTTTCAATATGTGAATAGAGCTCAAGCTCATCTTTGTTTATTTTGTATTGCAATTACCACTAGCATATATCTATGTGCCCCTTTGAACGTCTTCTGTTATAATTTTTTATTCTTATCTTTAGTATGCTTTGAAAAAAATGAATGAGATTATAAATAAATGTTAGTGTTAAACTTATAATTTATTCTTAACTACTTTTTCCCACTATAGAAAACTTGTGTCTCTTATCATGAAATTTGAAAAATTTAGATAAATCAATTTATGTCCTCTGATTTAATTAAAAAATTTCATACTTGATAAATACATGTATTCACAATTGATATACCTTAGCTCTATAGATATACTCTTGTTGGGAAACAACCACACCTATGAGTAAACTTCCCCTCGCCCCAAAAGATAAAGCTCTAGACCCATAAAAGTAGAAGAATATTACTTATTGATGAATTAGTTAATTAATGATAGGCTTGATATTTATGAGCTCCATTGAGCACCCTTGTCTAACACTAATCCTAATATAAATAGAATCTAGTATAATTTTTATGTGAATTAAACTACATGGTTTTCATCATTTACCTATTTTGACACTCATTCTTGAGTTGAATAACCTAAATTAGTGGGGTTTCCTTCTCTTTTTCCACCTTTATATGTAATAGAAGACACTCTAAACAACCCCTAACCTCCTATTAACACCCAATTTGAGAAATCAAAGTTATATATCTACATGTGTCTTATTTTTCATTCTTTAGTCCTTTACCTATAGAAATTTGGTTCCTTGCCTCACATTCATAGTCTCTATTTACTAATCTTCTTATTTAATTTTTCCAATAATGAATCAAAGAAGCCTCATTGTTGATATCTTAGCCTTTGTGATCTCTCAATTCTTGATGTTTTATCCAACTCCTATTTTAAATGTTGATGGTGATTTATTTAAATAAATTTTAAGTCTTTATCTTAATCCATGTGTTTTTATTTATTTTAAATAAATCAATTAATGTATATCATCAAATTTGGCTATAGTTTAATTATCAAGTGATATCTAGCTAAAAATAAATTTATGGCCTTCTTTTAGGGGATTCACTTAATAAATCAATGACATAGTGCATGCATTCATAGGGTTCTAATAAAACCCCCTAATTTCATTTCTACCCATCAGAGTTATAATTAGAACTTACCTCCCTCTTTTCATTGAGAGGTATCCTATGTACCACATATAGATCTAACTCAAAACTATTTATAATTTCCATCCCATTTATTAAAGGTTTAACATAAAATACCTAGATGAATTATGACAAATATGTCATCCTCTAGAAAGTTTTGATGTAGAAGCACTTATACAACTCAACATATGAGTTCCCTTTCCATGTACACAAAATTTAATAGTGCATCCAAGTAGATATTTTAGGTATCTTAATTATAGTATACATATTGATCTAAATTATAGTGATTTATATTTTAGATATACTTGATGATTCTTCTTGGAAGGGTTACTAAAAGGTGTTCAATAATTAGTTTTAGGTAACATGTAGGTAGGATTTTATTAAAATTGTATGACCTTGGTGTGACAATTATCTCCATTTTTAGTTGCATTCTAAGAGTTGGTAGTAACAACAAACCCTTCATATTAACAACCACACACTGGACTCAATTTAATGTGTACATGCTATGGATTTTTAGTGTTATGGATTTTTTAATGTTATAAATTGAATGGTCTTCAAATGAAATGTATTTTGAGTTTGTGCACATTCAATGTGATTTTAAAATAACTTTCAAATTATGTGCATTATTTAATTAGTTTGTTTATATATATTTTTTAATTGTTTAACATGCAATTGCCATTTCATTGTTCACATGGATCTAGAATTTAACATAGAGGATTTTATACCCGATGCACAAATTCCTGCAGATCCTATACATCCAAATCTGCCACCACAACAAAACCCCACACCTCCACACTCTCCACTTCCTGACCCCCCACCCCCTATAGTAGATCAAACTCAATTGAGAGAGAGCATTAGAGCAAACCTTAATGTGATTCAAGGAAATATAGATCTGATAAAAAATGAGCCTAGAATCCCCCCCATCTTGCACATTTTGCATCTACGATGCAAACTGTTGTCGATTTTGTTTGATTTATTGTTGCGGACCTAGATAGCTTCCATCAATGGAGAGAAGAGAGGAGACAATTCTATGCAGATGGATTGTCCTATAAAGAAATTAATGACCTTAAAATTACCAAACAATCCATGTGCCAACATTTTTTTAGCCCCCAAACAAACCAACCAATTCTACCCACCAAAAAATGAATTTCAATTTTATGGTGTAGGCACCCACAGATAGTTGCAAATTTTTGAGATAGATGGTGGATGGTATTTGATAGTCCACCACATGGAAATTGTGAGGTGCCCCTATACTTTTTCAGAAAGTTATGGGCTGAGTTTGAGTTGGGTTTAAAACCCAACTATTTTGATATGAGGTAATTTCAAGGAGTTGGGCATGGAATTCCCCAACATAGACTAGGAACACATGTTGATCCTTAGTGACGTGCTCTGATTACTCCTATTGTTCCTCCTCCATCTCCTAGTGTTCTCGCTGTATTTCTGCAACAAACGATGTTATTGACATTAGGAGCATTGAGTTCGCTTTCAGGACATCTCACTCATCAGACTACACATGCGATGACTAAAGTGGCCAATAGAGAGCATGGAGGATTGAGCTATGGGAATACTCAAGCATCCACTTCAAGTGACCCACATGCATCTAAGACAGAGTCATATATGAATTTACTATATTTTGAGGATCATCCTACACATGTATGTTTATCTTTTGAACTTAAATTTAATTTGTTTGAAATGTGCAAAATTAATGTAAATAATAACATCAAATTATATATATAATATAATATTAATTCAAGAAGTGTTCGGTGTAGATGCATGATCACATGATGCCTGAAACTGAATATGATCATGTCTATATGTCGAGTGTTGTAGATTTGGGCTCACCTTTTGGTCAAGTACTTGAATCAATAAATATTAAATAATTTGTGTGGATATATCTAATTTAATTTGAATTTGTACACATGTGTGAAATGATATGTTATATCTAGATGCAGGGAGGTCATATGATACCTAGTACTGACCAACTACAAGTTGTGGTGAGTACTCTTGAGTCATCATCAGCTCAAGTGCACATGCTTTCAAAAGTTTTTTAAATTTAAATTAAATACGCATCGTAGATCTAATTTAATTTGTCCATTTACATACACATGTGTGAATGATCTATACATTGTTGTACATCTATATGTAGGGATTTCATGTGATACCCATAGTGGGCGCACCTGAGACATTGTCAACATTTATGCATGAGCAATCTCAGGTGTGTGATCTTGAGGTCATATCATTCGAGGTTGTAAATTTTACTATTTATCTCCTATACAATTTTTACGGACCTTTTAAATATATATATTCGAGGTTTTAACATATTATTTGCTTTATATGAATATGCAAGATATAGTAGATCAAGCATTTGGATCTTCTCAAGTGACAGTTATGCTATCTATTGAACAAAATGTGCCAGTAGATTCACATGATCATATGGTAATTTATGCATACTAAAAATCATTTTTACTATATTTACTAGATATTTAATTAAATTTATTTTTATCTTGAGTTTATATTTTCAAGTTTAAATATGTTTAATTATATCAAAATTTCTAAATAACTTTAAATCTAATTTGAAGTTTCTTGTACTCTTTTACAACATGATGCGGGTACATCTAGTCCACATGAAACAAAGAGGAGACTTTATTTGATTGATCGCCCTAATAGTTAGATGGTTTTAAATTTTATGGACTATAGATCTCTAGTTTTATTTAAATATATGTGTTGAACTTGACATATACATTTTGAACATGTTATTTCATGGACCATTTCACATACATTATATCGATTAATATTATCATGTTTGTGTTTATTTATAGCAGTTGATTTTAATATGATGATTATATATGCAGTCAATTATGATCGTGTTATGTTCATTTTGATGATTATATGCACTCATGTATGTATAGATATTTTATCTAATTTTCAAGTAATACATGCACTATATAAATTCTTATCTAGAATCAAATTTCATATATATAATTTATCACATGGTTAGGTGACAAATTAAAACATTCCTTAAATAGTTTAGATCACATTCATAATAAATTGAGGGCGGGTAGTTTTAACTATTTTCCAATTCTAGAAAATATTTGAATCACTAAACAAAAATCTATCTCCTTGTATGTATAAAATGTATAATCTATACAATTGAACAATTATATAAAATGTGGTAAATACAAGACATGAAATGTATAATCTATAAAATTGGAACAAGATATTTAAAAAGTGACTAATAAGTTCATTGAAGTTCATACATCAAACAAACCTATATAATTTATTTTGATGTTTAATACAACTATATAACATGATGAAACATATATGTGAATGTAGATACAATTAAATTTTATCAACTTTTAGGTCAAGACCACAAATTGATATTTACAGTCTCTTGATAAAAAAAAATTATAGTGGCAATCACATGGTAGACCGACTTGATGAGAACCTACAAAAATAATTAATGTAAGTAACTATAGTTTTTATGAGTCGTTTGAGTAAATAATTCATGCAAGAAAAGAACAATATATAGTAAAAGTTAGAAAATTGGATCTTATAAATTCCTTACAAATTCAAGTGATGTTTTCCATAGGATGGATTAAGGGGACCTAAGAGGATATAGCTTAAGGGGGGTCCTAAGAGAATGCCTTAAGGGGAGTTAAGAGGATGGCTTAAGGGGATGTAAGAGGGTGGATTAAGGGGAGTTGATAGAATGACTTAAAGGGATGTAAGAGGGTGGATTAAGGGGAGTTGAGAGAATGACTTAAAACCCTAAACCCTAAACCATAGGACCTAAATCCTAGGAGATGAACTCTAAACCCTTAAAACCCATATAGATTTGTTATTCTAAGCATCTCATGAACCCTAAAAACCCTAAACCCTAAACCACATGACCTAAAGCCTAAGAGATGAACCCTAAACCATTAACCCATATAGATTTGTTATTCTAAGCATCTCATCAACCCTAGAAACCCTAAACCCTAAACCATATGACCTAAAGCCTAGGAGATGAACCCTAAACCATTAACACATATAGATTTGTTATTCTAAGCATCTCATGAACCCTAGAAACCCTAAACCCTAAACCATATGACCTAAAGCCTAGGAGATGAAACCTAAACCATTAATCCATATAGATTTGTTATTCTAAGCATCTCATGAACCCTAGAAACCCTAAACCCTAAACCATATGACCTAAAGATTAGGAGATGAACCCTAAACCATTAACACATATAGATTTGTTATTCTAGGCATCTCATGAACCCTAGAAACCCTAAACCCTAAACCATATGACTTCAAGCCTAGGAGATGAACCCTAAACCATTAACCAATATAGATTTTGTATTCTAAGCATCTCATGAACCCTAGAGAGACTTAAGGGGATGCAAGAGGATGGATTAAGGGTAGATATATGAGGATATGGCTTAAGGATTCCTAATAGGATGGCTTAAGGGGTGTTGAGAGAGTGACTTAAAGGGATGCAAGTGGATGGATTAAGGGTAGATATTCAAGGATATGGCTTAAGGGGTCCTAAGAGGATGGCTTAAGGGGTGTTGAGAGAGTGACTTAAGGGGATGCAAGTGGATGTAATAAGGGTAGATATATGAGGATATGGATTAAGGGGTCCTAAGAGGATGACTTAAGGGGTGTTGAGAGAGTGACTTAAGGGGATGCACATGGATGGATTAAGGGTAGATATATGAGGATATGGATTAAGGGGTCCTAAGAGGATGGCTTAAGGGGTGTTGAGAGAGTGACTTAAGGGGATGCAAGTGGATGGATTAAGGGTAGATATATGAGGATATGGATTAAGGGGTTTTAAGAGAATGGCTTAAGGGGATATGAAATCAATTATAAACTTTTTATAAAATTACAATGAATTAAATTTAGTTTTATATTTATACTATCAATAAAATGTATCTAGAACTATATATAGTTACTTGTCTCTAGATTTGAATTCCATTGTAATAAATACATCTCCTCTCTTTTTTGTAAAGCATCTAGTTTTGGGAGACCTAAAACAAAAAATGATATAAAAATTTAATTAGGAAATGACTAAAGACAAATATATATATATAGAAATGTATATGTGATAAATTTTTAACTACATATCGACTATAAATTAAATATATATACAACTATATACTTACCAATATTTATTTACTTTGTTGTGCCATCTGCATCCTCTCTTTTTTGTAATGCATCTATGATTGTCTCATGATCATCCATTAAAAGTGTCCATAAAACTTTATTAGTAGGCCTCCCTTGATATCTAACTAGTTTTATATTGTTTTCCAAAATCAAATGTGAATAATGTATAATCTTCTTGTGTCTTTCATAATCTTCAAATGCAAGCAGACCATTCTTTCTTATCAAATATTTTCGAAGCCAGGTGCCAGAAACAACCACTGAACCAATTGGATACTCAAAGTTGTCATCATCCACTCTAGGATGTACCAACTTATGTTTTCTCTCAACACATCTAGCCAACCAATACTTCATTTCCTCTTCATTCCCCTTAGGTGCAACAACACCATACACATGTCCTGCAAAAATAAGTAAAAAATTCAATAAAGAGTGACTTATATTTAATTCACATATAAACATGCATACATATAAAATTCAACTCAATAAATTATGTACCTTCTTGTACAAGATCCAAAACATGATCATAATCATCTGATGCGAACACTTGATTATCTTCAATTGTCGTTCCATGTTGAACATGTGTTGATGCAGGTGTTAAGGCTCTTTGTTGCCATTGTTGGACCCATTCCATATTTTCACATGCCTCCCAATCACTTGCAATAAAAAATTGACAAAAGCATGCTAGATCCATTGTCCATATTGTGCATACAACGTTTGCATTTGAACTCTTAAACAAATTCCATTTTGAAGATCCATTAAAATTGTTTCACAATCTTGTCGAGAAAAAATATCATTTTCTTCAACTAACCAAAAGAAGTGTTGAATTATTGAGCTCTCGCTTGTTCTTGTAGATAATTTTGTATTGCACCAATCTACAATTGCACATGCATCTCTAAATTTCACAGCATCCTTAAATTTTAGTTGCTCTCTAGCAAGAGCTCTTTTCACACATGCACCTGCTCCATCGTGTTCTCCCTTACCATGACTAGCTTCAAAAAAACTCTGCATGTGCTAGATATTATTTTCCTTATGGACTCTACATAACCAATAAAACATTCTAGTATTTTTTAATTGACCCGTGCAATTATCCGACCATATGAGATTTTCTCTCATCTGAATTCCTCTCTCTTTTAAAATTTTATAAAATACATCAAAACAATATTGAACAAACTCAGATGAATGTAATTGATTATCACTTACATAAAAATTGTACTCTCTCAAAAAAATTCTATTATCTTCTCTGCTATCATCTGCATGTCTATAAGCAATATGAACAAATATAGGTACTTGCGCTGAATTATAATACTGTGATTGAATTTCTTCTTGTGGAGCAAGAGTATAATTTTCAACAAAATCAACAACTGATAATATAGTTCCAATTGGGAATGTGTTTTTACATAAACGAAAGTGATTATCAAGCCAATGAGCATACTAAGAGTGTTGAACATATTTAGGTACAATCTTATCATTAAATTCTTTAATAAATGCATGCACACTAAATTTTTCCACAATTAGCTCACAATGTTTTCTAGTTTTTCCATCTTTTAAAGAATACTCAACATTTATTTATTTTTACATCCACTAATTGTTGTCCAAATTCATCTAAACTACTTTCATGCATACATTCTCGTAATAATGAAAAGTTACCACATCTATTGCATTCTCCATAAATATATGCTTTTAAATAAAATAAGTTTCCATTAGAGGGTTCACAAAACAAACCTTCTATAAAATCTTTGATTCTTTCAGGTGGCATATTAATACCACAAATGTCTTGCATAATTTGGTTAGCATGCAAAGTGCATCATATATATCGAAAACTATCATAATAATAACGAAATTGTACATGAGTCTTACAAATACAAGAGATTTGTTGCTTATTAATTCTAACATACCATGGTTTACACTTTTTGAATGATCTTTGTCTTATGTTAATATTCAATGGTAAGATTGAAGCATCTAAAAAAAAATTATATAATTCAGTTTCAGTCATATCTAAGAGATTCTTTGGATGAGGTTCACGAATTTTGGAACCCACCCTTAATTTTAAGACATATCTAATGTTAGGTGATACTCTTGTATTATCATGCCAAATTTTTTTATTAAATATCTAATTTCATGTCTGATCTTGGGAGTCTACTTCTAAAACTCCAACATTGATTAATTGGATCCTTTTCAATACTTTCTCTTTGTTTAACAACTCTTATCAAATTTTTAGGATTTACTTTTATACATTTACTAATCTTACTTAACATTCTTTTATTTGAAGTTTATTTATTAACTAGAGTAGTTGTTATTGCATGACGAGCCGCATTCTTATCTTTAGATCAACTTTTCTTACCTATAAAATCAATAGAATTAGCAACACTAGATATGATTTATTCTACCCAATCATCTTTCTTATTTTGTTTTACAAAAATACCTATTTTTTTCATCACTTTTCTCATTTTCGACATTCTCATCAATTGCACCATGAGATGACATTGGAATCCTAATTTATTTCTATAAAAAAACATTTTATATATTCTATTTCCATAAGTTCTAATTTGTCTCCAAGAAACATTGCCACGAAGGTTATCTAGCACATCTTTTTCAATTGTAAAAAAAAATATTTTCACCTTCATCCATACAAGGGGTTACGCAAGGGGTTTCATTTTCATTTTCAAACGTAAATGGGATTTCATTCTCATTTTCATCAATATGAAGGATTTCATTCTCATTTTCCTTCTCATAAGATATAATTTCATCATTTTTTTGTTTTTGCATTGTTTCAACCCTAGAATTATTGATACCATCAATGGTGTATCCAGTTTCATCTAAACAACTAAGATCAATATTATCAAGACTTGGGTTTGAAAACATACCTAGATAGATTGTTTGAATAGGTGCATTTTCCATATCATTGGGAGGTAGATTTGAAGACATACCCAAAGTTGTTTGCATAGGTACTATTTCCATATTGAATTCAAAGTTGAAGTTGAAGGCATAGTTGGGGTTTGTCTCCATAATTGCATTTTCTTCCATATTCACCATCTCCACATTTGCATCATCTACATTCATTTCATTATTCATGGTTTCCTCTTCAACATTCATGGAACTAAATGCTTCCAAATTTTTCATTTCACGAATTCTTTCTCTTCTATCCCTTTGTCTTTTTGCCTCCATTTCTTTATTTGCTTGAATTTCTTCGGGTGTCATTAGCTTTCTACATTTTTTCTTTTTCTTTTCTTTAAACCTATGGTTACCAAACCCTCTTTGATGACAAAACAAATGATTCAAGTAGCCTATTTTCAAATTTCCATCTCCTTCAAATATTCAAATAAAACTATGTAGTATGAAGATCCTTTCTTCTATAAACTTTGAAGTACAAAAAACATCAATTATAAATCCAAAAGTTCTCTTTTCCAAATCTTCTTGTAAAATTCTCTTGTACTTGATTTCATTGCAAAAAATTCAACCTGCACTTGTCTCTTCCAACAATTTGAATAGAATATGCCTTGCACAAGAAAAATTTGCAATAAAAAATGCAAAAAATGGCACTTTTGGACCGTACTACAGAAAAGGAATGTTGCAGAAAAATGTGTTTTATCAATATTTTTCAAATTTGGAAAAATGGCTATATAAGAAATGTGTACGCATTCTATTTTAGGAGCGTGTATGCATTATATAACACGTACGTGTTACCTTTACTCAACGGGTAAATAGATAATGCATATGTGTTATGGAATGCTTACGCATTTCATTTAAATAACGCATAGGCATTTTAGTAACGGGTGATCCCATAATACTGGTTTACAATTTTTGGCCAAACCGGATACTAAACTAATTTTTTCTAACTAAATCTTCACTTTCGGGCACCTATAGCGGCTAAACCATGAGAAATTTGAAGATGATGCAAACTAGCGATTTGTAAAATTTTGTCTATAGATTCTAAATATATTTTTTTCAAAAAATTTGGAATCAGAATGAACTTATTTTTCCATCTCCTTTGAAAACTAGTTTTTTTAGTAAACACCATTTTTAAGGAGTGATGCTCACCGTATAACACATAAATTTTTTTCCATGAAGGATAAAATTTTAAATTTTTCAAATTTAGATTTGTAACTACAATATCTAGTGCTTCCAATTGGTTTCATAGTGTTTTATTGAATATTTTTTCCTTAATCAAGTTTCAAATTCAAACCAATTACAATTCATAAATAGGTGGATTGTATAACACAACTTTTTTTTTATGTATCGAAATTCAATTTTTTTCTTTTGTTAGATCAAGGACTTCAATATCTGGTGTACTCATATTTTTCAAATTTTCTTTTTGATAATCTTCTATTTTTCCACATATGCAAAATAGAGAGCTTGATTTTCAGTGAAAAACCAACATTCACATGAAATAAAAAATAAATATAATAATAAAATTAAATTTATTTAAAATTATACTTTTTGGGAAGCTTATAATAGGGACTACATACTTACAAAATATAAATTTTAAATGAATTCATTTGATCCCCCAAAAGGTAAACCAAAAGTGGTTTTTTGTCAACATTAAATTGATAGGTGTAAAGGAGACTCCGTTATAGGTATGGTTTAAAACTAGTTGGGTTCTATCTAAGGGGGTTTGATATAAGGTAGTTTGATTAAACCCTCTTCAATTGGAATGATTTAAATGGAACTTTTCAAGGCTTAAATCATTATATTTTCTAAAAATATGTGATTTCAACAAAAATCAGAATCTCCCAGAAATTGTAAACCAACTTTATGGGATCACCCTAAGGCATACATGTTAAAAAATTGAATTCCCAACCCACATGTAGCCTTGATTTTAAGCTCAGGAAAGGCTTGGAAATCTGAGCCTTTGCCTTTGACCTATAACTAAAAAACTAAGGCAGATTGAAGAAGAATGTCCAACTTTGGCAATATGGCTGATGGACTTTTTTTTTGAATCAATCTATAAAATTAAAACCCATTAGAGAAAACAATGTCTAGTTTCCAAATATATAATTTTTATTAATATTGGATTAATTTTGTTACTTTTTAATTAATTTCTAAGCAAACTAGTCCTTAAACTTGAAATATCAAGCTTTTTTTTTTAATAATTTTTTTGGTTAAGTTTCTTGAAAAAAAATTATATGGCATCAATATTTAGACAATTCTCTAAACAATGAAAAAACTATATTAAAAAAAAAAATATTTTAAGTCCAATTATGATGTCTTTACATGTTGATTTTTAAAAACAACACTTAAGGCCAATAAAAATTCAATTAAAAAAATATTCAAAAAAGATTACAAAAAAAATTCCTCATCAATTTTCATGTTGTTAGCTCTCTTTCCTAAAAAGGAATTATCAAAATACTTTTATTTGGGTCAAAAAGTGTTGTCCGTACACGTGCTTGGTATGGTAAAAAAATAGGGACTTTTAAAAAGTGGTTTTTATAAATCCCTATCAAAATTTAATTTCTATAATCTAGGTATTTGAATAATTTACATATTTGGAAACTAGATTCAAAATGATAAATTTCATATTACTGACTTTTTTTAAGATTCATTGTGTAAGTGCCTCAAATTTTTAGTCCAAGTGTGACAAATTCTGAAAAATAGCAAAAACACTTCCACTTTTTGAGCTTTTTGTGGACCCAACTTCTTGCATCAACCTTAATGTCCTAGGATTCCTAATTGGATTGACTAAAAACCTCACAAGGTGAGTCAATTCACAATGAGGAGAACCTAGAAGGGGGTTCTTTGAGTTATAAGGGGTTCACCACCAAGCAAATGCTTGGAAAAGACAAATAAGCATTCAACCTACAAAATCTAGCAATACAAGCTAAATAATGAGTGGAAATGATGAAATTAAGCTACACCAAGTTAGGGTATGTGTACTTGGGAAGTTTGGAGATGTTGTGAGCATTTCGAATATGCAAAGAAGTCATTGAAAAGTGTTATGGAGGACTAATACACCCAGAGTGGCGTATTAGTCCCGATGTTTTTCGGGGCAAATATGGAGTCTTCAGATGTCGAAACCGGATATAAAGAAATCTCTGAAAAATATGCTCAGGAGGAATAAGACACTCAAGGTGGCATATTAGTCTCATTATGAATTTCTTCAAACTTTGAATAGGATCCTAAGCTCCAAGGTCTGCACTTGCTTCCTTTTCGATCTCATGTTTTGAAACTTTTGAATATGACATATAGGTGAGTTTTCATGAAGATGACAACTTTGACATGCAACTTTGCAACTTTTCAATCTTTCACGCCAAATGATCTTCAAGTCTTCAACCTAGATCTGCAAATACAAACACACAAGAGATAGAAAACTTGTTGATTGTTAGTGAATGGGGGTTTGCCTTGGTCAAACCCCTTTTAGGTAATTACACCAAATGATGAAATGGATGAAATGAATCATGAAACATGAAATACGTAAATGATATAACCTTGTCTAATGTCTTGTAAAGAAAATCTACAATCTACCATGTAGTGGCCATGAAGAATGTAGATCTTGGATCTTGGATCTTAGATCTTGGATCTTGGAATATGATGTGAACAATGGTTGCAAATAGATCTTCAATGCTACATCCACAATCCTAGCTCAACAACATGAATGGATTCACTAAACCCTTGACATGATGCTTGAGTCTTAATGATGGCTCCAAATACTTGATGAATTGCTCTTGAATGCATAAGCTTGCCTTAGGAATGAATACTTGAATGCTTGTTATGAAAAATGAGTGGAGGAACCTTGTATTTATACTTATCCATGCTTAATATCCCAAAATTACACCACAAGCTGGCATATGAATTCATTAATTAAAGGAAGCTAAATCTCGCCAAGATTTGAAATTGAATCCCAAAAATAAGCCAAGGAGGACTAAGATGACCTAGGTGGTGTCTTAGTCCCAAGGCTCAAATCTCAGGGCATAGACTCCAAAAGGGGACCTTTTCAAGTACATTCAAAATCTGGGTCCCAAGACACATGGAGGACAAAGATGCTCTAGGTGGCATTTTAGTCCCAGTCCACAAATCGAGGACACACAGATAGAATTATTAAATGATCATTTATCTTTTGATGTTTGTAAAAAAAGCAATACGGGCCCAAACAAATGTGAAAATGCAAGGGTATGCATTTTACTACACTACATTTAACCCCCACTTTAGTGAGAGGATGAACTTGCTTCAAACTCACACTGAAATAGCCAACCACACAATCAAGAGGGGTTCAAATGTACAAATGCTATTAAGATAGGATGACAACAATTAAGAGGGATGATCAAGCCCTCAAGATCGAGATCCTATGACAAACCAACATAGGTACAAAGGAACACACTTGTGGATGATATATGAATCCATAATCAGATCATAAACATACACCATCAAAGATGGAAGAAAGAAAAGAAAAAGGAAAATACAACAAATCAAGCTTCAACTGGCCATCCAACGTGGTGGACTGATTCTAGACTATTTTTCCAAGAGGTTTACAAGTGGAATGCACTATCCACTATGCAAACAAAATGCATGCTCACAAGGGCTAGTGGGAGCTAGGTGTCCACTAGGTGAGCCCCAGGAATTCCATATCAAAGTCATACCCCCATGACTATGATAAGGACAAAAAGAAAATGCACTCTCACAAGGGCTAGTGAAGCTAGTTGTTCACTAGGTGAGCCCCAAGGGACCATATCAAAGCCATACCTCCATGACTTTAATAAGTACAAAAATGCAATGTAACAAGAAAGAGAGGTTCAAAGGGATTTTTCCTAGTTCACGCAAGGTCTCATCTCATGGTTCACATTGTGCTTAATGTTTGCAAGAGAGGAAAAGTCAACTAAATGTCACACTCTCAAAGGAAATCAAACCCAATGGCATGAACAAGAAAAGGATGCATCGCAAGAAGAAAGAAAATCACACAATGAAACATGAGTGTTGATGTATGCCCCCACTTTAAAGTGGTTGCTAACACCATTTCTATGAGAAATTGCTTTAAAGTAGAAGAAGACATGAGAGCTTATTCGGAAAGCCCTATTCCAAGTCATATGTTTCCAATAAACTACTTCATGCAATAGGATGAAAGGGTTGCTCAATACGTCACATGCGAGCCAAATTAAGGCATGTCATCCATATCCCAAGCTTGCTCTTATATATACATGAAAGGTGATCAACTAGCCAAAAGAGGCAACGACGGGTCACATATGAGGAGAAGGCTATCTAACCCCTTGCCCCCACTTAGTGAAAGACAAGGGTGAGCCAAAATGAAAAGAGGAACTAGGTGCTTCAACCCAAGGGTGAGCACCATAGTCCTTAAGATGTTGAATTTTGTTATTTAAAGCCTTGCATTCATTAGTAGAATGCCCATGAACTCTATGATATGCAAAAAATGACGTATTGTAATAAAATTTCTTTTGTGTTCTTGGAGGGAGAGAGATCAAACGATCTTGGAGGAGTCTCGTCAAGATACTCTCTTGGTCAATAGTGGAGGATGTTGCTTTATTTTTTGATAAAGATATCTCTTGCTTAGCACAAAGTTTCATACCTACACAAGATGCTTTAGATTGTGATATTTTTTTCTCTCCTTTACGGGAGGGTGTAAAATCTAACGAATTCAAATCATTAGTGTTTTGCTTGATGGAATTTACATTAAGCAAGGATTTATTTGTTTTTTTCGTTTCTTGCAAAGGATAATGATCAAGGCCACTAGTGTCTATCAATTCAGGATGCACCATTGTTAAAGTCGGCTTAGAAGGATATTTTGTGATAGTGTTGATATTAAGTGAAGGCTTGTTTGTGTCTTTCAAGGGACAATAACTAAGACCACTAGTCTTTTCTTGTGTGTGAGGCTCTATAGGGACATGTATCCCTTGTTCTCTAACACTACATCCTTTTACACTATAACTGAGTTGTTTCATAAGTTCATAACCTTTTCCATAAATATTTTTCATTTCTTTTCAATTTGGTCTAGTTGCTCATGATTAAGTTCATCAAAGTTTGTTATGTAATTTTTTTTTTCTTCTAAAGTGGTTGAGGTGGATGCTTTCGAAGGGTCATCTAAATTTTGTGTTGACATTTCCTCTATTTCTTTTCCCTTGTCAGAGTCTTTGTTGATGATCTTGTATTCTGCCATGAATGTAGGTTCAAAATCCAAGGAACCCCAATCATCTTCTAATAGCTTCATGACTTCTTCAATGTGTTTTTCTTTGTATTTTTGTTGCATGGGTTCCACTTGTGTAGTTGGTGTTAATGTTTTCAAGGGGTTGTCTTTATTTTTCTCAAGTTGTAAAACACTATAAGGCTCATTATCAATGTCCAATGTCTACACTTTTTTGTTGTAGACATATTTTATGATACAATGAAGGTAGAGGGCACAACATGCATCCCATGAATCCATGGTCAGCCTAAAAGAAGATTATACGAAAGATTGTGAGGCATAACATGAATAGGTGTTTGTAAGGTAGCCTTTCCAAATGTAATAGGTATGGTTATCCCTCCAAGCGATTTCTTTCCCACATTGTCAAATCCCTTAATAGATAAAGATAAAACTTGAATTTTTGATTTATCAACACCTTGAGCTTATCCAAAAGATTTGCAGTATACACATTTAAGGTTGAGCCATTTTCAACAAGGGTTCTCTTTATCCCTATTGTCTTGTATTGAGCTATTATCATGAGAGGATCACATTGTTTTTGCACTTCCAAAGTAGGGAGTTCACTTTGGTGGAAAACAATGTTAGCATTTATCCCTTGAATCATGGCTACTATGTCATTCAGGTTTGCACTAGAGGGAACAACAACTTGTTGTAAGGCTGTTTGAAGCATGGTGTGATAATTAGGTGAATTTTGAGTTAGGTCCCAAAGGGATATCTTTGTAGGAGTATTCCTAAGTTGTTCAACAAGATCATACTCCTTTCCACTTTGTGGAGGAAAACAAGGGGCACTAGGAAAGATAGGATTAGGCAAAGGGAGAGATGTTGAAGTGGTTTGTCTTGGTTATGGATTGTTCCTAGTGTTGTATGTATGAGCAATGGTATTGTAACTTGGTTGTTGTGAAGCATTGTTCTTAGGTGGTTCGAGGATAAGGATAGGTTTTTTTTTAACTTGTGGTTTTTGCGAGGGTGGATAAAGAATAATTTTAGGCTTGGGAGAATACTCCAAGGGATATCTAATGTGCATAACCTCAGAAGACTTATCCTCATTTTTCGTGATCTCTTAGTGAAGAGGAGTCCAAGGTTACTTCATCATCTTCATCTAAGGAATTACTATTTCCAATGTTCTCATTTTCTTCCATCGTTATATCTTCCCTAGTAGGAGAGTGTTAAGGAGAACTACAAACCAAATTTTCTTGACATTCAAGGATTGGTTCTTCTAAAATGACTTCATCACATGTAAGGAAGTTATCAATGGTTAGATTATCTTGTTTATCAATAGTGGGGATATTAGGAGAAGGCTTTGTTTGATTTTTATGATTGTTCATGACTTTATCCTTTTTCTCTAAGGTCTCATTATCTTGTGTTATACCATCTACCTTAGTAGGAGAGCTTGTAAGATGTTAATCACATTCCATGGTTATATTTTGTAAAGTAGCTTCATCACAAGTAGGAGAGGCATCAAGAGAAGGACAACTATGATTACCAAATAGATTGTTCCAAATGGTAGGAGCATTACAGAAGGGAGGAACAAGATTCTCATGACTCTCGATAGGTTCATCTTCTAACATCCACCTATCTTCTTTGTATTGAGGGGGGATATTAGGAGAAGGAAAAATATGGTTATCTATGATATCATCTTCTTTCACTAAAACATCATCACAATCAAGGGATGAATGGAGACTAGGTAAGGTGATGTTTAGAAATGTTTCTATGATTTCATCTTCTTGTTTTCTAATGTCTTCCAAAGGGGGAGGAGGATAGGGACAATCAAGACTCTCAATGCTTGTATCTTCTTTCACCGAGATACCTTTGTCACTAAGAGGAGAGGTATCAGAAGAAGAACAAGTATGATTGTTATGATTTTATACACTATCATCCTCACCAATGGGCAATTGAATATTAAGGATTGTGTCAATGGTTTGATGATTAACATGTTTCTTAATGACCTCATTGGTGTAATCTAAATTGAACTCATAAGAGGGGATGTTGTACTTATGCAATTCATTTGTAATCATGTCAAAGCCACATCTCTTGAAAGAAAACATGTTATCATGGAAAAGTAAAGAAAGTGCAATGCAATGACCTAAAGTGAAATGTTTAAATGCAATTGTCAAATTGGAAGCAAGGTAATTTGTTGATTATAGTATGCAATGATCTAAAAGATGAAATGTTGTAAATGAAAATTTGGAATTGAGCAATGCATGAAATGAAGCACTTTAAGCTATATTTAGTAAAATGCATGAAACAAAAATTCAATCCACTGAAACAGATAACCAATGCCAGCATACAAAAGCACAAAAATCCTAATTCAAATCCTGAAAACTGCAATCTAAAATTCCATAGGGACTAAGACACTAGGGAGGGCATCTTAGTCCTCTTGATGAAATTTGAAGGTTTTAGAAGCTGAAATATATAGCAAATCACTTGGACAGGGTACTGCAACAGAAAACCAGAGAGGGACTAAGATGCCACTAAGGGCGTTTTAGTCCTAGTAATGGTTTTTTGCAAAAAATCATACAATTTTGGGTTGATAACAGTGTTTCCAGGTTGCCTACCAAGGGACTGGATGTTTGGAAACAAAATATTATGCAAATGAATGCAAGAAAAAGTAACTAGTGACAAGAAATTGGATGCAAAAGTGAATGCAATTTTTTTTTTTTTTGGATGTAATAGCAATGCTTCTAAATGCAATTAGGATGATTGACAATGCACTTTTCAATTTTTCAATGAGATAGAATGATGCAAGAAATCAAAAATACAACCAATATGCACTTTCACTAATGGAAATATGAGAAACCCTAGATGAAAGTTTACTAAATATGAGAAACCCTAGATGTAATTTCACTAATGCAAGATTCAATGCAAGAATGAATGCAACCTAGATCTAGGATTTTAATGGACTCCAAATTAGAAAATGAATGTTCCAAAATGTCGGGTTCACCAAAATGATGAATAGGAAAATGGATACTTAAAGATATCACTCTTTCTCCACTAATCATTCACTAATGTCCTAGGAGTCCTAATTGGATTGACTAACAACCTCACAAGGTGAGTCAATTCACAATGAGGAGAACCTAGGAGGGGGTTCTTTGAGTTCTAATAGGTTCACCACCAAGAAAATGCTTGGAAAAGATAAATAAGCATTCAACCTACAAAATCTAGCAATAAAAGCTAAATAATGAGTGCAAATGATAAAATTAAGCTACACCAAGTTAGGTTATGTGTACTTGGGAAGTTTGGATATGTTGTGAGGATTTTGGAAATGCAAAGAAGATGTTGAAAAGTGTTATGGAGGACTAAGATGCCCAAAGTGGCATATTTTTCTTTTCTTTTTTTGGGAAAATGCGAAGTATTTAGATGTTAAAAGTGGATTTGAAAAAATATCTGAAAAAATATGCTCAGGAGGACTAAGACGCCCAAGGTGGCGTATTAGTCTCATTCTAAATTTCTGCAAACTCTAAATAGGATCCTAAGCTCTAAGGTCTACCCTTGCTTCCTTTTCGATCTCAAGTTCTGAAACTTTCGAATATGACCTATAGTTGAGTTTACCTGAAGATGACAACTTTGAAAATGCAATTTTGCAACTTTTCAATCTTTCACTCCAAATGATCTTCAAGTCTTCAACCTAGATCTGCAAAGACAAACACATAAGAGAGGGAAAACTTGTTGATTGTTAGTGAATGGGGGTTTTCCTTGGTCAAACCCCTTTTAGGTAATTAAACCAAATCATGAAATGGATGAAATGAATCATGAAACATGAAATACGTAAATGATATAACCTTGTCTAATGTCTTGTAAAGAAAATCTGCAATCTACCATGTAGTGGCCATGAAGAATGTAGATCTTGGATCTTGGAATATGATGTGAACAATGGTTGCAAATAGATCTTCAATCCTACATCCACAATCTTGGATCAACAACATGAATGGATGCACTAAACCCTTAACATGATGCTTGAATCTTAATGAACATTCTTTGAAGGCAGGCATCAGGAATCTTAATGTTTACTTGTGAATAAAGTGTTTGATATCTTCCTATGAAATTAGTCACTTTTTCATCTTCATTTTGCTTGCATGTCATTAGATCTGCAAGGGTCATCTTGGGACCCATGTGAATATGGAAGTGGTTCTAAAATTCATCAATGAGTTCATTGAATGAACCAATTGAATTGTTTGGTAAAGATGAAAACCACTCTAAAGAAATGTCCTTCAAGGATCTAGGAATAACTTAGCCAACAGTTTATCTTCAAAGATGAAATCACTACACAAGGGTTGAAGGCAGAAAAATGACTTACAGGATCTCCTTTCCCACCATATTTCTCAAAGCGAGGGACCTTTATACCTTGTTGAATTTTCGCTCTTAATATGTTGAGGGAAAATGAGGTGGACTTGATGTATTGCAAAGGTTGATCGTTATTGTTTTGTTGTAATGTTGTCACTTGTTGTTAAAGGGATGTCATGGTTTGCAAAATTGAATTAATGAGAGGGTCATTTTGGTTATAAGGTTGAGGGGAATAAGGTGGTGTAGTGTATGTATGCAGAGGGCTAGCATGAATTGTAAGTTATTGAAGGTGGATTGTTGAGGGATTATTGTGTTTGAAGCATTTCCTACGGGAATACCTATGGAAGTGTATACGGTCCTAGTAGGTATGACTATTTTGGTTGGTTGAATGGTAGTTGTGGGTTGAAATGTTGTAGGTTGGAAGGTTGTTGTAGGTTGTGTACTAGTGTATGTAGGGATGGAAATTGCTATTATGGATGACGGAATTGGAATTCCACCTTGACTTTGAGTAGACCCCAAAGATTGATTGGAAGTGGTAATGGTAGGGATGGTGTTGGGAATGTCAAGGAAATTGGTTGTGGGAAGTGAATTCATGGGAAATGAGAGATGTAAACTATGAGCCATTGAGGGTTGATTCTCAACACTATCAGAAAGAGAGTTAGAGCACCCAATATCCATGACAAGTGAGAGATCACCAGATGACATGAGCCTCGAACTACATCTTATAATAGTATTGCGAATAAGACACTAAGTTGTAAAGCTCATAAAAGTTTTACAACCCTAGTGTGCAAACCCTAGAATGGAAAAGGGACAATGCAACAACCTAGAATGAAATGCAATTTTCATATTCTAAGCAATGCAATTTACTGATTAAACAATGCAATAAGCTGAAAATGAAATGTTTTGATGCAATTTTGAATTTTTACAATGCACTAAAATGAAGCAATTTAAGATAGATGCAATGAATTTGACGAAACAAAAAATCTGGAAACTGAAAAACTAGATGAATGCACCAAACAGAAGCTAAAAACTAAGATTTTAATGTCTTGAAATTACATATCTATAGCTAATAGGGACTCATTCGCTAGTAAGGGCGAATGGGTCCTGATTAGGTCTTTCTGGGATCTTTCTATGGATTTCAGATTGAATTTTAATGTCTTTTCAATTGCCAGAAGCTTTAGGTCAGACTTGATCAGGGACTTATTCACCAATAAGGGCGAATGGGTCCCGGTAAGGTCTTTTTAAACTATTTTTTAATGGTTTGCAAGCTTTCAAATATATCTTTCAATTCCAAGTTGTAGATAGTGAAATATAGCTTCAATTTTTTTAGAAATTCAATGTAAAAATGCAATAAAAAGATGAAATGTAAGATCTAGATTGAAATGCAATTTTTTTTTGCTTTTCAAATGCAATTGAAAGAAATCTAAATGAGATGTAAAATGACTGCTTTATTTTTGTAATTTTCATATTTAAGAAGTGCAAAACAAAGCAAATCTAAACCCTATATGATATGCAAGATTTAAATACAAGAGAAGAAACCCTAAGTCAATGCAAATCTAAATACAATGAATGCAAGATTTTAACTTGAAATATAATGAAAGATTCCAAAATTCAGAAGACTGCAATGTTGAATAAGTCTGGTTCACCAAAAATGATATGGTGGAAAATAGAATCTATCCCAAATGTGTGGACAAGAGAGATGGATCACTTATTTTCCAAGCCTAAATCACTTCAAATTATGCAAAATAAGATGCTAATAACAACCAAAAATCAACCCTAAATGTTATAGCAACTATGAGGAATGTTTTTAGTGTATAAAAAGTTGTGCACCTGTCTAGAAAGTTGTTTTTTAGCTATGGAGGCCTTTTAGGGTTTCAAAAAACTGATTTCAAGATCATGTACTTTGATGTTTGCACTCTTGAAATCCCTGTTATCAAGCTCTGGAAGGAAGTATTCAGTTCCTTAGGGCTCTTCCCGTGATCTTGCACCTTGAATGACAACTTTGCAACTTTGATAATCTTGCTCTTCATCCCGTAAATCTACAATCACACATTCAAGGATAGAAAACTTGTTGATTTGTTAGTGAATGGGCATTTTCCTAAGTCAAACCCTGTGTAGGTAATTAGTCCAAATGATGAAATAAGATAATGAAACATGAACATGAAATGATGCAATTAGAACCTTGAGATGATGATATGATCTTGAATTGCTACAATAAACACTTGAATTCTTCCTTGAAATGCCTTGAAAATGGCTTATGAATGCTCTAATGCTTGATCACTTGAATGCTTGAATGCTTTATAAACTTGCTAGATCTTGTTAGGAGAAAAAATGTGAATTAACCCCTTATTTATACTAAATTAGGAGATTAACATTGAAATTCAAAGAATTAAGGCCGACACTAGATCTAGAAAGAAAGTCAATCAAAATTCTTGCCAAAATGAAATTCAAAAATTAGGGTCTCATTAAGGGAGGACCCATTCACCACCAAAGGCAAATGGGTCTTGGCTAAGTTTCTAGGACCAAGCTTCGAGGAGTTGAAAGAGGGCCAAAAACCTATTCCATAACAACAGAGAAAAGGGAGTCCTGTTAAGGGAGGACCCATTTTCCATCAAGGGAGAATGGGTCCTGGCTCAACTTACTAGGATGATTTTTTTCCCAATGAAAATAATTTGATATTTAATTTATGATTATCAGGAGAGATCCTCGGGAGGTGTCAAAATTAAGGCCTAAAAGGGGGGTTAATAACTCCACTTAACCACAATGAATTAGGACCACCTAGATAAATGTGAAACTGCTTTAAAACACTTTACAACACTTAAACAAGGTATACATTATGCATAATTTATTTAGAAAGGGGCCCATAAGGCTTAATTAAGCAAATAAGTCCTAGAAAAGTGTGAAAGTGTGTTACAACACTTTACAACACCCTTGCAAAGGAAAAATTAAAGCATGATTTAGTCAAATAAAGGTCCTAAAATGATGTGAACGTGTACAAGACATTACAACACCACTCCAAGACACCATTAGTCCAATTTTAATGTCAATTATCCAAGCAAGCAAGGAAAAGGAAACTTTTTCTGTTACTATAATTCTTAAAGAGTTGTAAGTTCCTAGTTGGGGGTCATTCAATATTTTTGAAGACATATCATAAAATAAATTATGATTTCTTTTGGGGAGGAATTAAATGTGATGTTAAAAAAATTGTGGCATATTTTTGGTATGCCAAAGAAATAGAGGGGACATAGTCAAGACACCTAGTCTATTACAACACTTAGTTATTCCTAGCTAGTGGTGGGAAGAGTCCTCCATGGATTTCATCTCAAGTCTTCCAATATCCAAATACAAGAGTATCGTCATGGTAGTGATGGGTTACCTCACCAAATATACATATTTTATTGCATTAGCCCATATTTTACAAGTATAATGGAAAAAACTTTTATAGAGAATATACAAAAGTTATATGATAACCTAAGGGTTATTATTAGTGATTGTGATCCTATCTTTACTAGTAAATTTTTTATAGATTTATTGATTTTTGGGTACTCAATCGGCTCATAACTCTTCTTACCATCCTTAGTCAAATGGGAAAACTAAGGTCTTAATAATTTCTTAGAAAATTATCTATATTATCTCACTTCAGATAATCAGTCTTAATGGATGGATTATATACCACTAGAAAAATGGTAGAATAACAAGAATTTCCATAGTTCTTCAAAAATGTTCATATTTATGAAATTATATGGATATTATCTATCATCCATCACATCACCATTGAAGCTAACATCAAGAGTTCAAGCCATGGAAGAACACATGAATAATAAAAATAGGTACTTTTGGAACTCTAGAAATATTTATCCATGGCACAAAATAGAAAGAAATGAAATACTAACCATACTATAGTGAAGTGAGTTTTGAAGTAGTTGATTGAGTTTAGTTGAGATTGCAACCTCATAAGCAAATGTCATTGAAGAAACAAAAAAATAATAATGATTTGTCACTAAAATATTAGGGTCCATACTACATTTTATAAAATATTGGTAGTGTAGCCTACAAGTTTGAGGTACCTCCTACATTAAAGATACATCTAAACAAAATATTTCTTATTTAAATAAGGTGTTTGGTTGATAAATTCTACACAAAATATGTTACTAAGTCTATATGAAGAAGGAAGAATCATCTTGGATCCAAAGTTAATTCCCAAAACATGCACAAAGAAGTTGAAGGCTAGGGAAATCACTAAGTATATCATTTAGTGAAAGAATTTTTTGGTTGAAGATACCCTATGGGAAGATTTTTTTATAGAAGCATCTACAGTTGATTAGTGTTGAGGATAATGCTTCTTCGAAGAGGGGGTTTAATGCTACACCCTTAATCCTAAAGTGTGCTTTGGGTTATGAGTAGTTTACTGGTGGCCACCTTAACTCTTGATTAAGTTATACGAGCATTATTATCTACTACGTAAATAATTAGACTATCCATTGTATAATATTCAAGTATCTAAGTTGGCCTAAGTGAAATCCAAGATATAATTAGGATATAAATATGAGCTAGTTGTTAGTTTCTTAAAATCATATTTTGAATTTTTTTTTACTAAATATATTGTTAGGTATGCCCCCTCAAAGTGGCCTATTATTCCTGAGTATTATCAAACATTTAGAGCATACTTCATATTATATTCTTCTCTTGTGTAATTTTTTTTATTTCAACCTCCAATGTATTATGTACCATCCCTACTCATGGGTTGAATTCCACAATATGTATATATCTTGCAAGGAAGATGCACTTTTATGCTAAATTGATTTTTGGATTCAATTGTGTGAAGTTTTTTTGCATCAACATTTTGGATCACACTCTGTGATCCATCATCAGGATGGTTGTAGAGAGCATAAGGAGAAAAATGGTTAGTTGCATACCAAGATCAAAGTTAAGAACTAGGTGGAGGGAGAGAAGGCTTCACACAAGCCAATGAAGACAAGACAAATAAAATTTTAAAAAATAAAAATAAGGGGGGTAATAAACTATTAAAACCAACTAAAGGAAAAAGGGAGGGAAACAAATAAGAAACTATTAAGGTGATAAAAACAAAAGAAAGTCAATAAATTGGACTTATCCAAGAGTCCAATGAATAAAAGAACAATGAGAAAAATAAAATTGTGAAATAAGAATAAGAGACACAAGGTAAAGACAATAAAAAAGGAATCTAAACAAAACCAAAAGAAAATAACTTAAAGTTTGAGAAAACTTAAGTAAAGACAAAAGAAAGTCAAGAAAACAAGAAAAAAAGAAAACTAAAAGAAAATGGAGAACCATAGAAAGAAGAGAAACTTGAATAAATAAGAATAAAAGAAAAGAAGAGAAACAAGAATAACAAAAATAATGCAAAAATGACAAATAATGAGAAGGCATAAATAAACAAAAGAGAAGAATCAAAGAAAGAGAAAAGGGACTAAGACATGAACAAAAGACATTAAAATTTATTAAACCTTAGAAAAGCCATAAAATTTAGAAAAGTTAAAAATCTAAAAAAAGTTGTAAAAATAAAAAAATAGAATAGGTTAAAATGATTATGTAAGCTAGGTAAGGGGCAATAAGTTAGCAACAAAGTTGTAAAAATGGCCTTGAAGAAATAAAATTTATCATTGTCCCTATCAAGGTGACCATGACAGTCTCTTGAGGAACCTATAGGGTAGCCTAACTAACTTGGGATTTACTATTAAGGTCACTCAAGCAACCTACCTTAGTGACATGCCAATTAGAGTGAGTCTTGAAGGGTCCAAAAATAGAAAAAATAGTTTAAAAAATAGAAACATGAAAAGGTAAAAAGCATAAAAACTAATAATTTATTATATTTTTTTGGCTTAATCAATTATTTCAACTAAAATGATAAAATGATAAAGATATGGATTATAAGGATTTTTTTCTCATTTTTTGTACCTACGGATCTATAGGAGGCTAAGAAGCAATCATGGTCTCAATGCCCTCGTAGTTAGCTCTCCATCAATTGTTCATTTATATAATTTTTTCACCATTTGATCACTTAATCTCTTTTCCTTCTCTTCTCTCATCTCTCCTTTGCACCATCACAAGTAAAAATGATCATTTTTCTCTTACATAGGGTAGTTTTTCTTTTATATTGCATTTTCTTTCATCATTCTAACAAATCATCAAAGTGGTATGAGGAAACATGGGTTACATCAAACCTCATATCAAAGGTATGTCTTCTCGAATCTTGTTTCTCACTTACATAATTGAACTAATTGTTTACCAATGTGCACTTGAGTCAATATGTCAATATTTGTTTTATAGGTTACATGTGAGTGATGGGGGCAAGCAACAAAGGTTGAATCTTATGAACCATGCATCAAATATAAGTTTTCTTTCTTATTTTCATTGTCACTAACTAGATTCTTATATTATGCATGATTAAAAAAAATATATAGATCTAGATGTGAGACAATGACAAAGGTAAGCACTTGTAAGTATTGGTCTCATAATTACAATCTTCAAGAACGATACCTACCTTCTATGTAGACTACCATACCAAGCAAGCAAATATAGAAGTGCCAAAAATCGCATGGGCCAACGTGGTAGTCAAATGATGGCCTAAAAATCTAGCTCATAACCCATGTGGTGTGAAACACACTTCTTAATCTTTTTTTATTTGATGGTGATTCCCTCATCCTTCTTAGCCCTTTGTTCACCTAATTTAGTGTTGAACCAATTTTGGAGTATTTATATACCTCTAAAATCCTTTTATTGACCTTTAATTATAAGGTCACTCAAGTGAACCTAGGGTCATCCAAATATTTATTTCTTAGAGTAGAGTAGCTTAAGTTAGATTTAGTTATATCTACATTCTTCAAAAGCCCTTGATCCCAACATAGGGCACTTTAAGTAAGAAAACCCTTGATCCCATCATGAGGTAACCAACAAATCAACATTTTAGTTGTCACATTCAGCAACCAAAATCCAAAAAGAAAATTAATTACATTACATTTAGGAAAATTCATTTAGTTGCATTCTTATTAAAAAAATTCCTACAAGTAGATTAATTAGAAAACATTTGAATATTGAAAACACAAAAACAAGCAAAGAAATAATAATGCTTGGTAAAATCACAATGCACTCTACCAAAACTCAAAAAAATGCAAAGCAAGCTTAGCTAATCAATCATTCAAGCAAAACAAAATTGTGCAATGATCAAACAAGCATAAAAGAAATGAGATCAAACAAAACATTGAAACCTTTCTTTTGATTTCCCTTTTTTCCTCACTTGGTGTGTTACACTTGATGTGTCTTAAAATAAAGGAGAATCAAGCTAGAGCAATGTTGAGTGAGATGCAAGAAAACTCGCCAATCCAAGAAGCACCACCAAAGACCAAGCTCTAGAGTAAGGGAGATCTAGCAAGCTAATGAGTGATGTTGGGAGAGGGAAAAGTTTTGTGCAAAGGAACTCATACTTTTGAAAGAGCTAATAGAGTTAGAACAAAGGTTAAACACCTTTTGTGTCTTTGCCACAAATGAGTAAAACAAGATTAGAACTAGTGACCCTCCTAGCCACATAATAATAACCATTGTCACACCAATTAAATGTCACCCATCAACACCAAACCCCACTTCGTTAAATCAACATAATAGTTTTCCACCATGTGCTCCTCCCTAGTGAAGTAATTGAACTTGCAAGTGCCACTTCCCCTCAACACAACAACTTCACTACCATATGCAATGCTCTCCTACCATGCAAAGAGAGTGATCAATTAGATTCACCATTATTTAGTTGTATTTTCTCAAAAGAACAAGAGTGATTTGATTAACAAGAATATAGTACATGTATTATTGTAGATTTGACTTAGCTAGGCATGTCATGCTGGAATCAATTTTAAATAATATAAAACTCAAACACTACAATTCATTTTCTAATATATAGAAAAAATAATTTATTATAAATGATTAAAAATTTAAAATTAATTATATATTTATTAGGTCAAGAGACATTTTACAATACCATTTGGGTGTGTTTAGAAAAACTCTACCTTAAATCAAGGAGAGTTCTTGAAATTATCTCCCTTTTTCTTTTTATGTCAATCTTGAAATTTGAAAAAAAGCTAATATTTTTTTTAGTATTTATTGTATGATAAATAAACTAAAAGCTTTTAATAACCTCTCCACATTAACACATCCACTAAACAGATAACTACCAAATTTAACTTTGAAGGACTAGAATAACCAGACAATATGTAAGACATAGATTCATTCCAAAAACCTTGGAGTTCATGAAGGTGACTTTTAATGCTTCTTAAACAACTTCAAAAACTGTAGCATATGGAGAAGGAGGTGCCGAATTGAGTCTTCATTTTGGCATTAAATGATTACAGTTAGGAGTTAATGATTGCATTGTGGCAGTAAAAGGAGGAACCGCGGCTATGAAGAGAAGTTGTTCATTGTTTTGAGGATCATTATTGTTCATGCATGATTTGGGAAGGCATGATTGAGGAGGAAGTAGTTCATTGTTTTGAGAATTGGTTTTTGTAGTTTTCTTTTTGAAGTGAACAGTTTATCTCTGTGCTCTGTTTGAATCTGAGATTGGTGAAGAGCAGCCTCAACTGTAAGAGAAAGAAATTATTTCTTCTCTTTTCTGATTTGCTTTGTTAATCAAACTTTTCCTATGCTATTTGGTGGTGTCAAATCATAGAATAAGATTGGACTGTGTAAAACCAATGAGGGTAAATAATCAGATATTACTTTTTCTCTATAGATCAATTCATCAGCTTTATAAACTTTGACTTTCCTTTTTACTTGCCTGAATTTTCAAACCATGGCTCACAAGTTAGGGTTTACTGAAATTGTGCTTTACTTTGTTAGAGAAGCACTAATCTTTTACTTTTTAAATATTCATGTTGTCTATTTTGGCCATTAGTGGACATTAGTTCTAAAGTAGATTAAATTAACTAATTTAACTTGTAATGGTATTTCTCCTACTCTGTAAAAGTTACCCTGATAAATTCCCATGCGATGCTCTTTCTTACATTTGCTCCATCCATTATAAGTGCTACCAATGTAGGAATCAATTATGGACAAGTAGCAGACAACTTGCCTCCATCCGAGGAAGTAGTTGATCTCCCACAAAGCAACAACATCAACAAAATAAAACTATACAGTGAAAATGGGACTGTTCTCAAAGCATTTTCAAACTCTGGTATAGAATTAGTCGTTGGCATGGGAAATGAATATCTTGCCAGCATGAACACTCTTGATCATCCCACTCAATGGATACGAGAAAACATCCAAGCGTATTTTCCAGCTACAAGAATCACAGGTATAGCAGTGGGAAATGAAGTGCTCACAGGAACTCATACACAGCTAATTGCAAAACTGCTTCGTGCAATGAAAAACATTCATTCAGCCCTTGTCAGCATTGGTGCAGACATGAATATTACAGTAACCAATCCCCATTCCCTTGCTGTGCTTGGAAACTCATTCCCTCCATCTTCAGGTTCCTTCAGGCGAGATCTTGCAACAACAATGAAACCATTTTTAAGTTTCCTGTCCCAGATTGGTGCTCCATTTTTCATAAATGCTTATCCATACTTTGCATGTAAGGATCAGCCAAATCAGGTTTCTCTACAATATGTATTGTTTGAACCAAATGGAGGGGTGGTTGATCCAAACAATAACGCTCGCTATGATAACATGTTGTATGCACAGATTGATGCAATTTACTCTGCACTTTCTGCACTAGGATTTGCTAATCTAGAAATCACAGTCTCTGAAACTGGATGGCCTTCAGTGGGCGACTCTAATGAAGCAGGAGCAACTCCCCAGAATGCCCAAATTTATAATGGAAATTTGATTCAGCGATTGGCTCAGAACCAGGGAATTCCCTTGAGGCCAAAACTTGAAGTAAAGGCTTACATATTTGCATTATTCAACGAGGATATGAAGAATCGCCCAAAGTCTGAAAGAAATTATGGGCTTTATAAACCAGATGGAACCCCAACTTATAGTGTGGGACTGGCTAAAATTTTGCGTACTGGTTCTTCGCCTACTGATTCACCTCAAAATTCCACATCTACTGCTATATCCCCAACTGAGTCTAATGTACCTTACTCGATTTATTCCTATTCTAAGGTATGTTTGTTTTCTATTTTTGGGAATTAGATCTACTCCAGAGTTGTTTATATTTTTGTTTCATGCTCTATGTACAACTTTGAAGGATGTAAAAAATGTTTTATAATATCAAGGGAAGGGAAATGGAATTGTTTTATAGTTTTTCAAGTTTTATTTCCTCTATTTATTGGAAAATAACATTGTTAAAGCAAATTATAGATTGAATCTCTATGGTTGTTTATACAGAGGAACCATTTTGCGTCGCCTGTTGCCATTCATTTTTAGATCTTGGGCCTCTGTTCTTTTCTTCTTGGTTTTCTATTTCTTCAATGATCAGAAACCATGAGCCTGAGGTGGAAATTTATGTTCGTTCATCATACCTCAAATGATGAGATCTCAGATGAAACTCTATGGTGGAGGACTCAATTTGCACACTGTTGGAATTGATTCAGCATGTATCTACAATCACGCTAACACGTTGATAACTTGGGCTCCCTGATGCATCAAAGAAAACATTTATTATTAACAGGGATGATGCTAATTTCACAGATGTGAGTTTGGAAACATCTGCATCATCTCTGTAGAAAGTCCGAGTAATCTTTTGTTGATAAAATAATGATGTTCTAAGGATTATAGGTCAACGCTTGATTAGATGTTGACATAAAAGGGTTTGAGAAAATAAATAGATTACCTCGGTGGTCAGAGCCCTTGTTAAATGCATATTGAATGAATTTAAGGCTTATGTATTCGACTTGGATAATTCAGATAAAGGTTTGAATATTAAATTATGACAGAACCATTGTATATAATAAATATTTGTCAGGAAAGTCAGATTAAGCTTTAATACGGATTTTATCCAATGTTGTGGTTTTGTGGTTGACAAGTGTGTAGGTCATAGGTGGCAAGCCAACCAGAGTAGAAGGGGTTGCCTGATTACATTGAGAGATGTTTACAATGGCATCAAGTTTTAGCTATTTGTGTGTAAATATAAATGTGATCTTAAATCTAGCTCTTGCCTGGTTACATTGAGATAGATAAATGGGGAGAGAAAGACATAGATTAAGGTACAAGAACAAAGAGGTTGAGATATAGAGATAGATAGGGGTATAGGGAGGGAGCAAGAGAGGGAGAGATGGGGAGAGAAAGGGAGAGAGAAGATGGGGAAGAGGGAGACATATGTAGAGAGGGAGAGATAAGAAGAGGGGGCGAGAGGGAGAGGGAGAGGGAGAGATGGCTGATATAAAGAGATAGACAGGGATAGGAAAACAGATAAAGAGATAGGGAGGTAGATAGATAGGGAGATATACGTAGAGAAGGATATGGATAGAAAGAGATAAAGAGATGAGTGAGAGGGAGATCGAGTGAGAAATAAAGATAAAGATATAGAGTAGAGTAGATGATGACACTCTTATTGCATATGATGCCATTAAAGAAAATATTATAACAAAAACACAAATATAAATATTACTGTCATTTTGAATCCTAGAATCGATCTCTCGACGTCTTCTATATAGACTATATAATAAAATAGATATGCTAATATTTTTTTCAATCTAGGACATTCATTATCCTCCACAAGACTAAAATACAATCTTTCCCTCTTTATCAATGTTCCGTATAAAACCGAACTCTTTTATCAATACTGGTTATGATATTAATTGTGCCATTCAATTCTTTAGCCTCCATGTCTTGGAGTAGTTGCATTTTAGATTTTTCTTCCGGCAACGAAGTGATGTTTTGTCTTTTTTTAAGTATTTTACTATTTTTTCTTGTGATAAGATAATATCAATGCTGATGTAGCTTTAAAATATTAAACACGACGTGGACGGCCAGCGAATTGGTCAACGAGAAGAATATCCAAGTCACGACTCACAGCTCTGCTCATGTTTTGTTTCCACAACTCAATTCCCTTTCCATAACAAGTTCCACTACTGTACTCTCATAGCTCTGGGCTTCATGGATTTACCGGAAGCAGCTGTAAATTCTTTCATAGTCATAATTTTGGTTGGGATCTGCCCATTCTTCGTAGGTTTTGTGATAAAGTACTTATGGAGGCCATGGATGATTTACAGAGCTCTGCAAAAACAGGGTTTCAAAGGTCCTCCTCCCCGCTTCATGATTGGCAATCTTCTCGATATTGCAAACATGATGCAGCAGCAGTTGCTCATGGACATGCCTTCAATAAATCATGACATCAGAAACAGAGTTTTCCCTTTTATAGTCAAGTGGTCACAGATATATGGTCTCTTTCTCACAGATGACTGTTTTGTTTCTTAAAAGACTAAGGTTGTATGTTCTTATGTCTGGATTAATGTTTGTGCAGGGGACAAAAATGTTATATGGTTTGGTTATGAACCCAGAATAGCTTTAACCGATGCAGAGCTTCTCAGAGAACTTCTTTCTTCCAAGCACTCTGCTGACTGTGGAAGGTCTCCAATGATTAAGAAGATGCTTTCTGTGGCCTTGGGCAATGGGCTTTTCATTGTCAATGGTCAAAAGTGGCATCAACAGAGGAGAATTGTGGCGCCTGCTTTTCATATGGAAAAACTTAAGGTGGTCATTACATTCTTACATTGATTCATTCAATTCATTCTCCTTACTTCCATACATTATGTCTACCCTACTATACAATTCTGAACATGTTTTACAAAGTGATTTTTGTGGGCTTTTGAATCTTAGCTTACTATTGAGGAATTGTTGTGTAAACTGTACAGGCCTCTGTTGACACCATGTCCATGTGTACATATCAATTGGTAAACGAATGGAATGAGATTATAAAGAAAGCTACAGAGATGCCCTGTGAATTAGAGCTAACTGCTTTTATGGACAGGCTTACTGCAGACATTTTTATGAGGGTGGGATTTGCACTGGACTACAGCAAAGGGGGGAAAGAAATATATGACGACATCAGGGGTTTAGAGGACATAATGAACCACAGTATTCGATATCTGTGGCTGCCAGGTTCCAGGTATGACATGATTACCTAATAGGTTCTCTTTAGAAAGGGCAATTTGAGATTTGGTTTGGTTTTAATATTGTAAATACTAATCCGAATTCCTATTTATGTTTTCCAAAAAGATATATCCCCATGCCTTCAAATATGGAGGCTTGGAAGCGGAGTAGGAGATTGGAAAATAACTTAAAACAGATTATAGAGAAAAGAAAAGACAGTGGGTCAAATGGGGATGATCTTCTTGGCTTGATACTCTCAGAAGTAGAGAATGTTTCTTCAGATGAAAAGAATGTCAGCTACACAGCACAGCAAGTGATGGACGAGTGCAAGACATTCTTCTTGGGGGGAAGAGAAACCACCAGTGTTCTCATATCATGGACAATACTCCTGTTGGCACTCAACCAGGATTGGCAACAGAAAGCTCACGAAGAAGTGACTGCAGTCTGTGGAAACAGCAATCCCACCATGGATTGTTTAGGAAAGCTCAAAATTGTAAGTATGATAAACAAATTTTGGGTTAGGAAGCACTCCCAATAGATACATGACTCAAATAATTTTGTAATTTTCTATGTGACAGATTGGGATGATAATGAACGAGACTCTGAGATTGTACCCACCTGGAACAGGCGTCATTAGGCAGGCATTCAAAGACTTGAAATTGAGAGATGATTTTATAATTCCCAAGGGTGTGAATGTGGTGGGAGACATATTAGCAGTGCACAGGGACCCCAGATACTGGGGAAGTGATGCAAATGAGTTCAGGCCAGAGCGTTTCAGAGAGGGAGTAAGCAAAGCTACAAACAATCATCCCTATGCCTTCATTCCATTTTCTAGTGGGCCGAGAGCGTGCGTAGGCCAGAACTATGGTTTGTTAGAAGCAAAGGTTGTGGTGAGTATGATGGTGAAGAGCTTCAGATTTAGTGTGAGTAGAAGGTATAGGCATGCGCCTGTCTCCTTTATCACTCTCAATCCCCAATATGGGATGCCAATCATGGTGGAAAGAATTGAGTGAAATGGAGTTTAGTCAATTAAAAATCTGATTGCGAAGAAAAACTTATCCCCATCCAATATAATATCTTTAAATTTACTTGTTAGTCTTGGCATGGATAGAATTAAGGTCAACCAGCCAATAAAGTGAAAGTATTTTGTCAGAATATTTTTTTTTAATATTTATATTTTGAATAGCAATAATGATTATTCTCATATCTTATTGAATTATATTCAATGAAAGGATAGTTTTATTTTATCTTATTAAATTTTAATTATTATTTTAAAGAATCAATAAAATTTGTTTATTTTTATTAGGAATAAAGTTTCAAAATTTGTTGTCATTTAAAAAAAATGTTTAACTTCCATTTATTAGATTTTAATATTGTTTATGAGTTGATATTAAAAAATAATTATATTATTGAAAAGTTAAGATTTTAGCTTTCTATCTTTCGTAAATATTTTTAACACATTCTTGGTATCGTAAGAATGTTTATGTAATGTAGATCTGAAAATTTTCATCAAATTAAAAGAAAAAAATTAATTGAATTAAAAAAATGGTCTAATTTGTGATTTTGGAAATAACAAAATCAAATACTAGGGGAGAGGGCCTGGTAACGAAGCAGGGTCCTATACTAGGTATAGAAGTTGATCGAAATGGGCCCCTCAATGGAGCACTTTACTAACCATTATGTATTCAACTTATCCCCAAAAAGTAAATCAATTCAAACCAAACAATGTTCACACATTTTTTATTTTATAATTGATTTTTATTTGCCCCAAAAAGGTGGCAGTCAAAATAGTTTTATATGTCATTGAATATCATATTCACTTCTGACACCCCATACACATTCCACGCTACGAAGATATGCAATATTTCATATAAGTTTTTACATGTATGTGTAAACAAAACACTTTAATACTCACTTACATATGGTAGGTGTACCCATTATAAAGTTATGTGATTACTAAAATAACTACTTTGTCAACATAAAACGTGTCATTATGTCCCATTAAACAAATCATAGTGGATCTCAACTTTCCAATTATAAAATCTTGTTTAAACAAAAACCATGGCCATGTGTCTCTTTGATGAAACTCCAATGCCCAACTACTTGTCACTTCCTCCTTTAATACCTACATGCAAAACAATGAAGGTGTAAGGCTCACCATTGAAGCCATCAAAACAAGAGGACAAAAAATAATCAATTCAAAGCATTCAAGCATTCAACCAAATCAATCAAATCTCAAATTAATGGCCAAACAAAAAATCTCCAAACCTTATAAGTAACACAATCAATGGTGGATGGCTCACAAGTTAAGACAACATGACAAAAATTTAACACTTCATACCAAACAAGCATTCAAGATTGATTTAATATTACCAATTTAAATAGGCATAACATTCATTAAGTCCACTCATTTATCTCATTTCAATCCATCACCAATTTCACACCCTATTGTATTCTTTGTTTTCTCTCATGTTCTATTATTTAGTGGTGATAGTGGCATAAGAAGAGGAGATAACAACTAAAGATTAACAAAAACAAGTTGCATATTCTTCCAAGTATTCTACTAGTTTACATATGCCTAGTTCTTTTGTACAATGTTATTGCTTTAAGCACTATGTTGTAAGTGCATATATGGGGTTTATAGTTGTATTTTTAATGCATATTTATACTAAATTGTTTGTGCCCATCTACTTTATATGGTATTAATGTCGTATCCATTGTATTGTAAGTGCATATATGGGTCTTTTTAGTTTTAATGTTGATGCCTATTTGTTCTATACTATTTTTGTGTATCTATTATTTATGATGTAAAGGTTCTATCCATTATATTTGTTATTTACGATGTAAAGGTTGTATCCATTGTATCTATTACGAGGTTTTTAGTTTTATTGTTCATGACCATTAGGTTGTATTCATTGTATTATTGTGTATTATTTAACCTTCTCTTCTATATGATGTAAATATTTTTTTGTAAATACCTACTGTTGCATATATGATGTAAATGTTGTTCTTTAAATGCCTATCTATTACATATATGATTTTAATGTTGTTCTCTAAATGAAATAAATGAAAGGATTCAATGAATAAGGTAAATGATGTTTTGGTAATGACCATCTCTTCTATATGATGTAAATGTTGTTCTACAAATGTCTATCTATTGCATATATGATGTAAATGTTGTTCTTTAAATTCCTATTTATTGTGTATATGATATAAATATTGTTATCTAAATGAGATAAACGAATGGATTCAATAAATGATGTAAATGATGTTTTGTTAATTTTCATCTCTTCTCTATGATGTATGTATGTTTTGTAAATGCCTATGAGTTGTGTATATCCCACTATCAGTTCTAAATTTTTAACATCTGATTGTAACTATTGTAGCCACTATATTGTAAGTGCATATATGGGGTTTTTAGTTATACTGTTACTTCTTATTTTTTCTATAGGATGCAAATGTTATAGCCAATAAAATGTAATTACATATATGTATATCTTTAGTTATACAATTATTGTACCTATCTATGATATAGGATGTAAATTTTCTAGTCACCATGTTGCAAGTACATAAATGGGATTTTTAGTTATATCTTTAGTTATACATGTTTGTTCTAAATTGGTAATGGTCACCTCTTCTATATGATATAAATGTTTTTCTATTAATACCTATCTCTTCTAAACGGTTAATGACCACCTCTTCTATATGATGTAAATGTTGTTCTATAAATGCACATCTATTCTATAGGATGTAAATCATGTAGTCACTATAATTTTCATGTATATATGGGGTTTATGGGGTTTTTAGTTTTTTTGTTAATGTCAATATGGAAACATCAAAGTAAAAAAATATAAAACCAAATTGTAAACATCTTATACAATACAAACTGGAAAACTATACACATAAATTAAAAAAATTCTTCAACCATAAATTACTAACATTTTATTCAAGCATCATCATTATAAACTACCAAACTCAGCTTACACACAAAAAATTGTTACTAGTTATGAGAATGGTATAATAAGTTTTATTATATGCCAAATATACTAAAAATTTCATTCCATTGCTCATTATATTCAAGTTGAATACCTTAGGTTTTATGTTTCCTTAACTTTGTATAGAAAATATTTAAATGACAACCAAATATCGAAACAGTTGTTGAATGATGTATGTTCTTCTCTACATATGATGAATAGAGCTCAAATGAGGATTTGCAATGGCCCAAGAAGACTGAAGACAACCATGCCTCCACTAAAAAGAGGAGTTATATTCACTCCATCTCAAGTGCCTCAAGTTCATGTTGAGACCACTCTAGAACCTATTGAGGTAGTTGTTCAAGTTAGTGCACTTGCAAGAATGTAGGAGCACATCACAAGAATGAGAGTGGACGAAAGAGGGCATGGACAAAGCTATTCAAGATGTTGAAGATAATGGTATATATCCACAAGAGTTGTAGCAAAAAAATGGAGAATCCCAACAACCACTCTCCCCAATTGGTCAGGTGGGATAGCATACATGTTAAAGAAAGGTCCTCCAACTATGTTGACAATAACTAAAGAGGATTTAGTTATGGAATGGTGAAAAGAGATGGATACAATTGGCCATGGCCTTGAGATTATCAATCTCAAGACAAAGATAACCTAGATATACCAAACTAGACCCAACCTGTTTAAAGATAGGTTGCCTAGTAATTCATGGTGGACTAGGTTAAGAGATGTCATCCTAAACTCACCTTGAGGAGAACATAAGGCCTTGACATTGATAAGGCACTAAACCTTATACCTAATGTTGTGTCTATTTTATACACAACATTTCCAAAGCGTATAATGTAAATCCATATGGAGTTCAAAAAAAATGGAACTATGATGAAACTAGTATTCATGCAGGGAGAAATGGTGTCATGAGGGTGTTATCGAAAAGAGGTAGTAGGAGTGTGTCTTACATGATTAGAACTTAAAAGTCAAGAATGGATAACCATTCTCTTCTTTGTTAATGTTGTTGGACAAAACATACCAAGCGTCTATTTTTAAGGGTAAAAAGCAACTAAAAATTGACATTATTGGTCACAAATCAGGTGCTTGCATGGCAACCCAACCACATGCATGGATGATGAAAGATTTTTTTATGAATCGGTTGCACCACTTTGCATAGTTAGTTCCAGGTGGTGTGTCACCCAAAAATAGGCACTTGCTTATACTTGATGGCCATTGGAGCCATGTTGGTGTTACAACAATCCAAGAGGCAAGGATTTTGAGTATTGATTTTCTTACATTATTGGTACATACATCACATAACCTACAACCCATCGATGTGAGTGGGTTTTGAGCATTTAAATCATACTTCAATCTAAATGAGAAGTTTGGATGGAAAGGTTTACAAATATCAAAATTAGGAGGGAAGAACTAGAAGAACTAGGTAGCAAGTCACTAAAAAATCATTAACAGTGGCAAACATCATGGCAGGATTCAAAAGGATAGGTATATGGCCCCTCAGTCCAAAAGAACTCATGGAAGACATGCATCCTAATGACACATTTTATTTCAACATACAGGCTGATGTTTTGTGGTGAAGAACATCCTTAGCCTATTTGAGGTCAATGTTTCACAAATGAAGTGGCCAACACATTGTTGTCCAATCTTACAACATAGGAATCACAACAACATGAAGGTACGCTTGATTCACATCAAATTACTAATGATTCAATTGTACAACTAGTGATGATGACATGGCATATATTCGGCATGATGAAATGGAAGATGGATTTAGTCAAGTCCCTTAGAGCCAAGCCAACCATCATGGTTGTTGGAGGGAATTACGAATATGGGTTTCTCTTTTGTTGGGATTTCTTCTATCTTTTTTGGGATTGTTTGTTGTTCTTTGTTTTTAAGGTGATCAATGTCTAATTAAAACTTCATTATGTTCCTTTATTTCTTGTGAATTCCATATCATTTGAAATATTACATGTGCATTCATAGTTTGGATATTGTGTCCATGCTCCACTTTTTTGGATATTTGGATATTTGACCTAATTCATGTTACAATTGTGATAAAAAATGTGTTCAAATATTGTTTTGGTATGTTTGGAATTGAAATTTTTTTCATGACAAAAATATACTTTTTTATGCCCTTATTCGTTTATCTTATTACCCCTAGCATTCCAAATTGGCATTCCTTAGCTACCTTAAGGGGATAGAACTTTCCCCATTCTATTATGATTTTCTAGTGTCCTTTATAGTGACCATGGAAACATT